>OY757313.1:14782110-15390342 GCA_963583905.1 Stenurella melanura
ATCAAACACACGCCTGGGCTACAAAAATTGAACTGAGTACTTTTAGGACATTGATTAATCAATTCTCATAATTTGAAAAAAAAAAACTGATCGTTAATTTAGAACCTCCTATGATCTTAAAGTAAAGATTATAATAAAACGCATTAAAAAACATTTTTGCATAAAAAAAATGTCTTCGTTCCAGTTCTTCTAGAGTTTGCGTCACTTTTTTTGTCGGACAAGTTTATCATGGTGTTTTACATACAATTTTTAAAAATTATGCCAAAAATGGTAAGGGTTATTTATAGTCACGAAACCATAAGGCTCAAAATTGACATGTTTCGGGTGTCGGACTGGGCGAACGCGTCATTTTTTTTGTCGGACAAGTTTACCACAATGTTTTACATTCAATTTTTAAACTTTGTGCCAAAAATGGTAAGGGTTATAGTCACGAAACCATAAGGCTCAAAATTGACATGTTTCGGGTGTCAGACTGGGCGAACGCGTCACTTTTTTGTCGGACAATAGCTTACGTATAGGGGTTTTTATATATAATCTTCTCATTAAAATAAAAAACAAACGGGTTCTTATCACAAACCCTAAAGGCTGAAAAATGACGTGTTTGAGGGGTGCGTAAGGGTTAAAGCGCCGCTTCCATATAGGGCGATATGAATATTCGTGGTATACTCGTCAAAAGGAACCCCCCAGAATAGGTTTTAAAAGGGTTATAATCATGAAGTCCATTGCATTGCTGGCCCAGGCACTATTAGATACTTTTTAAATGTAATTGGTTTAAGATACTTATTCTCTAGAGGTAATAAATTTATAACTTTCCATACAACATATGAAAAAGACTTCTGATAAGAAGAAGTGTGATAGTGGGATTGTTAACATATCATTGCGACGTATATTTATATGGTGGACACCAGTTCTGAAACTTATTTTGTCATACAAATATTATGGAGATTTGTTCCCACTAATTTTAGTGAATAGAGCACTACTGTGTAGAAATCTTATTTTATAGATAGGTAACCAGTTCGACTGTCGTATTATGGGACACCGCCTGATAATTTCTTAGTCTGAAAATGAGACAAGTACACGAATTTTGTACTCGTTGTAAACGCTGACAATCATGTTTAGTTGAACTAGGGCCATAAACTACGCCACAATAGTTTAAATGTCAGAGTGCTAAGCTTTCACATAACACTGTTTTTACTTTCTTGTTAAGTATCTTACGGTTGATATAAATCAATCTTAGATTCGAATATGCAGTCTTTAATAGTTTATTACGTGACTACTGATTATGGTCAACGTAAAGATCTAGATTTTTAGAAATATCTGTTGGTACAAAAATGTCGTTATTTACCAATTCTAAGCATCTGGATCGAGCAGCTTTTGGTCTGAAATGCATTACTTTAGATTTTATAGGATTAATGGACAAACAGTACTTCAATGAGTAATCAATCAAGTTATGTAAATCGCCATTTACTATATCATTAGCTCTAATTACATCATATTTATGGCAGAAGAAATATATCAGAGTGTCATCTGCGTAGAAGTGACACGGCAACGTGTTATGATGGATTTGAAAGTTGATTTATATATGGAGAACAACAATGGTCCTAATATTGACCCTTGAGAGGCTAGCTTATATTGAATGGTTCGGAAAATGTTTGATTATATTTCATTATTTGAGGTATTTCAGTAATGCAGCTTTTCATTAGATTTACAGCATTATCTTCAAACCCAATGTTGTGCAAAGTCGCTAAAAACAGCTCATGATTAATTCTGTCAAAAGCCTTAGAGTAATCTAATAAAATCAAACTAGTTAGTAGTCCGTTATCAGTCGCCGACAGAATATCATCGGTAACCGAGAGCAGCGTCGTGGCAAACCAGAAAAATGTAATCCTACCTAACACGCTTATTGACAATAGCTTACTAAATATCTCAGGAATGGATAGAGATATACAAATTTACAATATACAACTTTATATAAATATAAAAAAGGGATGGAACGCTCTTTCAAATGTTCGATTTATTTTGCTAATAAATCTACAGGCCAAAAAATAAATAATAGACTACAACTAGTGTTCTTTATATATAAATGAATAATTAAAATTAGTTGTAAGTTCTGTTTGTCACGCCAAAAAACGTAAAATTGCCAATTTAAAAGTTGACACTATGAAAACTTTCACGATTATGGAAAAATTTTAAAATAAAATTCAAATTGTGAACACCCTGTATCTTTTGAACTAGCTGCATTTGCATGAGTTCAATCATAAAATTTTGGTATTCATCACCCAGATTTTGCATTAATAATGAATCGCCCTATATGTTCACCACACAAGTCTCACACAGATACCATGCTGATTAAGTGTGTTAATTTATTCATTTTAATAACAATTCAACATTTACATATATTCAAACAGTCCTCTGTTGCATATGCACTGAATGCGTGCATGCATATTGTCAAATGTACAATATGTGTATTATAGCGGAAAATTGTCATTATATTCCAGTGTGATAGGCTATTATTAATTCCACGCAAATATGTAGATTAAATATGTATAAAATACTATATACATTTTCGGACATGATTGCTTTGAAGGTGAAGGGTCAGATTAGTACAAGGTTAATAATATTTATTAAGTAAGTTCTTAAAAACATTCAATAAATTCATGAATTCTCATATTTGCTACATTAGATGAACCCTTATTTTCGCATTTAAATATCAGAAAGAAAATGAAGGGTTTTAGTCAAGTAACGCTCACTTTGTGTATGTTTATGTTGTTCGAATTAAATTCTAGCATAATGAAACTTAAATTAAAAATTTTAAACTCACACAGCCCCCCTCCCACCACATAAAAAATAAACCTTTAAAGAGGAACAAATAATTAATATTTATTGGCTCGAAACACGAGTCCCTGTAAAGTTCTGTAAAGAGTCCCCAAGGGAGGTTTTCGGCCTAATTTATTCTTGAAGAAAGATATTTAAAATATATTTTTTTCATATCCACTTTGAATATCTAATCAATTCCACAACAAACGAAATCATTTCCAACCCCCCTCCCCTTATTCTACCCCCTGAAACTACTAAGTCGCTCGCTGACATATAATAATGCTCTACTATGTAGCAGGACTTCGTCGACTAGTGATTCAGGGCATACACAAGAATACTCGCCAAGTTAATCCCCTTCCCCGTGAACATAGACCCTTGCGAATAACCCAACCTACCATTGTGTAGACAGCTAGGAAGTAAGAATGGCACATGGAGTGCATTATCCAGTGGATCCCACAACAAACGGAATCGTCCTCCCCCATGAACATATTATTAACTCTTTCATCCTTTCGAAATTATTTAATTCCAAGTTCTCAGTTGTACTTGAAATCTGACATACTTTCAGCATCCCATGTGTCCACTGTCCATTCTTACCTCCCAGCTGTCTATACATTAGTATTGTGGATTATTCTCAAGGATCTATGTTCATGGGAGGCACATTAACTAGAGAGGGGGAAGTATACTTGTGTATGCCTTATATCACGAGCCAATGATGTTTTGCTTCTTAGTAGAGTATTTGGATATCTCAATGGGAGATTCAGTAGTCTTAGGGAGGTAGAACAGCAGGACGGGAGGTAGACGAAATGATTCCGTTTGTTGTGGAATTGATTAGATATTCAAAGTAGGTACAATAAAATAAAATCAATTTTTTTTGTTCTAATGTGAATTGGGCCAAATACCGACCTTAGGGACCTTCCTCCTGTATTGCTGAATCGTGGACTGATAGTTCTCAGTTAGATAGGTAGATATTAGATTTTTTTTTAGATTTTAGCAGGAGGAGCTGGCGATTGGCCCTGCCTACTGAGGACTACTGCAGTACTCCTTTTTTGTACTTTAGAGCTCCTTATCCAGACATGGTCCTTACTAGACTTCGACTCTGTTGATAAGAAGCTACTTGGTAAAGTTATCAGCCCCTCGTTTCTATTTCTCTCCAAGCCGACTCAGGGCCGATTTTTCAATGTCCAGTTAAATAGCTTAACTGTCAGATAATCTGGCATATAAACTGTGTTTCAATGTGCAGGTAAAATTTACCGGAGGGTTAAACTCACTATCTGAAAGTAAATTTAGCGGATAGTTGAAAGTGCCAGTTAAGGATTTATTCTACTGTTGTGGATTTGCACATGCGCATTTGGTTCAATTTCGGACAATTCTAAAACATTCTAACCTAAAAACCGATGTGATTGATTGGTATGTTCGTTTTTAATTTGTGATTTATATTAAATATATTATTGCCAATAATGAATAATAATAATAATATTATAGATATGAGTGATTATGACGATGATATACAATTTATAAAGTATGCAAGGAGACCCTATACCATAAGGGAACGAGAAAATAATTTTGAGAACTATGATGATAAAGATTTTTTAATAAGATTTCAACTAGGTAAAGAAACTGTTTTACATATCGTTGAGATGATAGAGGACGTTGCAGGAATAATTCTGTTTCTCCAATCACTTAAAGTGTAGTTAGCACCTTTTTTCCTTTTTACGCTCTGTATTGCAATTATTGCTGTCAGCACGCTAGACAACGCAATGAATTTTGAGGTTAAATTAGATAAACTGTCACTAAAACACGCGCGCAATTTGAATTAAACCAATTGAAAGAAACTTCAGGTAGAATCAGTAGTGCCAACATAGCTAAGAAATAATTCAACTCATGAATACGTAGCTGGCAGTTAAATTACTGTTGATAAACACTACCATGGATATAACTGCCAGCTAAGCGTAACTAGCAGCTACCTATCTGGCACTTTTAACTGGACATTGAAAAACCGGCCCTCAGTCCATTCAAGGTTTTTACATCTCGTGTCATGGACTGACGGATGTTGCTTAATTTCGCCGATCGAGTGCCATTTGCCATTTAAACATGTTTATTTTTATTTTACTCTAGTTAACATTGCAAGCTTCAACCACAATATTTCATAATGATATGATATTTTAAAAATATACATATTAAATAAATCGTGACATCTAGACTATACAATTATAATCACAAATGATGACCGCCGATGATATGGCAGGAGAACCGGCAGCTGGCTTGTTGAAAGCAAATCAGCGACTATAAAGCACTTGTATTAATCGATGCTTATTTGAATTAATTTGGTTTCCAAACAAATTAAAATTGTATGCAGAAATTCATGTTGATTGTTTTATTTCTGTAGATAATGCCGATGACGATACAGGAAAATGAATGAAAAAACCTGTTCAAGAAAAGATTGAGTACCGGCACCATTACCATTTACCATTTCAAGCATTTATTCAGTATTAATACATTTCACTTAAAGCTAGGTATCCAATGTGTGTATAAAATATAATCTAAAACGCCGTTTATAATTTATAAAACATATAAATACATGAAACATATTCTTTATAGGATTTTGCAAACAGAGGAAAGAAAAACTATCTATAAAAATATTAATGAAATCTTTGCATTCTTTCGATAACCTGACTTCTGGTTATGCTAACAAGTAAAAATTCTTATTTGTCATTCTCATTATAACACTAGCATCCAACATAGTCCCCTACGGCTAGGCAGGATAAACTAGTATCTACATGATCCCCTACTAGTTTAACCTGCCTAGCCGTATGGGACTATGTTGGATGCTAGTGTTATAATGAAAATGGCAAATAAGAATTTTTACTTCTTAAGATAACCAGGTCAGGTTATCGAAAGAATGCAAAGATTTCATTAATATTTTTACAGATAGTTTTTCTTTCCGCTGTTTGCAAAATCCTATAAAGAATATGTTTCAATAAAAATATAATTTGAACAACATCAATGAATTTTGTTATCCCTTACTTGAAATATGGGATTTTGAGGACTTCTGTCTCTAGTTTGCAAGATCTGAAACAAGGAATTGCTACTTGTAACATGAAGAGGTGCAAGAACTTGTGCATTGAACTTTGCGACTTTGGCGCATAACAATTTCATTAATTTCGCTTTGTGAAAATAAATAAAAACATTAATAGCTTTGTGTTTAGTTTATTATTGTTTTATCACTAGAAACACATTTGCATAGTATAGCAGATGATATCACTGTGGTACGTAACTTGAAAAACTTTAAGATAATCGTTGAAAAAGTATATCATAAAATTTATAAAATTAAGAAGAATGTATTGGCTGCTAGGAAGGAACCCCCAGTTTTCCACATATAGGTAATAACTGCTCCTTTACAAGCAGATATTGAAACCCGTTTGGTCTTATGGTACCCAAATTTGGGGCTCGTAAAAGTAACATTTGAATGTTACTTCAACGTTTCCAAAATAAAGTACTAAGGAACATCGTTGATGCACCCTGGTACCGCCGCAACACTGATCTCCATAAGGACCTTAACGTGGAAACTGTTGACAAGACCATAACTAAATTTACCGGTAGTCACGAACAACAACTGCTCCAGCATGTGAATACCGAGGCTGTTCAGCTCCTCTATGACACCAATCTAGAGAGAAGACTCAAGAGAATCAAGCCTTTTGAGTTGGTTTAGTGATTGTGCTAGTTAAAAGCAGAGCATAGTGCTAACATTAGCGTAACTAATCAAATAATCAGACTCTAAGGTACACTACTAAGTAGAACCTTAGTTATTTTAAAGAATTTTAAACCGTATATAAGTTAGGTTAGACCAGAATTGCTTATTGATGTCCTTGATTAGATTGTAATACTTGAAAGTGCCCCTCCATTTTAAATAGTAAAATAGTAAGAATACATAAGCTAAGACAATAGATTATGTCCATGACTATCTTTGACCAAATGATGTAGGTAACTTGTCCTATGTTACATCAATAAGCAAGTAAAGATAATTTTTGATAATATGGTACATATTATACACATAAATAATAATCAGTTCGGTAAATACAAGATGTAACAGAAAATAAAATCTATCATCTATAACGACGCATATATAAATAATGGATATGTGTAATATTATTCCTATAATTCCCTAAGAGATTTTAAGGAACACTTTTGAATACATTTCCTTATAGATAGCCTTTTCTGAAATATGTACATTGAGTTGTTCCGGAGATATTTTCAATAACCAAAAACCCTTTTCCATATCAGCCAAGACGCATTGAAATGTCCTTTTATTTGAGTGAAAAGAATATTTGATGTGACTTTATTGAATGGTTAGCACAATATGAACTTTTTGTAACTGACAAAAATAAATTTCCCACTTCACAATTGTCAGCTTTATAGGTGCTGAATATTTTTTACTCAATTACATCGAAATTGAATTGATATTTTACATGAATTTACCGACAATTGAGGATTTCTGCTAAATTTGCGTGGTCCTATAGACGACAGATGATCATCTTATAATAGTTCAGTGGAATATTTGATATCCATATACTGCGTGGGGTTGTTATCGAAATATATAATAATACTAATAATAATACTGGGGAAAAAATGTTCTTTGGTATGTTGGAGATAAACAAACACTTTATCTAACATTTAATATAAGACACAACAAATAATTTATTAATCTAATTCTAACCACGCTAGTATACCAATAAAGTCAATCAGCGATATAATTCTGAAACTATAATATTGTATGTATTATCTGAAAAGCAGACCTGCTCCTTACGATGGCCCCTCTGTGATGTTACATTGATTGGTATGTATACCGTTCTGGAGATTTCAAGTAAGAATGAAAGAATTTGTACAATTTTTTGGCCGTTCAGTTGTAGAGTTTGGAAAAGAAAACTTTTCGGAGGGTGGTTCACCTCCTGGGCATTAGTTGTCCACTACTGGACTAATAGTACGGGCAATGAAGGCAAAATGTTGTAAAACCTCTCAATAATTAATAAAAGAATAATCTCTGGGATTTAAGTAGTTAATAATCTGTAGAATGGAATGATGCATTCTTTGCACTTCCAAGTTCTGGAAAAATTCAAAAAAAAATAGGAAAAACTTTTTGACTTTCGGTTTTTTTGCTCTAACGGCCAAAATAATGAAAATACAGAAAACAGTTTTCAACAAAATTTGTAGCTCGTCTCTTTCTCTACAAAATAGGTCTTTATCAATTTTTGTCTTACTTAAGCCGTTTAGGAGATAAATCCAGTTTTCCACTTATAGTTTTGAGCCGCTCCAAAATGCGCAGAAAATGAGAATTCTCTAGGAGTTCCTTACGACCGGACATATCGATCTATAATTATTACTATTCAGAGCTGCTAAAAAAATGAAAGCAACGTAAAATGTAGAGAAAAGTCTCAGCTTTAATGTGGAACTAATCACAAAATTCATACAAATTTTTATCATAGAGAAAAAAGTGTTAAAAGATGGCTTAATAAACTTTATACAGTTGATTTATTCACATCTTTGAGATGTATGCATCCTGCCTATTTCTCCCATAACAATGGGTGTTCTTTCACTGCATGGATTCGATTCCACGCACTTTAATCTATATTTCGTGAAAATTTCATTGAAGAATTTTAAGAAATAAATAAGTTGTATGTTTTACTGTATAATTGTGCATTTTCTGAACGTGTATGAATAATGTAGACAAATTCAAAAAGTACTGCGCGCATTTAAAAAACTCTAAAGTCATTCGGAACAATATGTTTTATTGTACATATAATCCGAAAATTAAGACTGTGCTATTATTGTTACTTAAGATACTTATACCGAATTGAACTCAAAAATTTGGAGGTGATTGGTCGATGAGAAATATACCCTCTACATTCTAACGACTCCCGGCAAAGATATGAATAAATCTGTGAATCAACTGTAGAAAGTTCACTAAGCCACCTTCTGACACTTTGTCTCCTTGACAAAAATTTTTATAAATTTTGTCATTAGTTCCACATTAAAGCTGAGACTTTTCTCTATATTTTATATTATTTCCATTTTTTAGGGGCTCTGAATAATAAGAATTATTAGATGAGCCCGGTCGTACGAAACTCCTGGGGAATTCTTATTTTTCGCGCATTTCGAAGCGGCTTAAAACTATAAGTGGAAAACTCGATTTATCTTCTAAACGGCTTAAGTAAGACAAACATTTGTAAAGACCTTCTTTGTGGAGAGAAAGACGAGCTACAACTTTTGTTGAGAACTTCTTTCTCTATTTTCATTATTTTAGCCGCTAGAGCAAAAAAAACGAAAATCAAAAAGTTTTTCCAAATTTTTTTGAATTTTCCCGAAACTTGGAAGTGAAAAGAATGCATCGTCTCATTCTCCAGGTTATTACCTACTTAAATCCTAGAGATGATCCTTTTATTAATTTATTTCTACTATAAAGTGAATCAAGCAACTCGATATACCACTCAAATAAGTGCATCTCGATAAGTCCGGAATACCAGAAGCAAGAAAATAGGGGAAATGGGTGGTTCTTGCATTTGGGGATTTCTTGAGAGGGTTTTTAAAAAATCTTTGTGCGAAACCCTGACCCCGCCCTCGAAAGAGGAGGAATAGATTTTGCAACATTCGCAATACTTTTGTGTTTTTGGCCTTTTCTCTACTTCTTTGAATTACTCTAAAAGTTCCAGTTTCTCATTTTCAAATTCAGAATTCTGAAAAGAAAAACTTTTTAGCATAAGAAATACACCGGGTGGTCATCCGACTGAAAAAATAATAAATCAATAAAAACTGTCAAATAAAATGGGAAATTTTGTGTAAATACCTATACTGATACTTTCAAGGTCCTTCCTAAGCGGGATCACTATTTACTAGCTTACCTTAATATGCTTATTGTATTGCGTCATTACTGTTTAGTATCTTCTAATGTATCTTTGGTGTTATTTAAATTATTATTATAATCTGGACAAGTAATATACGCCTACATTTTGGCAACGAAATTTTGGAAAAGCCTTTTATAATGTAAGTCTCAATTTACATGTAATTTCAGTGTGTTTCTTTATCTAAAGCAATAAAGTAGTTGGGTCTGATTGTTTCAGTGTTAGCAGAACAAAGCATAAATAGAACGAGCTCCCATAACAATAAAGGTACCCCATCAAACACCTCTTTAAAAGTTGAAAATTGTTGCAAGACATGTAAAAATAATGTTACGCCCACCAGAGTAGTAAAAATTTGTTAATTGTTATTTTTTATGAATTTTTCAATTTATCTAAAAAAAATTATGTTACTTTTCAAAACACCTGCAATTTGTGGTAAATAATGACCCATTTTTGAAAAAATTTGTCGTTCTGACAATTTTTGTTAACTTTTGACAGGCCTTTTGTTATAAATTATTTTTTCTTATGAAAATGCACTTCATAATACCTCCTTGATTCTTGTATTAAAATGAAGTTTAAGATCTCTCATATCTCTTACAACTTGTCTGGCTGACAATTTTTGTTACTTAACTTCAGACAGACCTTTTTTTCTATGATAGTGCACCTCATGACACCTCCTTGATTTTAATGAAATTCAAGATCTCTCCTATCTGTTACAACTTGTCTGGCTGACAATATTTGTTAATTAATTTGCCAGAGTTAATTTTGAATGCCCAGCATCAATGCATCAGAACCAATCACTGGCATCTCATAACACCTCCCTAAAGAAAAACAACTGAAGTTTAAGATTTCCTCTTTGCATAAAAATTTGTCTCTTAAATAATTAATTACTTACCTTTCTTTTAATAAATATATTTTCAATACTTTTAATTTAATAGAAATGACTCGAATAAATGAAAAGGACACGTGCCTTGATCCTTCAACGTACGAAATAAGAAATAATTACGAACTTTCTAATTTATAAAACATATTTTTAGTACTCCATTAAAACGTTTGGCATTCAATTAACATTTAATTTCTGCTCATTACATTATGCCCAGTTAATTATTAATTCTACGTGAAATTATCACAGTATTTCACTTATAAATAAACGTCAGCCCATTCGAGGCTTATTTATGTATTAATTTATACAAAATCTCATTAGCTTTTATCAGCTCCATTACATGTATTTCATTCAGTTGAATACTTTACGTTTGCGGATAACAATATAATACCTGTTTGAAATATGGATTTGCGATGCTGCAAATTGAGGATTTACATATTATTAACTGTAGATGAGTATATAAATCTCATATGAGTATGAAAGCTGCTTTTATGAAATAAATTGCAAAATACATTTTGATTGGAAATCGCACTCCCAGTCACACATAATACTGACGGTAATGCTCACTTTTTTGTTTACTGTTGTGACGCCTGGTTCATAGTGATATCAGTAGGTTGAATTGAAGACCTGGCCAACATTCAGAAAGTTACAAGTAGTCGAGGGCAATTAGGTTTTTGCCTGGAAACCCGTTTACAGTGAATGGATTTTCATGAAACTTTTTGCTTTCCTAATACTGATTAGAAAAAAGTATATGCCTTAAAAATTGCCGTGGTTCCCACCCCTTTTGGAGGGGAATACGATAAATAAAACAGTAACCACCGAATCTGATATAGAACCATGTTGTAAGAGAAGTAGGTAGCGAACAATTTTTCAAGAAGAATGTTTATTTCCCAAGCAGGCCTGTCGAGAGGGGGGGGGGGGGGGTCGGGGGTGTTTCCCCGCGGGCTCGGTGGTTTTTGAGGGGCCCGGCGATTTTGAGGGGGCCCAGGTTTCATCCTAAGTTGGAGACTTGGAGGTTAACTTTTACATTAGGTAAAACGAGAGAGGTATCCTTGTAAATGATCAGTGTGATGCAAGTAATAATAAGTTTCGAATGACTTGTATTATTGGTAATTTGATGAATATGAATTTGTTAATCGTAATAAGTATTTAGTCCTAGGGAATATCACCCCCCTCAGTCTTCAAAATTTACTGCCCCACCCCGATCTTCGAAATTTGTATAGAGATAAATAGTTTATTATTATGAGTGCCACTTCCCGCTCTTCGAAATTTATATTGAAGATTAGTGGGAATCATTAACTCCCCGGGCCCAGATTTTCTCTCTACAACCTAAGTTATAACGATTTGAACATTACGATTGTAGCTTTAAAAATCGGCAGCTACTGGAAGAGGCTGGAACCTCCCCGCCCGGTTGAAATTAGTGATGGGCTGCTAAACAGCAATCTGCTACTTTTTAACACTAATTTGATTCGTAGCAGTAGCAAATGCTACGAACTCTGATAATCAATTCAAATCAGCCGTCATGACATGCCTTTAAATCAAATATATTATTGTAATATGACCCACCTATATTTATCTAATTTACGACGTCGTATGTGTTCACCGCCAAAACAGCAATAGAATTATTTATATTTCATTTAAAACTAGTGACCAATCCTCAAACTCTGAATAATTATAAACACCCAATATATGACATTTAATCATGTAACATTTTCCGCAATTATTAATTAAGTTTATAATGAAAAAAGAAAGAAAAAAAACAGCACTGTGTTGAGATCGAACCGTCGATCTCTTGATTTGTAAGTCCTTTAGCCCACTGGACCACTGAAAACTTACGACTTAGTTTTACATATGTTGATGTTATAGAGACATTTAATTTTATTAGTTCTCTATACAATAATTTGTATAAAGAAATGTAGGTATATAAAAAAAAGGTGCAAGTGTGATATATCGTTGAAATCGGAATTTTAACTGCTTCCCAAAGGTTAGATTAAAAATTGTAAGTAATAATGAAATAAACAAGTTGTTGTACCAAAATAGCACTAAACGTTATCCGATCTCAACCAAAACCTTTTCAGATCTTCTAGAGCACTAAAGATATCCTCATACAAAGTTTCATCCAAATCCATCCAGCAGTTTCGCCGCTATCGTGCCAACACATTAAATGCATTGGTCCATTTCTTTCTCTCTTGGATCCACGTTTTCATCAACTTTGTTCGATGTCTCTTTTTCATTTTCACAAATTTGGGAACATAAACCATAAAGTGCAGTTTTCCTTCCTTTTTGAACCCTGTTCATCTTTACTAATACAACAATCCCTTCTGGATTTTAAGCACGTCTAAAGTGTTTGAACGCTCGTTCAGTCCCCTCGGAGGCCTCTGAATTTAAAAAGGATTCGCCGTTAACTGAACTGCCCATAGAGCCCGTCTCCACAATAAGTTGATGTTTATCGAAATTAAACGATATGGTCTTTACTTGTGTGGGGACCAAATTATCTGTATTCTGAGAGACCATCTCAATAGATGCGATCTGGTAGAACTGGACGGCGGGACAAATCGTTTAAAATTCCCATCCGTGTATGGGGGGGAGGGGGCATTTAGAGTCAAGAAACTTGATTTATGGGATCAGCCTCAAATATTGTATTATTCAAATTCTATTACCAATTGTATCCACATTAGGGTGGAACGAAAAATTATTTCTTGTTAAATTGTTTTGACATAGGTGTCAAAATGTGCATTTGGATAAATAAAAATCGTTCCTAAAATCTTATCGACCTATCTTAGTATCTCCAGATTCCTCACGGGACCGATAGTATAGAAATTTTGGTGATTTTATAGGTTTTTATTACCTGCCTTGGTTTATTTAAAAAATATGATTCTGGTAAACACGGTATTTAAAATAATTATTAAAGTATGATAAAAAGCCCCTCCAAGTCAATTTGATTTAATCTAATATTTTCCGGTTCCTCATTGTCTTTGAAAATCGCGCTGCTTATGGGAATTGCACGACAAATAACGCTCTCGAATACAATCACAATTCAAGCGACAGGACTGGGGTGGGAAGGTAACAAGTTCAAGCCTACTTTCATTTGTTTGAATACTAAGTATTGTTTTTGGTTGAGTGTTTTCTGTGGATTTTTACGTGATTCGTGGTTGTATGCGGATTGTTCGTTGAGTGTTAGAATATTTACGTTAATATGACAACTATAAGTCAACTTCGTTGCAAGATATTTGGTCAATCTAAAGTATTAAGTGACCTTGTGTTACCTACTCATAAAGACTTTACTTTCATTATTTATTTGTTTGGAATGGTTTAAAATATAAATATGCTGGGAGAGATATAAGTGTTCATGAAATACTCAAAAATATTGTAGCGAAAATTTAAGGGATTTGTCAAAGTACATCAATGCCTACCGTTTTTTACTTCTGGAATAAACTAAAAAAAATTATGGACGATATAAGGAAAATCAGAAGAATATTTAGAATTTAGAAAAAATACTGTGACCCTGGAAACCAAGAAAATGAAAATGAGAGAAGAAAGGAAAGCAATGCCAGCATCCAGAGCATTGAAAAACATGCATAAGCTTCACCGTTGTTAAAGATGCACCACCTGTCATCTGTTCAGCTTTACTAGCAGTATGAAAATAATGATGAAAAGGAAGATAATATCTAACGTGTCTGCACGGCACAAACCGTTAAGACAACAGCTACACGAGAATTTAGTATACCTAAAATACATTTTGAGGCCAAACATTACTGGGAATTAAGTTCTTGGAATGACGTAAATGTTTCTGAGCCGCCAATGACTGCTAATATGGAAATGTGTGTTATCAAAGCGTTAAACATAAGTTTTTCTGATTTTTCATAGTCTTTACAATAGCGAAGCTGTTGAACGATTCGTGCGTCTTGTAAATGAAGCATCACCAGCTGTCTGTGACCAAGAAAACCAAACTGGCTTCATTCAAGCCTGTATAAAATCAAGACAAATATTGCCATCATTTGAAACGAAATTAGATTACTTTAAAAATGGATAATAACTGAAACATTATTAAACATGTTCTGTTTTTGTTTGTTTTTCCATGTCTATTTGTGTGTTTTTTTAAATAAAACGTCTGATTTTACTTGGTGTTCATCCTTCTATAGTTATTAAATATAGAGAAATAAATAATAAATACGATTCGATCAATACGTTATGTTTTTAGAAGAAATAGCTTAGATAAGCATATTTTGACATACTTGAGGAACTGAAGTGTGGATAATAGCATTTAAACATGTTGCACAGTGATCAATGGTACATTAAGACACCTTTTCGTGACTATGGCATCGCCAATATCCAAAGAATGGAAAAGTAACCAAGAAAAAATAAATGATCTAAAGAGAGCTTTTTTCTAATATTTTGAACCCATTGAGGAATCTGAAAATATCAGAGTACCGTTTTCAATTTTTGCAGTCATTAATAACCAGCAAATGCACCTTTTGATAACTATGTGGTAATAATTTTTGAAAAAAATTTGGAAATTTCGTTTTTCGTTCCACCCGAATCCACATACTACAGTCCAAATATAGTCAAAATGTATTCCTCTGAAGAGATTTGAATGAGAAATCTGGATGTGGAAGTAGTGATTCCTTAGGCAGCGGTTTTTTAACATAGTTTTGTTAACATCCACTCATCCGCACTGGGCCCACTTATTGGACTACGGCCCTGACCCAATCAAATCGCGTAATATTTTTTTGTTTCATTTTAGTAGCTTGTTTTTACAAAGTTTTTTTTTCTATATTTTATTATTTATAAAATTAATATAAGCGACGTTATCGCTAAAAGCAACACTTCCGGAAGGTCGAACTGGCCGCGGTACACAATTACGCGGCTATAAAAAGGTACGATATGAATGAAATCTAATTAAGCACAACAACGAACTTTATAATTCAATAGAGCTATTATTAGTTAGGAGCGACTATTTGTCCGTAATTATGTAGGTATGGTAACTTCTAATTGAGGCCATTGAGGTTAAACCACTTCATCTAGCCCGGTGGTTATTGAAAATGGGGGCGATAAGGCAAGGCAGATGGGGCCGGTGTGTCTCATGTCTGTGTCGCCAGTCGGACCAGGGATGCCTCCCCGCCCCCGCATATTGATTCAACGGTCTCTCCGGGACATCAAACTGCACCTGCACTATCTACATGCAACTTTCAATTGGTCTGAGCAACCGTAATGTGTACGGGGGATGCATGAGTCCTTTTCCGGCAGTGTTGAGTTCGGCGAATATTTTTTGTTCGTCTCGTTCTTGAATTCTCCAAGAGGGAAATTGCTTTGTGGCGTCGTTTAATTAAAACGCTGTTTTTTTGTTATGTTTTCGAGAGATTCAAATTAGAAGCACTTTTAATACATTTTGTAGGTTGCAATATAATTTGTAGTTTTTTATTTTGCAGCATCATCACTTGTTACGATTTTAATTTCAGTACAAGTTTAGCTGTCATTGAAAATGCTGTTTACAACAAAATGCATACAAAAGTACTTCTATCAAGATTTCTTATCAAAGTTTCTTTAAACTAGAATGTCTTGATAACTCTATTTTCACTCCAATGGTTAAAAACAATTGTTCGTATTATTTAAATAATATAATGTTTGAAACTGTTCGCCCCAAGGTAATAATGGGGATGGTAGTTGGCAAAATGTTTTGGAGAACTTTTGTTCTCGTACGCACCCTAAGCCCCTTTCATATGGCAGCTGTCGTAAGAAAATATGAGCTCCTTGTCTTCTATTGCATATACCGAATTCCAAGTTTTTGGACTCTTACTAGCTTGCTTGACTTATTTACCCCTATTTACCCACCAACCCTTCAACATAGTAAGCTCAAAATATAATCTAGTTCTAGATCTCTTTATAATACTGTGACATTCAAAATTACCTGAATGCCACTTGTTAATTTTTATTCTAATAGCAATGAATTTTTGTAGTCTTAAACCACAATTCAGTAAACTTATTAATTAATTTTTCAGTTCAATCCTGAAGCCGTCCTTGTCTTACTGAATCTGGAAGAATTTGTGTTTATAAACCCAACTTTAAATTATAAATTAGCATACAAGCGCCATCTGTTACGTCTCTTGATATACACCTACAAGTCATCTGGTACAACAAATATTTAAAAAAAAAAAGAAATCTGTATAAGTGAACAAAATCCTAAAAATCGATAAACAAAATTATAAATCGATAATTATGATTAAATTGGAACTCATGAATGTATAGGAATGATACAGTAGAGTAATTGTGTAGATTTGTATTGTATTTAAAGAATGATTTATGTTACCACTACCAGCGACATCTCGCGTATAGAAGTATAAATAGCTTTTTAGATCATACACGGTATCCGAACAGGTCGTCATAGCCATTTTCCTGTCGATTTCGTAGCAATACAGACGTGTTTCGGACCGATTAACACCTCATCTGGAGTGGTATGTTAAAAAGATAGTTGATAATATGAATATAATTACCTTCTGTAGTATTTGTTAGTGTTTGTTATTTGTATTTGTTATGCATGTATTTGCAATTTAATTGTTGAATTTATCATAATTAAACGCGATGTTTGTTGATCACAAATTACCTTCATTCGCGGCGCGTAGCTTGAAAGATGGGAGACCGCGTGGTCACGTTAATATATGAACGGGGTATTTCGAGACATGTGTTTAACTCGGTATTAATACATATTTAGAAGTAAATTTTATTAATGAATAATTGACGTTTAATAAGGGTTTAAAGACAGTTTGAATTTAGTAAATTACGTTTTCGTAACCTTATCGAATAATTAAAACTCAAAGGAATTTAACTCGATATTAGTAGGGGCGAGAAGGGCATGTTAATGTAATTTATTTAGAGAGACACCAGTAATGCATTAACGTGGGGATTTTATCAAACGCACTAAGAGTGCCCACTAGTAAGCAAGTAATTTCGAGTGCAGTAACAGATAATAACTCTTGTAGAAATGAGGTGTTAAGTTGACCCTTCAGATTTGATGTTAAGTTGGCCCTTCAGATTTTATGTTAAGTTAACTCTTAAATTTGGGATTTTACCAAAAGAATTGGCTTAACCTTGTGCCAGAGAACTGGGCTGCTGCTAGTATCCATGGGTTATCTGCCAAGAAGGAGTCTTTGAATCCAAATTGTTGGAGCATCTTGGTAGAGTCTCCGTTGGATGAGAGCACCAAGTTAGATTTTTGGTAACCGTCCACAGAAGATTAAGTTCTGAGAGTCGAGGGATCTCTGCTGATGTCAGTAATCAAGTGGTGGTAATACACAGCGAAGATTCGGTGAGACGAGGACCAGGGTTGGTTTCTGCAGGACGCAACCGGTGGTAACAGTATCACTTTAATTTCTCTTCATTGTTCAACTTTCAACATTCATCTTTCGATACATTTTTAAACATTTCTAAATTTTAACTATTGTTGTATGTTATATATTGCCTTCAGCTAATTATTAATTTTTTACTTTTAATTATTTAATCACAACTTAACGATAAATTGTCATTTTGTATTTTTCTTGGTCTTCAACCTAAACATAATTATTTATTATATATATAAACTTTCTGTAAGGAAGTAGCTACATCCAACCATAAGGTGTAACATTTAAATCAAATCAAATCATTCAATTATAATAGAGTCAATAAAGCAGATATATTTAACAAAGTAGTGTTTATCTGTGAGAATTGTATAAGTATCTATGACATTTTAATTATCTTTGAGTAGTCACAGTCGTACAGTTAGACAAGTACGTTGTAGATGCTTCTTTATATGACTACTGGCGCCTAACCTAAAAATCAAAATTTTTCTGAATAATTTCCGAACCACGACCCAGTCTCCACAAACGAAACGAGAACCGGGCAACCTCAACTTCCTAACCTGCTGGGGGCAGAAGTTGGTGGTACAATACATACGTCTAAAAAGTTTCAGGTCAATATGATAATTTTATCTGTTTAATTATTTTAATAATGAACCGGTGGTAGAAGTGGTAAGTGTCAAAAGACCTTGGCTTCTAGCGTTGTATACACTAGATGCCAAATCTCAAATTCCTGAATATTTACTAGCTTGCTTTAGTTATCTATCAATATTTTCACATATTTACTCAGGAAAACTCTTCAATGGAGTAAGTTCAAAATATAAACTGCTCCCAGATCTCATTATAATAATACACAAGTGTATAGTATTTCTATTATTAGTTTAAAAATTTAGTATAAAACGTTGCTCCCAGGATAAGTTATTACGCGGCCTGTTTGTGATAGAATAACACCCGAGACCGCGTGCTTGAATATTTCAAACTGTATCCATATACGAATATAGTTAACCAGATGGACTGTTCCGATCCGAAATTTTGTATTTCGTAAACTAGACCTTTAATTCGCGATCAGTGACCTCAGAAACCCCCGAGTACTTATTTTCAGTCCAAAGACGAAAAAGATACGAGTTTTTTTTTATAAATTGACTCCACTTCCGGTTTGCCATTTTGAATTTACCAAATCAGACCTCGGATTCGTAATCAGCAATCTCGAAAACCTCCTAGCACAGATTTTTAAGGCCAAAATATCCGTTCTCATTTTTCATGAAAAATGGCCCGATATCCGGTCCTCCATTTTGAATTTACCAAATTGAATTTCAGATTGGTGATCAGCGACCTCAAAAACTCACGAGTAACCATTTTTGTCTAATTCTATGGCATATTGTGTATGATAACAAATTTTTCAATTAATTAAAATAAAATGGCCATTAATATTAGCCAATTATTGGCTCAAAATTTAAACCAAACATTTCCGCCAAAAAATGAAAGGTACCGTTTGGTTCTAAATGCCTTTCTGAACTCTTTGTAACAAAAATTAAGTCAATCATGTACCCTTTTTTTGAGGTAAAATGTCAAAATGATGGAACTACGTTATTTATTATAAATAAATAATTTACTATGAATAAATAATTTACATCAGGCCTATCAATTCATAAGAAGTAGTGAAGCAATGAAACATATTCTTTATAGGATTTTGCAAACAGTGGAAAGAAAAGCTATCTATGAGAACTAAAGGAAAAACTATATATATAAATATTAATGAAATCTTTGCATTCTTTCGATAACCTGACTTCTGGTTATGCTACCAAGTGAAAATTATTATCAGCCATTCTCATTTTAACACTAGCATCCAACCTAGTCCCCTACGGCTAAGCAGGCTAAACTAGTATCCACATGATCCCCTACGATATGTAAATTCAGTTAAAAATGAGAACAAAGGCCTGAAATTAATTTAACCAGAAGTCAGGTTATCGAAAGAATGCAAAGATTTCATTAATATTTATATATATAGTTTTTCCTTTAGTTCTCATAGATAGCTTTTCTTTCCACTGTTTGCAAAATCCTATAAAGAATATGTTTCATTACTATAAGCAAACAAATAATAAATAATTCACTTTTAAGTAGTGAAGCAATGTTTACAATAATTAAAAAGTTATTCTAAAAATTGTCGGTAGGCCTTAATGGCATCGCTCGGATGGATGTGGAAGTAATTATAAAGAAGGGGTCAAATAAAGAACAAAACTCGTCAACTGATTTTCTTCCCACATCTTAAGGTACTTAACCTTTAAAAAATCGGTAAATCTCATACGACAACATGTAACTTTTAATGTTAATAAAAATATATAAAATAATGTTTTTTTCAAAATTTTACTTTTTAGTTTTTACTTATTTTACAAACAAACAAACATACAAAACCCTTTCATTTGATACCCATGTTAAAGGGGTTGTGAAGAAAAAGGTGATCCGCTATCTTGGGACGTCCACCATATTCTATTTAGAACAGTATTAGATATACTGTATTGCATTGTCACCGAACTTCTACACATGTGCAAAATTTCAAAACTATAGCTTAATTAGAAATAGTCGATATTTTTATTTCAATATTTGACCTAAACATACACACTAATAAACCAACATACGTACAAGCCAGTTATATAAAAGCTTTTAAAAATATAGTAATATGAAACAAAATTTAGTGTTTGAAAATATCTGACAATTTTTTTGTAGATTATAAAGCTCATAGAGCAACATTTACATAACGCCACTATTTGGCACCTTTTATTTATTATTAATCTTTATGTCGCATGACCACCCTGTATATTTTTTAAGCAATATTATCAGGTTTTTCTTTGTAGCAACAGTGACAACTACAAATCAAATTGAAAACCTCCTCCTTTAATTTTTTATCTTTTTGAAGTGGTTAAGAAGTAATATGCACTGAAATTTTTTCGTGTATTATAGTCCAGTAACTCGGGGATTTTACCTACAAAGATTATTAACAGCAAACCGAGGTACGCAAAAAATTGAAAATTTTCCGTAGAATTCAATTAACTGTTTTTAAAACAAATGGCGAACTTGCGTTCTCTTCAAAATGGCGACCAAAGTTTGCGAAAAAACAGTTTTTTGCGTTAAAAAAAAACTTCCCATTGCACACAAAAAAGTTTAATAGCATAGTTGTGTAACTTTTTAATACGGATCGAACTGGCCGGGTCCCGTCTCAGAAAATTGCAAAATTAATTAGTTATTGCAAATGAACCGTTAAAAATCGCAATTTTTTTAAATACCTGTATCTCCGTGAAGAAAAGATATTCGTTAACGAAACTCAGTGAAAGAGTAGCCCACGATAAGTCTAATAAGAGCATTTTTTCAGATTTGCAAAATATTCCAAATTTCTTGCAAAAAATCGACTTTTTCGAAAAAAACGCGTTTTTTTCAATGCCCAATGGCTCATACAGGCCATAATATTTTTATACCGGTCCTGTTTAATTTTTTGTGTTTTTGCTTTTTTTGTCAAAAAGCTGCAGATGCTCCGAGTTTCATTGATTTTGCAATGTTCAGCAACGGCCGATCAAGTTCCGAAACATTTTTATTGAAAATATAAGTATTCTACAATAACCACTGCAAATTTTTCTTTTATCTTAAAAAATGGCGCCACAAGAATTTCTTAGAAAAAAATTATCTCAGCTGCAGAAGGCCGGAGAGCAATTTTTTTTTTGTAAATTTGTAGAAAAATGACAGCTGTCTATTGGCAATAATGGTATTCCAATATAATTTAAAATGTCAGAAATATTCAAAGTTCAAGGGGTACAAACAAATATCCATTTTTTGACCGATTTTTCGCATATTAGAGATCGTTTCGTGATATGCGCAATAACTGCACAGGTTAGCGCAACTGTTGCAGACATTTTTCGGACCGGTCCAGTATAAAAATATGAAGACCTGTATGAGCTATTGGACATTGAAAAGAACGTGTTCTTTTGGAAGAAATCCACTTTTGCAAAAAATTTACAATATTTTACCAATCTGTAAAAACGCTCTTATTCGACATATCCTGGACTACGCTTTCACCGAGTTTTGTTAAAGAATATCTTTTATTCACGGAGATACAGGTATTTCAAGAAAATGCGGTTTTTAACGGGTTTTTTGTAATAACTAATTGATTTTACAATTTTCTGAGACCGGATCGAGTCGGCTCGATCCATATTAAAAAGTTACACAACTCTGCTATTAAACTTTTTTTTGTGCAACGCCAAATTTTTTTTTAATGCAAAAAAACTGTTTTTCGCAAACTTTGGCCGCCATTTTGAAGAGGACGCAAGTTTGTCATTTGTTTTAAAAATAGCACATTGAATTCTATGGAAAATTTCCGATTTTTTACATACCTTGGTTTGCTGTTAAAAATTTTTGCAAAAAAACGCGATATTTTCGACAGATTTATTGGACTATTAAGCAAAATTGAATCCCGAAACGTAACCCCTGATGTCTTTTATGACTATACCTTACAAAAGCCATAGCCAAGCCAAAAGCCATTGAATCAGAAGTTAACAGTTAAAAGTGGGTCAAGGCATATCCGTGGTGACTGAATACACAACAATACACAACGCCAGGGCTAATCCCCTCGCCGATTTATCTTCTTCATCTTGTTTTTTATTGTGAAAAGTAGCATCCGTGTGGAATACCAACGAAATAACAGCTCTTAAATGAAACATCTAGCAACTTTTCGTAATATAATGGAGAAAATGTCAAACGAGTTTTAAGTTATCTTAATGTTTTGCGAAATTTCCTTAAAGTTTGTTATATTGAATAAAAATTGTCCCTCTAGGGGTCTAAAGTTTCCACTTACCTCTCTCCCAAGCGGACCATGCTAAACATGAATTTTCCGCAAATTGACTGGAGATTTTCTTAGCGGAATCAGCAATTTTACAATTCCTAGCTCCTAGTTAAATAATAGCCACGTCGGTGCCCGTAAAAATTGATTTCGCTTTGTTACTTTACTAATACTTTTCAACTGAGATTGTAACTTTGGTATCTATGTTGCAATATTTTGTGGTATTGGGACGGTATTTCAATTATTAACGTCGTCTTTTATCATTCATTTTACTTGACACAGTTGTATCCACAATTGTATCAAAGAAACTAATACAAGTGATAAAAGGAATGATAAATTAAAATAATAGTCCTTGTTGGTTCACTGTTCGGTGCAATCTTTAGTATAAATATAATTTGTGAAAACATCTATAGTGTTTACGAAGTCAATTGAAACTGGTCAGTGTTAAAGCACAGGACCGTGCTCACTTAACTTGATAATTTGTCCTATGTATTTAACAATGGTATCGAGAATCGAATAGTAGTTAAAACTGTGCAGACGAGTCCGAGACTGGCAATGTAATCAGACTGAATGAACCATCTACAACTGCACTGGTTTAAAGATAATAAAACGGACTGGTCCACTAGCATAAAAATAAACTTGTAAATCGTTTCTCAGCCGTCAACGTGGACTTGTAAGATGTGCTGTCATTGGCCATAGATCTTTTGTTCATTCAACAGCATCTCTCTACAATTCTATCCCTACTAACATAAAGAATTATGTTAGTAGTGATAGAGAGAACATTATATTTGTTCTTTAACTTCCAGTTCAAAAAATTGTTAACAAACCTGCCTGCCTGCCTGCCTGCCTGCCAGTCTGTACATCTGTCTGTCTGTCCATCGATCAATAAATAAAAAAGTTATTAATTATATAAAATTATTCAAAATATTTTTTTTGCAATTAAGTACCAAAAACATGTATAAAACTAATATAATTTACAAAACAAACTGCAAATAAATTATAGAATGTGCCACAATTTTATAAAAAGTGCAGTGAATCGGCGAAGAGAATCACAGTGGTTAGCTCGTTATAATTTATATTGTTTAAATTTTTTATTTTATCTCTAAATACTCTTGGTTCAGTGTAAGATTAGCTCTATAGAGCTGGAATCCGGCCACTGTGAAAATAAAGTCATTATTTAGTTGTTCATATATTTTGACAAAATGCAATTTAACCTCCCCCTCCATAAAAATGGGGAAGTTACTGCTGTTGGTTAAAAAAAAATCAATTTTTACGTTTTGTGGGCCCAGGAACACGGAAAAGTGGTTTTTAAAAAATGTCTGTATGTATATAAGTTCCGAATCCCACAACGGCGCGGCGGCTTGTTAAGTATAGACTCTAGCACCTACAGAACGGATGCTTGCATGGCATAGCTCAGCGGTACCAAGCTCGGTGATTAGCCAATTCAAGTAATGTTGGCAAATATTTGGTGAGAAAGTTCAATCCTCTTTCAGTAACCCATTTTATTTGATAAAAACGTCGCAATTTTGTTACTGTAATTAGCTAGTAATTTTTTAAAAAGCCTCAGAGATTAATTTCGTTAATATATGGCATGGATTTTTTTCCATTTACAGCAATTGCTTTAGAGAAAAATAAAATACATTTTAAACTACACTCATTGGCAACAAATTCTCATAATTCTGGTGCAGCTTGGTATTTGAAAATTGTTCACTCATCAAACTGCTTCAATGATTCTCTTTTGCAAATTATAAGTAAATGCATAGCTACTATCACGTGTTTCATAATTTTCAAAAAAAGATGAATTGTGTCTATACCACAAAAACCGTATGCTGGTTTTTTACGAAGTGGAACATTTTTTATCATAGACATGTTTCTACCGTTGAATTTCAACGGCCCTTTAGTTACACCATATTGACTCAATTTTCATGCAAATTGAGCAAATACTCCATGCGAGATTCTGTAATTAAGCGGCAGCCATCTTTCATGATGTCATAACGAGTAATCAAATAAAAATTACTTAATGAAACAACCATTAAGCATTCTCGAAAAAAACCTCACTACTCATATTTTCCAACAGGACTACAGCCAGATCCTTGGGTTATAAAATATAGTAGATTTTCTAAAAGCTTAGAATCTAAAAGAAATTAAACTTTAATGGAGAATCAGCAGCACGTCACATTGCCCATAAAATCGACCCATAAAACTAGTAACTAAATTGCATACGTTTATATCATTCTAAACAGTTCCTCGTTTCGCTGTTCACCTCGCTTTAATTTTATGTTTATAAAAGAGCTTTTATTTTACACTCTTTCACGCAGCCTAGGGACGCTTAGAATCACAGGCGAGCTCTACATTTCCTTCAATTCTCTCGTAAGACTGCAGTCTACATACGCATTTATTCCGCTTTAAGATCAACATAGATAGTAAGTTTTACGTTTATACAGGATGTATCCAAACGATAAAATTGGTCAACAAAGTTATAGAACCCCATATTCGATTCTCTGTAAATATATTCTTTGCAATATTAATAGAAAAACTTGACAAGGCGACTCTACGTATAAGTCATGCATCAAAAAATAAAAATTGCGGCAAGGATTTAACAAAATGTTTTAATTGATTCATTAAAGCATAATATTGTATGAAATGAACCAACAAAAAATCGAAGAAGGAACTGGACCACTCTCTAAAGGAAATGGAAGAGGCAATAAAGAAGCTAGAAAACAATAAGGCCCCAGGTAGCGACGGCATCAACACTGAACTATTGATGAATGGAGGAGAGTAAAGAATGAAGAACAAAGGCCTGAAAAGTGGCATATAGGAATAATATAGTTACTACATAAAAAGGCGACCAACTTAATTATAAAAATTAGGGAGGCATCCCACTGCTCAACTGCATATACAAAATCTTATCAAATGTCCAGCTCAGTGGTACAGAAGTACGAGTTGGGCTTGCGACCAAGTAGTCGCGGGTTCGAATCCTGGCCAGGGTATGGACTCTTGGGGGTGTTTTTAAACTGTTACTAAGACGGTAGCAATGGCCTAGAGTAGCTCAACATGTCTAGTCGCTACTATCTCTTCTGAGTTCGAGTATCAGCGGCAGTAGGTGGCAATGTCGTGAGGAATGGTTGTTGTGTTGATGTCTATGTGTACGTGTCCTGGTTAAGTGGTGGAGTAGCTATAGCTAATCTCCGCCGAGACGTAATAGGCTTGTTCCATGAAATTTATTCTTTTTTATGTATTTATACGTTTTTATATAGTACTCGACATTCTTTTTATGTACTTAAATTTTCATGATATTAACTTTTCCGTTCACGAGATATAAAGGGTTGAAATTAGTAATAGTTGCAAAAACAGTGTGCCTGTTTATTAACTCGGAGATCTACCGAGACACCGTCACCACTAACAGCCGTTCAGGAGTAAGTAAATACGTGTAGTTGAGGGCCATTTTAGGTGTCCTATTAAAGGGGTAGAGTGGTGTTTTGTTCTGATACCAATGTGAATGGGCAAAACCGGAAATCCGGCTTGGCACGACCAAAATAAGGATAACTCATCTTTTTATTTCAGCCCCACTGTGCGGCGCTCGACATTTTTATGGAAAAAGGATGAGTGACACTTTCTCGTGATACTAAGTTACACCGGAAAATTCGGGCTGTCGTGAGCGAGACAAAAGTGGCTTTCCGGCACCTTACAAATTTAACCTAAAACAAAATTTATCGTAAACAATGTAGAATTAATTCCCGAATCGAATGATCGATCCGCCATTTTAGAGGGGATCAACACCATTTGTATATAGATAATAACAACTAAAAAGCAACGAGTCGACTGAGATCACCGAGTCTATGCGTATAGTGACGTAACGCTTGGCCACACCCCCACTTTCTCGCGGTGGAGATTTGTAATTGTTTTTAAGACACTAAGCGTGCGAATAAAATTCTGATTTTTTGCAAATCCTTTACTTTGTACTTGAACTTTCCATTTATAAAAAAAAACGAAAAAGTAGGTTTAAGAAACTATACATAACTATCAACAGACTAAACAAGTAGTTAAACAAATATTTTTAAAAATTAAATTTTTTTCAAGTCTGCCAACTTCTGGACTCTAATAATTGAGCAAGAAGGACAACACCTTAATTCACAAGTATATCTGAACAGAACTAAAATTTTTCATAAGATCCTACAAAAACAAAAATACTGCAAGGTATACTGCCAATTAAGCTAAAATTGAATTAAAGCATTTATGAAAAAATTATTTAGTTTCAAAAGTTACGAATAATATCCTTTAAAATGTTCAACCATTAAATAAAAACTTCAGCATATCTAGTTTTTAAAATGATAAACCTCCAAAAGAGGCATATTTGTTTATCGAGAAGATAAACTCATTATTATTAATATACTTAGAACGAAACAAAGACAACTAATACATTAAAATATTGTAGCATCAGTAAAAAGGAAAGCCCCATAAAACTTAGACATTAGCAGTTCTCCCGCTACTCTTTATTAAGTTATGATGCGAGGAGATATTTTTCTTGTGGTTGCAACGAATCCTTGCGGCAAAAAATGACAACTAGCGACAGAGGCTTTTATTCCATAAGCGTCCTCCACCGTCTACATGAATTAGAGATGAGTTCCGAACTCACGACTCTGGAATGCTAAGTGGATTTCTCAGAGAAGTAGGAGTGCGAAGATTGATGGTGAACGAAATAAAAATAAATATATGTGTACTCTGCAGAATTTTCAGCGCGAGAGTTGAATTACAATGATTGTATTTTAGGTCAGTGTATGTTAATGTTCGTTTAGAGGTACGGATGGGAATGAATGACTACTACTAATGTACTGGCACTCTGTACTTGTAGAGTTTATAGGCTACCAAAATAGTATGAATAATGTGATCGGCAAATAGTGAGAAATTAACACTAGAATGGAGAATTGACCAACTGGTGTGCTAACAAAGTATAATTGATTCTGTAAATATCGATTCGATGACCAATTATTTATACATGGATAATGGAGTGCGCACACTGTAGCAAATATACTAAAATATCTCATTTCCGACTTAAGTATAAGTAGGATACAAAATTTATATCAGAATCACAAGAGAAATGAAACGTGTCTTTCTAATGGAGGTTTTGAGGCACCCTTCTTCCAGAGATAAGTGGATACCTCCTTTTAATAATATCCGCGAACAAAGTAAACGAATTATTGATAATATTCAATGGTCTTCATGGACGTTACACTTGAACTTTGAGTTAAAAGTATTTGAGTAAAACTAGTATCTAAATAATCAACTACTGTCATGAAGATTGAGTTAAAAATGAGAACAAAGGCCTAAACGGAATTTATTTACCTACCTTGTCTTAAACATTTTCATTCTAATGGATTACATTTTTATGAAGTTATCTATCATTCTGTTTCTTGGAAATGCTTAGCCTTTGAATCGGTTTTCGCCCTTAATCTTGAGCTCATCATAAAGACACAAAGCCGCTTAAAGATGTTTCACGCAAAAAAACAAGGCGACTTCCATAACTATAAAATATTTTGACATTATATTTGACATTGACTGATAAAAACAACAGATTTTCACTTATCTATTTCCTAACTAGTATTGGAGCCTATATACTGAATTATTATTTTTTTGCTGGTAATTGTGATGAAACATATTCTTTATAGGATTTTGCAAACAGCAGAAAAAACTATGTATAAGAACTAAAAAGAAAAACTAACTGTAAAAAATATTAATGAAATATAATGTCAAAATGTTTTATATTTATAGAAGTTGTCTTGGTTCTTTGCATGAAACATCTTTGAGTGGCTTTGTGTCTTTCTGATGAGCCCCAGAATAAGGATGAAAAACGGTTCAAATGCTAAGCATTTCCAAGAAACAGAACGATAGACAACTTCATGAAAATGTAATCAATTAGAATGAACATGTTTAAGCCAAGGTAGGTAAATAAATTCAGTTTAGGCCCTTGTTCTCATTTTTAACTTAATCTTCGTGACCGTAGGGGTCATGTAGATACTATTTTAATCTGAATAACCGTAGGGGACTGGATGTGAATACTAATGTTACAATGAGAATTGTCAAATGAAATAGACAAAGTAATTTTAGGATTTTAATTGCTACCATAACGAGAATTCAGGTTACCGAAAAAATGCAAATATTTCATTAATATTTTTTTAAAGATAGTTTTTCTTTTTAGTTCTCATTTTGCTGTTTTCAAAATACTACAAAGAATACCTTTCGTTACAATTAAAAGCAAATAAATAGTAATTCACTTTTAAATCATATACTGACTTTCAGTTGAATTATAAAACTGATTCGCCATATTGCGACACCATTTTGAATTTTCGAGTGTCAATCACATGTTGATAACCTGCGACCTCGATAACAATCATGTACCGATCCTTAGTCCAAATTTTTAAACAAAATTCCAGACTGGGTGAAAGCCTTCCCAATGGCGAAATATAAACAATTAATTAGTAAAAATATTTTTAATAACAGAAGGCTTTTATGGTATCCATAAATTTAAGAATTTTAATGACATTGAATCCAAGATAATGATAAAAATTTTATGTATTATGTAATTTTATTGTGTGATATAAGTATATATTTGTATATCCGTATCCATGTATATGTACTTTGTTTATAATATGTAATGTATATAAACGTACTGATTCTTGTCTGTTTAATATGATGGTATTATACCATATAAAGAAAAATTACATTTTAATAATTTCTAGATACCATTTGACTTCCGCAAAACATTAATATTAATATCACAAAAAAAAATATTTTGTTTGGTTTAGTTTGATTTGATAAATTCTTTTATAACTACTCAAAATGTTTATTTCTTTGCCACGCTTATAAAATATCCTAGATTTGGAAAATTAAGTAAGCCTACTTACAGGGAATATGCCAATAAGTAATTTTGAAAACTTAGCGGCCCTCGTGGCAATATTAATTATACAAAACCAAAATTGGAGCTTCATTTTTTTTTATCTGACATCGACAATTATTTGATGCTTCTATATTAATTTTATTATATAATATTATTCAGGTGTTATTAATAAGACCATTACAAAATGAATTAAAGTTACTGTCGGACACTACCGAATGCGAATACATATTAACACAATAAATTTTATTAGATTTGATAAATTGTTTTCAAAGTAGCATTTGTTTTATGAAATGGCATAATAGCGTCACACGTTAATTTCCATTTAGGGTTGTTTGACTTATTTATTGGCCAAAAGCGCAACGTCCACAGATAACCCCAATATTAACTTTATTACCCAGAGCAATACTGGCGATACACATGACTAAAGTCATTTTAATTCGATTGGCATACAAGAGAGTTTAACTTAATTATTGAATAAATACTTTTTAAAATAAAACATAGCGAAAACAAAGGTACAAGTTTATTAACAAAATATAACTATAGACAAAAGTCGTACTTACGTTTTTTAATTATCACATTCATTACCCCTGGGGAGCCAACCTCCAGGGGAGAAGCTGGGCCACACAGCACCCGTACTTGATGTTACCAAATCCAAAACCCAACTGATTTTCTTACTCTTTCCCGGCATCGTTACTCTTTTCGCGATGCAGCATTTTCGGCCTAGTAACAATGTAAGCTCAGTGAACCTACCTTGTTCCGCTAACTAAGGCTTTCTCGATACAAAGTAAAACATGCTTCTTTTCAACAATAAAATAAATGAAACGATCTAATATAATAAATCATATCCGTTACGAAAAAGTGATGTACCGGATGTTTAATATAAATCTCAAGTACCACGTGACAATAGTCCGTATTAGAATTGAGTCATATCTATCAAATAGAGAGATCGCTAGAGGTATAAACTGTAATATTTACATAAAATGCATTTTATTTACATTTGAGGGGAAACTGTTAAGGTTTTTGATTAAGTATAGAAAAATATAATGATCTAAAACATATACAGTGTGTCCCTCGAATTCAAATGAATGTTATGTAGATTAGGTCATGTATCAGTTTTACTTTAAAGTGGTGCTAGAATGCATTTTTAATATAATTATTATGACACGACTGAGAGTTGCAGGGTATTGGCGACTGTGAATACCTATTTTAACAAGTAAAGTAAAAAATATTGATATAATTAAATGCAAATGCAGATTCCCTACAATATAAGAGTAATCTAAAATAGAATTGAGGAAATTAATATATTACTAGCAAAGAATACTCGTAATTATTTCAAACTCTTATTATAGATTTATCATAGATAAGTACAAAAACATATTTTTATTTTTTATTTATTTATTTTTACGTCCTAAAGAAAATACTTTGCTGGCTATATGCTACGAATAACATTGAATTAAAAGAAATAAATATGCACATTACGTACAGGTAACTGTCACAATAATGTTAACTTTAATTTTAAATTATCCTGTTCAACAAAACCAAAAAACAACTAAAGACAAAAACACTTACCAAAAAAACTTTAGAAACTTTCACATACACGCGTTTCGGTATCCTAAACCAAGGATACACTCTTCAGAGCTACTTCTTTCAAAGTTTAAAATGGACTGAATAGTCACATACCAGGTAATACGCATTTATTCAATAATTATTGTATAAATACGTATTACCTGGTATGTGACTATTCAGTCCATTTTAAACTTTGAAAGAAATAGCACTGAAGAGTGTATCCTTCGTGTAGGGTACCGAAGCACGAGTATGTGAAAGTTTCTAAAGTTTTTTTGGTAAGTGTTTTTATCTTTAGCTGTTTTTGATTTTGTTGAACAATATAATTTAACATTAAAATTAACATTATGGTGACAGTTTCCTGTACGTAATGTGCATATTTCTTTCTTTTAATTCAATGTTGTTCGTGGCATATAGCCAGCAAAGTATTTTGTTTAGAAAGATATATGTTTTTGTACTTATCTATGATAAGTCTTTAGTAAGAGTTTGAAATAATTACGAGTATTTTTTGCTAGTAATATATTCATTTCTTCAATTCTCTAAAAAATGTTGACTGTGCACTTAGTCATCATATAGAGTTGCATTGTATTGTAGTAATCAAATAGGTATCCATAGTCGGTCACGTCCAACTGCAACTTCTTCTGGTCATGTTTTACATGAAAGTTTTCAATTATTAAATTCATTCATGACATTTATTGAGTATGCATAATTACAAATTTCAATCAAAAGTAAGAAGCAATTACGCTCGCGTAATTATATTACACAATTACACACAGGGAATAAATCACACCAGACGCAAATTCCTAGAAATGAAGTACGAGCTTTTCTTTCAAACCGAGAATTAATAGTAACCTCGGTTAATACAAGCAAATCGATCCTGAATCCCGGGCCAAATCGGCTACCCGGTACGTCACGGCCCGGCTTCCTACTTCTTTGCATAGTTTTACACAGACACTGTACCAATATAGCTCCGTGTTGTACAACCATCGCCCTGTGACGTCAGTCGCTCAGTTCGTTTTCCAATTGTGATGTCACCCTGTGGATTGTTGCTGCACCCTGGCAGCGGTCTCGAGGGCGGCCGCGTTTCTCCAACTTTCATGACTTATCTTCGAACATCGCCCGTCTTGTGTTTTGATGTCCTCCTTCCGCCTCCCGGGTTATCATGGTACTCCTGGAAGCAATGAATTCAGATTAGGCAAGGCAGCGGAATCATTCATGACTGGATTAAAATATAAATTGTTGAATAGAAACGTTATGGGAATGTTTGGGTTTGTTTAGTTATGAAAGTCTTAAATTCCACTTTCAAACCTATTGAACGAGGTGTAGCCCAAATTGAGTATGCAAAAATTGAGTGACATGGTGACTCCTAGTAGATTCATATTTTAAAGGTCCGGAACAAGATGAAAGTGAAGGGTTCCGGGAGCGGAAAGTACACATTTACCGCCGAACTGAAATTGGGGATAAATATGTAAAACGGTCGTGTTCACAACTTAAGCGCTCTATTTGCAGCTTTTATTAACATATAGTGTATAATTAACATATATTAAGAGTTTATTGATCGAAATAATTTGTAAGAAATGAATTATCTGTGTTAAAGTAACCCTTATAAATAGTAGAATGGTCCAAATGTTAGTTGAGGAGCAAACTTTCAAAATCAGACAGGTCCAGAAAATTCATAAATGAGTTTATGATCATTCTTTAGTAGTCACCCCTCATCTTTTTCTGTATTTTCTGTCACAATCAATGAAAAGCCATCAGATCCTGTTGATATTCCTATTTAAATAATCGACTTTCAGTCAAACTAGACATATGTTGTAACAGTGTCAGTGTGAAATTAAGAAATGGAAACTTATGAAGAAGAAAGAGAAATACACTACTACAAAGTCAAGAGAATAATAAAGAGAAAACTTCATAATGAAAGAAAGGAGAAGCATACTGAGAAGAAGAAACAGGAGAAGGGTATCGGGAGGTGAAGCAGAAGCGGGTGAACATGAATTGATAAGTTATTTGAAAACAACTGATAGTCCACCAACGATTATGCTGGAAGCTCTTGCGGAGATGACAGAGGTATGCACTACCAAATTTTGGGCAGACATTTTTGCAACTATGCATGTGGGAGTTGCGTTCCGTACATCATTTGTTCTTCAACTATTTGGGTTTCTTTTATACAGTATGATTCGCCCTCTTACCTTGGCTTAATGCAATAATTATTGGGTTATTTCTTCAAACCTCCTTTACTATTTCTATATATTACCTATTTCTAGTTTTACAGTTTTGTGGTATACCTAATTAAATACACAAGCAAATATATTACTATATTTATACTTACAGCTATAGTCCTCGGAGTTATTATTGATTCATTTATAACTTATTATGTCCAGTGTTACTTCTTATCGCATATATGTATTGTTTAGTTTAATGTAGACAGCATTAACTTTGTACTTATACAGAAAGTTTTCATTAGTTATGGCAATCTTTTGATGACACTGATGATTTGGCAATTGTGAATTTATTTTATATTGGTATTTCATCTATTGGTAACGGGTGAAGGCACTTGCAAATCAAGCAAATCTGTCGGTGTTGAAGTTTAAGATTAATCAATTGCTGGTGTTATAGATACTCCGTTCGCTACAAAAAATTACCGGATTTTATTTTTTGCTTGCGCTTTATCAGTAGATGTTGGGGTGAACAAGGCATGCTATGTCCGGGCTGCAGAAGCGGTCATGTGACCTGGTAAATTCTAATTAAAATTCCACATCGATGCCTTGTTGAGACTTTGTGCTTGCAACATGTTAGTCCTAGCCGTTAGCCGTCTCTGTGGGATTTCCGGAAGTTGGACTTAGAGCCGAATCGGTTGACAGAAATTGCTAATATAATAATAATGATAATACATGGTCTTTATTAGAAAAGACACAATTTCCTAATCTAAGGGGCGAAGTTTGGCTCAACAGCTATTCTATTATCAATATTGGCATTTTCTTGTCTAATATTGGCACAGTTAAAGAACTCGGAAAATATTGGCATAACTACGACATTAAGGATATGCTGAAAATCTATACAAAACTATCAGGAATACAAGATTTGAAAATTATAGAAATGAAGAAAACAGTGAAATACAAAAGAAGCAGATTTTTGTAGATTCGACGAGGGTAATCATTGAATGTATTCAGTGAAACCAGAATAATCCAAGAAAAACCTTACATTGAAACATTTATCACTAAGAAAGTCAATCTTTATTGAATAAAATGTAACCTCAAGACTTTATTTGAGAAACAATTCAATTCAGAAGATCCTGAAGTGAAATGGAACTATTATTCTACAAAAAAATAATAAACGAGAAGACAGAGGAAAATGGCTAAAATCAGAATACTAGAAGTTGAAATGGGATGTGACTGTTGATTGTGCTATGCATGTCTGAAATGAATTTTTAGTTTATTTTCTGTTCAACTCTAATTAAAATATTCAAACATTGACATGTTCTTGATCAACCAAAACCAGACATTTTTCAATGATTCTACCATAATCAGACATCAAAATTATGAAATTATGGTGTCCTCTTTAAATTATATTGTACTAAAACTGCTTCAATATATCAAATCCTAGAGATTGTGTGAAAACATAAGCGTAAGATTGCAAGATATAATTTCACATTTCACTTTTGAATAGCGTCCAATCTTGAATATTACTGGAAGTATGACGTAAAAGTCAGTGGCGTAGATATTGTTTCCGAATAATATGCTGGATGATTGCATTATTTTGTAGATTCCTTGGTTGTTATTTAGAAGTCCACACATATGTAGCAATAATCCCAGGTAAAATAGAAGATTGGAGCCCAGCCGTTTACAGGTTTAGTAAACCTAAATATCTTACCGATGTCTCCAACTAGTGGTGATATAACTTCCTAAATAAACTAGTTTTCTCGAGATTTTCATTATGAAGAGCTTGAGAATATGGCATAAGCTCATATACCGTAAGACTTCGCACAAAATAGCCCAAATGTATCCCTTAGGTTTGGTAACGTTTCCGCTGAGACACAGGTTCTGAATGTTATTCATTTTTTTACATAAACCTTACTCTTGAGATATCCCCAAAAGAAATCTAGTGAAATAATTTTCAGAGATCTTACTAAGTATCCAATTCACCTATTAGGATAAATTTCACGTAAATACTGACGAACGCGGTGGATCTCCGTCTTGCTGATACTAAAGCCTCTCCTGAGGTACGTTTGGAAATATACAAAGAAATCTTGTTGAAGAAAAGTAGGACATGTTGGCCCATTAAGATTACTGTTTGAGAATACTCAACCTATTTCTCAATCACCTATTATCCCAGCCCACGTATTTACTTGTGACCAATGAGAGTTATTCTTAGCACAATAATGACAGTTATGAGTGAAGATAAACTGGGAATACTATCGCTATAGTACAGCCAGTTAGATATAAATATTGACGTATTTAAGAATCTTCTATAGAAATACTGTATTTTTAAGATAGGGAACTTATTCAAGATAAATTTGCCACGCTCTACAACCTACTCAATGCCTAATTAAACATAATTTTTTGGTCTAAGAGTGATATTTTCCAGTAAATTTTTATTTTCTTGATGTTTATCCTAGGATTACATTGTTAGTTTATAAAGATATTATTATATTTTTTTACATGTCGGTTTATAAATCATCTAAGGAGAATATTATTATTATTTTCTACACTATTTTAACATTTCTTGTTGATTTCTGTTGAATGTTTTGACGTCAAACCAAAACATAGGAAAATATAATAATTTTCATTTAAACTGAATGTAAAACCCCAGGATACACTAACTTGATGTTTGTCTTGGGATTTTTTGACATCAGAGTTAAGACAAGATTTTCGGACAAAAATTGTAATAATAAAATTTTGAATATTTTTCTATCTATAAAATACCTACATCAAAACGCTCTTAAGGTAATACTTAACAAAGTCTGTAGATCAAATAACACAACAAAATCTTCAAGAATACATGTCTAGCTCTGATTTCTCAAGATTTGTTTATACAATTCTTTGCGTACTATTATTTCGTTAACGTTCACATCATGCTCCTGTTTACTTACTCCGGTTTACTTGCACCCATATTCCGAAGGAGTAGAATTTGTTCAAACACTATTAATTCCGCAGGAAAAGATCCAAGTGATTTAAATTTTATTTTCTGAATTCGATTCTAGAATAGTCCAAAGACGTCTTACTTAATCTTGACAATTTTCAATACCGAATTTAAAAATATTATAATAAGTATTTCAACAATGTAATTTGTCATTCTGGTACACTTTTAATGCGTCGAGAAACTGAGTTTCACAATAGATCAGTTTCAAGAATATTTGGTAACCTTCAGGCAACAAAACATTAGTAATTGCATAAGCGACTTAAGTGTATAAATGTCAAATATCAAATTTTGTATCTCGGCTCTCGCCTCGATTAAAAACTACGCCTAATACGACAAATAAACACTTTTCCTAACTTTTTTCACAAATAGCTTTGCACCAGATGTTAATAGAAAATCATAACTGTCCAAATATTCAGTGGTTAGGGCTCGTAAACCCGTGTTAAAGTGATTACTTCCATCATTCAGTAAATAATTTATTTTCAGAAACATTTGTTGTGAAAATTCAATTGTTTCTCTTCCATTATATTTTAAAAGCCCTACATCAAGTTGCGGCCCCTTTTAATAAAATTTCGTATTCTACTTAATTTGGTGTATTCCCGAGACGCGCGGTCTGTGCGGATAAATGCGCATATTTAGTTACCAAAATGGCTAGCATGAGGGTAGGACTGCATTAAATGTAAATTCCGTTAAAGGAAATGGATCTAAAAACGGATATGGTTGAGTATTGTCCTTTTACGAATTTGTAAACCATGTTTTGTAGTCACTCAATTGAAGTGGGGTCCAGAATAATTCGATTCTATTCATTTTAAGTAAACCCGAACAAATTATATAATGCTTAATAAATGCAGAATAGAATAGCACAGAAGATATATTGTTAGGCACATAAAGAATTATGAGGACCGCCAGCAAAAACAAAATAAGTAGATGATGTTATAGAGCATATCGAAACCAATCAAGTGAACGAAGACTATAATGCAGTGGTGACCCAGGGAAACCAGGCGCAGCATCGGGCGGTCCCAAGTAAACTGGAGGGACGACAACCCAGGCATTCTGCATTATAGACTGCAGATTGATTAAGGGGGTTGCTTGGCTATGTAGCATTCTATTAACTCAATCTATGATATCTTTGGTGAGTTACCCTACAGTTTGTTGTTGCCTATAACGTACAAACTTTTCACAAAGATTCGATTCTACTGGTACCTAATTTCTCTATACTTTCAGGTGTTAATTCCGTGTTTCCTAGATACTTCAGTTTGATGCAAACTAATATGTTGTATTTGCAAAGTACATGTTCTGCAACCTCTGTTTCAGTATTTCCTTTCACCATTTTCTGCTTTCCAATATTCGTAAAATTATATCTCAAGGGACACTGCCCTGTTAGAACGCTTGTCATCAGTCTTAAGTCAGACTTTTCGAGTTACAGAAGACTTATGGCAATCTTTGTTAAATAAGTTAACTTTTCGCTTGTCATTGACCTGGAGTATTTCTCGAGTAGGACTTCTTCTGTTCCTTTTTACTTCCCTCGCATACCTAAGGGAAGTATTGTATTCGAGAAGAAATCACCCTTCGAGAATTTTCAGGATTTTTACATTTCAGATCATGTAGATTACGAAAATATAGGTTTTTCAATTCCGTCAGTCTGTCTGTCTGTCTGTTGGTGCATTATCTAAAAAACTGCTTGACGGAAAATAGTCAAATTTGGTAGGTAGCTGACACTACTACCAGCGAAGAATTTTTTTTTGCTCAAATTTAAAATTTCCACGTGTCATTCTAAATCTATTTCATAAAAAAATGTTGTTCAAAAAGAAAATTTCTTAGATGCTTTTAAAATTTCTTTTATTTTACTTCCTTCGCATACCGAAGGGAAGTATTGTATTCGAGAAAAAATCACCCTCCGAGATTTGTCTGTTGGTGCATTATCTAAAAAACTACTTGATGGAGAACAGTCAAATTTGGTAGGTAGTTGACCCTACTGTCAGCGAAGAAATGGTTACACGTTCACTGGAAAATATACATGGTGGGCCGTCTAAACGGAAAAAATAATGAAAAAAATGTTTTTTTGCTCAAATTTAAAATTTCCACGTTTCATGACACGCTAAACCTATTTCTGAAAAAAAAAAAATGTTGAAAATTTTTTTCACCAACATTTTTGAAACATTTTTTACCACTAAAATAGATGAAAACATTTTTTTTTTGTTCAAATTAAAAATTTCCACGTTTCAAGGCATTCTAAACCTATTTTAAAAAAATCCACGTTTCATAGCGTTCTAAATCTATTTAAAAAAAAATTAGAAGTTTTTTTTAATTTTTGAAAAAATTTACCACTAAAATAGATTTTTTTTTTATAAGATTTAAAATTTCCACGTTTCCATGGCATTCTAAAACTATTCAAACAAATTTAAAAATGTTTTTGAACAATAAAAAAAAATTGAAAACATATTTAATCTATTTATCACTACTACAGAATAGACGAAATATTTTTTTTGCTCAAATTTAAAATTTCCACGTTTCATGACATTCCAAACCTATTTCGGAAAAAAAAATTGCAACATTTTTTTACCATTTTGAAAAAAACTTTAACACTAGAGTAGATGGAAAAATTTCTTTTTGCTCAAATTTAAAATTTTCACGTTTCATGACATCCTAAACCTATTGAAACATATTCTTTATAGGATTTTGCAAACAGCAGAAAAATAACTATCTATAACTAAAAGAATAACTCTATGTGTAAAAGTATTAATGAAATATTTGCATTTTTTCGATAACCTGAATTCTGGTTATGCTAGCAAATTAAAATCCTAAAACGAATTTGTCTAATTTCTTATTTGACAATTCTCAGTCTAACACTAGCATCCACACAGTCCCCTACGACCATGCAGATTAAACTAGTATCTACATAACCCCCTACGATCATGAAGATTCAGTTAAAAATGAGAATAGAGGCCTAAATTGAATTTATTTATCTACCTTGTCTTAAAAATTGTTTCATTCTAATGGATTACATTTTCATGAAATCTATCATTCTGTTTCTTGGAAATGCTTAGCCTTTGAAACGTTTTTCGCCCTAAGGCTAAGCATTTCCAAGAAACAGAATGATAGATTTCATGAAAATGTAATCCATTAGAATGAAACAATTTTTAAGACAAAGTAGATAAATAAATTCAATTTAGGCCTCTATTCTCATTTTTAACTGAATCTTTATGATCGTAGGGGGTTATGTAGATACTAGTTTAATCTACATGGTCGTAGGGGACTGTGTGGATGCTAGTGTTAGACTGAGAATTGTCAAATAAGAAATTAGACAAATTCGTTTTAGGATTTTAATTTGCTAGCATAACCAGAATTCAGGTTATCGAAAAAATGCAAATATTTCATTAATACTTTTACACATAGAGTTATTCTTTTAGTTATAGATAGTTATTTTTCTGCTGTTTGCAAAATCCTATAAAGAATATGTTTCAATACAATTATAAGCAAACAAATAATAATTCATCTTTTTTAAAAATCCTAAACCTATTTCAGAAAAAACAAATTTTGAAAATTTTTTAAAAATTTCAAAAATAAAATTATATTTTTCAACCACCACTGTACTTCCACTCCATTGCGTGAATGTGGTATTGAAAATGTGACAGATGGCAATAATATTTGGCATATATTACACTTTTATTGAAGAATGTACTGGTCGTCCCAAGAAATAATTCAGTCATGGTGGACATTTGTAAAGGTATTTGCGCAAGCCTTCCAAATTTGGCACCTGTTATTTAGTATTGAACTTTTGCTGTTGGATGAGCACACTGTATATTTTTTTGACCAAAAACTATCAGGTTTTCTTTGTAATAATAGCAATAACTATATTTCGATTATTATTTTCAATGTCATTTCGTAATTAGTAATTTTTTAGAGTGACCGCTATGCACAAATAACGAGGTAAGTTCTGTGTAAATACCTTTACCGATTTTTTTTACTACTATAGAATATATGATGGAAAAATTTTTTTGCTGAAATTTGAAATTTCCACGTTTCATGACATTCTAAATCTATTTCAGAAAAAAAAATGCAAAAGGAAACATTTTTTGAAAACTTCTACAACTACTAAGTACTTATACCTAGAATAAGAAGGTGAAAAAAATTTTTTTTTGCTCTAACTTAAAATTTCCATGTTTCATGACATTCTAAGTCTACTAAAAAAATAATAATAATAATAATTGAAATTTCTTTAACCACTATACTTGCTTTCCACTACGTGGATATAGAACTGAAAATATGATAGATGGCAATAATATTTGACATGTAGTTAACGCACTTCGCAAGGAAGACATCTAGTATAGTTTTACCGAAAAATATACAGGGTGGTCATTCTAAAAAATAATTCAACTATGCTGGAAATTTGTAAAAGTACTTACGCAAGCCTTCCATATTTGGCACCTTTTATTTAATATTGAATTTTTGCTATCGGATGACAACTCTGTATATTTTTTTGACCAAAAGTTTTTAGGTTTTCTTTGTAATAATACCTTCCGATTATTATTCTCATATGAGGTTTCGTAATTAATCATTCTTTAGAGTGACCGCCGCTATAAATAAAGGGGGAAGTTCTGTGTAAATACCTTTACCGATTTTTTATTTTAGGACCTTTGTTCTTTAGATAGGCTACAAAACGATTTTCGTCCGAAAATGACGCTTCCGCACGTTTGGCAAGGCTATCAGTTATTTGTTATCTACTATTCGCTCGTGGGCTGGCATCCACATCAAGGTAACTTTGCTGTTTTGTGTCAGTTACTTTAAAGATTGTCTGCATTCCTACAGAATTTATTATTCGAGGATGTAAGACCTGAGAGAATTTAATGCTGCCTGGCTATCTGAAATTATATAGGTCTTTGCTTGTTAGACTACCTTTATTATGCATTCCTGGGCACTTAGATCTATAGCATACAGCCTTGCCCATAAGATGGTGTGGGTGCTGCCTAGAGTACTAGATAGCCTCCAATTAGGCTCCGCTACGCCCACACCTATGCCTTCAGCCTTCGTAGAGCCGTCTATGTATCAAACAAGCTATTATTTCTCGAAATAAAACGCTTTAGTTCTGCTCATTTGACAGAACTTTATCAGCACATCAAAAGGACAGTAGAAGTCCTATTTGGTTGGCCTTGATTCAGCAGGCTTGGTTATTCATTTGAGTTTGAGTACCTTCCGCAACCTAAGTGATGTCTCCTTCTTCATATGCAGATATAGAGGAAGTAAATTTTGCATTGCTTCCATAGCTGGTGTGTGACAGGAACACATTGCCCCTGTAATTCCTAAACGACCAAGGCATTACAACATTTTGCATAGAACTAATTGAATAATTATATTAATTTTAAAGTATACTTGTACACCTTGTACAAATTTGACAAGGTGTTGGAAGGATGACTCCTTCCAACACCTAGGTCTGACAAAGGGGGGGGGGGGCACCTAAATTCCATAATTTTCGAAAAATAAAAATCGGCTCTAGATTTTATAAATGATTTCTACTACTCCACAAAAAGAAAAGTTCTGTATCAAAGATGTAGGTACATAGATTTTGTGTATTTTTTTATGCTGAATCAGAATCTGCAGCCCATAAACGATTTATTAGGTAATTTTTTAGTAAAACGCAAAAACATCTCTTACAATAGAGTGAAATAGTGAGGATAAGGTAAAGCTTTATAATGAAATGCAACAAATTGTAAATACTTAGAAAATATTTTAAAATAAAATTTTGAGCATTAAAAAGAAATAGATCCAAATTAAATACACACCCACCACTACGATGGGGTTAAAAAAATGCTCTGGTTTTTCACATTCATTTGCATTATTATTCGTTATTTGATCTTAGCGATGGAATTAACCCCCTCATAGAGGTGGGTAGGTATGGATTTAATTTGCTTATATTTCTTTCTAATGTTCAAAATTTTATTTTAAAATGTGTTCATAAAGTATTTACAAATTGTTGCATTTCTCACTATTGCACTTTATTTTAGGACGTGTCCTTGCGTTTTACTAAAAAGTTTACATTTTAACATTGGAAATGTTTTTGTTTTCATATATGGGGTAGAGTTACCAGACTTTGTTCAAGGTCAAAAGACAGCGGTGTAGCGGTCGACTGAGACTATCGTATGCAACGGCTGATATACGCAAATGTAATATGGGTTGCATATATCACAGGGGGTCAAGTTACCAGTTTTCATTTAAGGTGGAAATACGGCGGTGTAATGGATCGTTCTTTTTCCAGACGAGGCGAAGCCGAGTCCGGAAAAAGTTGAAACAGTTTATGTTCTATGTATGGTGTTATCATTTCCAATGTCCCGATGATTGCAAGGATTGCGAAATCTGTGAATTTTTTGGGCTGCGGAGTCGAATCCAGCATAAAAAAATACACAAAATCTAGGGGTGGATGTGGATTTAACTTGCATATATTTATTTCTAATGCTCTCAATTTTATTTTAAAATGTATTCTCAAATTATTTACAAATTGTTTTATTTCATTATAAAGCTTTACCTTATCCTCACTATTTCACTCTATTTTAGGCTATGTTTTTGTGTGTTAATAAAAAATTACTCATGTCTCTGGTACAGAACTTTTATTTTGAGGGGCTGTTTACGAGAAGTACCTGTTTTCTTATTTTTGTGCGATAATTGGATAAACTTGATATATTATACAATGAATTGCCTTTAAAATGTATAAGCGGCTTGAGGACTAAGCTTTGTGTGTAAAGGCACGTTTAAAAAATAAGGGTACCGTAAGCTGGACCTCCTTTTCCCCCCCAGGCCCGTCTTTTCTTTCCACGGCCCTGCCAATGCAAAACCCTGATCTGCTTGCCTCTCTAATGGTCTATACCCCAGAGGTAGAATAAAGATGGAAAATAGTAGGGCGTCAACAAGTCTGACCTTAAGGCATTTGATGATTATCTTTTTTGAAGTCTCGGCAATCATCTCATTAATTTCAACAAATGATTCAACTTGTTCTCCATTCGCAAATTTACGCCGGTCTACAATCATTCCCTTCAGTATCTTTGCCTATGACATTTACCGTAATTTCACTCCAAAAGTTTCAAATTAAATTGTTGCCTTTGAAACAATCTCTTAAAATGTCTACATTTTGTTTGCCACGAAAACGTAAAATAAACCCTTTAAAAGGATCGCCGTAGGATGTAAGAATTATTCACTGAGTTACTTAATTAAGCGTTGCTCTAAAACAAAACAATATACCTTTTGTTTTTAGAGTTTTGTACACATCCATGGCGCTAAGTAAATAGCTGTTTTTAGCCTACAGTGTAAATAAAAATAAATTGATGTGCCAACAGCAAAGAGCGAGGCACTAATGAGAAAATGTGGTGTGCAAAAACATCATTTAGGCCACTATAGAATATAATTATAATAGTATACGAGGACCGTTAAACATTACATTATGTGCTCGGACTAATGAAAATTAATTTAAGAATTCATTACTAAAAGAAAGATTTGAGTTGCAAATGACAAAATATTTTACTTCTTTCTCAACCTGGTAAAAGTCTACACGAAATATAGTTTCGAAATAAGAGACATTTCCCTTATGTTTACTAAATTTAAATATTTCTATTCATTATTTCCCAAAATAGTAACTTTATAGTAAAAAAAAAATCGGTAAAGGTATTTACACAGAACTTCCCTCTTTATTTGTGCGCCGGTCACTCTAAAAAATTAATAATTACGAAATGACATTGAAAATAATAATCGGAATATAGTTATCACTATTATTACAAAGAAGACCTGGTAAGTTTTCGTCAAGAAAATATACAGAGTGCTCATCCAACAGCAAAAGTTCAATACTAAATAACAGGTGCCAAATATGGAAGGCTTGCGCAAATACCTTTACAAATGTCCACCATGAATTATTTCTTGGGACGACCACCCTGTATATTTTTCAAGAAAAGTATAATAGCGTATGTCAAATATTATTGCTATCTGACACATCTTCAATTCCACATTCAGTGGAGTGGATGTATAGTGGTGGTTAAAAAATTTAATTTTTTTTTTGAAAATTTTGAAAAATGTTGGTTAAAAATTTTCAAAATCTTTTTTCTTCTGAAATAGGTTTAGGATGCCATGAAACGTGGAAATTTTAAATTTGAGCAAAGAAAAAAAAATTCCATCTTTTTTAGTGCTGAAAAATGTTTCAAAAATGTGTCAAAAAATTTTCAAATTTGTTTTTCTAAAATAGGTTTAGAATGTCATGAAACGTGAAAATTTTAAATTTCAGCAAAAAAATTTGTTCCATCTGTTCTAGTGGTATAATTTTTTTTCCAAAATGGTAAAAAAATTATGCAAATTTTGTTTTCCGAAATAGGTTTGAAATGTCATGAAACGTGGATATTTTAAATTTGAGCAAAAAAAAATTTTCATCTATTCTATAGTAAGTAGTGAAATAGATTAAAGATATTTTCAATTTTTTTTAAATTTCTTTGAATAGGTTTAGAATACGATGGAAACGTGGAAATTTTAAATTTGAACAAAGAAAAAACATTTTATTTTTTTTTGAAATTTTTCAAAAATGTTGGTTAAAAATTTTCAAAATTTTTTTCTTCTGAAATAGGTTTAGAATGCCATGAAACGTGTAAAATTTAAATTTGAGCAAAAAAAAAAATTCCATCTATTCTAGTGGTAATTTTTTTTTCCAAAATGGTAAAAAAATGTTAATTTTTTTTCTGCCGAAATAGGTTTGGAATGTCATGAAGCGTGGAAATGTTAAATTTGAACAAAAAAATATTTTCGTCTATTCTATAGTAAGTACTTAGCGATAAATAGATAAATTTTTTCAAAAAAAGTTTTAAATTTTTCAGAAAAAAATTTAAATTTGTTTTAATACGTTTAGAATGCCATGGAAACGTGGAAATTCAAAATTTGAACAAAGAAAAAAAATTCCATCTATTTTAGTGGTAAAAAATTTTTCAAAAATGTTAAAAAATTTTTCAAGAAAAATGTTTTTTTGAAACAGGTTTAGAATGCCATGAAACGTGGAAATTTTAAATTTTAACAAAAAAAAATTTTTCTTCATCTATTTTAGTGGTAAAAAATTTTTCAAAAATGTTGAAAAAAATTTTCAAATTTTTTTTTTCTGAAATAGGTTTAGCGTGTCATGAAACGGAGAAATTTTAAATTTGAGCAAAAAAAATTTTTTTACTATTTATTCCGTTTAGACGGTCCACCCTGTATATTTTCCAGTGAAAGTTTAACTTCGCTGACAGTAGGGTCAGCTACCTACCAAATATGACTGCTCTCCGTCAAGTAGATTTTTAGTTAATGCACCAACAGACAGACAGACAGACTGACGGAATTGAAAAACCTATATTGTCGTAATCTACGTTATCTGAAACGTCACAATCCGAAAAAATCGGTAAAGGAATTTACACAGAACTTCCCTCTTTATTTGTGCGCGGTCACTCTAAATAATTAGTAATTACGAAATGACATTGAAAATAATAATCGGAATATAGTTATCATTGTTATTACAAAGAAGACCTGGTAAGTTTTGTCAAAAAAAATATACAGAGCACTCATCCAATAGCAAAAGTTCAATAATAAATAACAGGTGCCAAATATGGAAGGCTTGCGCAAATACCTTTACAAATGTCCACCATGAATTATTTCTTGGAATGACCACCCTGTATATTTTTCAATAAAAGTATAATAGCATATGTCAAATATTATCGCCATCTGACACATTTTCAATTCCACATTCACGTAGTGGAGTGGAAGTATAGTGGTGGTTAAATTTTTTTTTTTTTTTAATTTTGAAAAATGTTGGTTAAAAATTTTCAAAATCTTCTTTTTCTGAAATAGGTTTAAAATGTCATGAAAAGTGAAAATTTTGAATTTCAGCAAAAAAAATGTTTTCCGTCTGTTCTAGTGGTAAATTTTTTTTCCAAAAAAAATTTTAAATTTTTTTGAAACTACAAAAATGTTGGTTAAAAAATTTTCAAAATTTTTTTCTTCTCCAAAATGGACAAGAAGGCTGCAATTTTTTTCTCCCGAAATAGGTTTGGAATGTCATGAAGCGTGAAAATGTTAAATTTGAGCAAGAAAAATATTTTCGTCTATTCTATAGTAAGTACTTAGTGATAGATAAATACATTTTTTCAAAAAATTTTTAAAATTTTTCAGAAAAATTTGTTTTAATACGCTTATAATGCCATGGACACGTGGAAATTTTAAATTTGAACAAAGAAAAAAATTTTCTTCATCCATTTTAGTGGTAAAAAATTTTTCAAAAATGATGGTGAAAAAAATTTTCAATTTTTTTTTCTGAAATAGGTTTAGCGTGCCATGAAACTGGAAAATTTTAAATTTGAGCAAAAAAAAATTTTTTTACTATTTATTCCGTTTAGACGGTCCACCCTGTACATTTTCCAGTGAAAGTTTAACCATTTCTTCGCTGACAGCTACCTACCAAATTTGACTGCTCACCGTCAAGTGGTTTTTTAGTTAATGCACCAACAAACAGACAGACAGACAGACAGACTGACGGAATTGAAAAACCTATATTTTCGTAATCTACGTGATCTGAAACGTCAGAAATACTCCCCTTCGGTATGCGAGGAAAGTAAAAATTGAATTTGAAACATAATAATGTGTTTATAACGTAGTACATTATAAACATGCTACAGGAATACGACGAAAAAAGAAATGCTATAAAGTAGAACAGCGATCCTCATTAATATCCGTTCCTTTTTTTTTTAATCATCAATACTGACAATAATATTAAACCTGTCTAGATTTGCAGCGACAACCGGAATAAAGAACCTGTAATCTCCTTGACATAAAAGAGACGTTGCAGAACTGGAGATTAAACGGCTTAGGTGTTCAGTTTTGCTATAATTATTCTCTTGTATCTAAATAACAATGGGCAAAGTCTGGTAGAAATGACGGCAGTGATAAATTGTATTCATTAAATTCACATGAAACGTTATTCGGGATTTGCTAAAAGCTCGTTTTGTTTCTGTCACTGGATGATTTAATTCATACCTGGTTGTTATCGCGTTACCTACTTCATCAGCAAAGGCGTCCTGCTGGCAGGACTCGCTCTTCTTTGCAGCTTGACGTGTAAAATCTAACTAAAGTGACAGGATTACTAAAAATAATTATCTATTATCTCAGATAACGCTGCTAAACAATTAATCGTAAATCCTGGCTACTGTATTGGAATAAAAATATCTTTGAACAGGAGGGTGTCCAGGTATGTAGACGCACTTCAGCAATTTATTATTAGCTGCATTTACGTAAAGATGAAAAGAAAAACAATTTGAAATTGAAGTATTTAAAGAGACGTCATGACCATGGATACAAGAAATATGTGATTCTCAAGAGATAAACATGTCAGATTTTCTCATTATGAGTTCAAGTAAACGTACAATTTGCACTAGAATGCAGCGAGGGTAGTAATAGAGTGCAAGACTGGTCAAGACTGCGTACTTCTGAGTTGTATGTTACAATAAAATGTTAAGAAGATCTAGTTTTAATTTTTGACGCATGGCTTATTCATTTCTGTTCAACAACAACATATTGACTGGTCTGGATACCTGGCCGCTTTGGCATGGAACATAGTGAGGGCAACTATCCTAGACTATACTGAGAAGAGAATACTACAGCACAGGTGAAAACTTCCAGAATTAGTTAACCTAAAGGAGTTACATACCATTTGAAGCTAAAACTAAAAGAATTGTTAAAGTTTAACAGGTACCATCTCAGAACTTTAATCAGTCGATTTTCTAGGTACTGCAGACTAAATAGATCATCACTGTACTAGAGGAATACCATCGCTGAATGCCATCGGTGTCTAGAGGAGGTGGATGACGTAATATAAGTGAGTGAGCCATTATGGGCCTCATGGTCGCAATGTAAGTGTCTGACTATAAGCTACTCATTTATCAAGCTAACCTATTTATTTCTCACATTTAGTTGTCTATGAATCAACTGACAAATATATCCTTCATAGACTGGTATCAAACTAGGAACAACATAGTCGCTTCTAAAAAAAAAAAAGAAATATAATAACACCAATAATTTTAATATAAAATTATATTATTACGATACTAGCTAACTCTTTGCAAAGAACAGTAAGAATATCCCAAGACATAAATACTGATCGATCAATCGATCAAAGTGCTGTATTCAGTATCCATGGATCAAGGTTGAATAACACTTAATCCCTCCTCATCGTGAAATCAATATCTAGAAACGCTGGCGGTCTAGCTTGCCTACCTGAAGCAGAAGAAGCAGCAAATCGGCATTTCTGAAGAATCCACCATCAGATTCAAGAATGTCATGAAGGAATCGAGGATCCCTAATACTGCGGTAATACAGACGCCATTTCAAATGTACTTTAATGAGGCGTTGTTCGTATTACTTAAGAGATAATTTCCAATTTATTTTGCAATAGCAATTTTATTCCTTGTCACCCTGAGAAGTTCAAATGATAACGAAAGAACTTCTACAAAATCATACTAGATTAGAACTTTTTAAAGTTAATATGGAATGTTATTTATTAAGACATACATTTTTCTATATTGCTTTTAATTTTAATTTGTTAGTAATTCTTTACATGAAACAGTAATAACTATTTAATGATCATCTCTCATACAACTGTTAGGCTGCAAGACTATTCTTATTTTCATATATCCAATCACCCCCTTTTTCTTTATTTATTTTATTTATCTATTGCAATAAAATTTCCTATGCGTAATCCCTCAATTAGAAGATTAGTACCCTCGTGCACTATAATATTACAATAAAAATATAATCAAAGTATAACAAACATAAAAAAACTCAATAACAAACTATTTATAGAACATTAAACAAATAATATGTAGCATGAAAAAAAAGAGAAAATATATAAATAACACTTTACATGAACATTTTGTGACGTCACAGAAATACAAGATAAAATATCCAAATTTTGTTCAATATTCGTATAGTTACTTAACATTTGATGTAAAGCCGACTTTATAAGAAGATTAGTGCGAGTAAGAGGTGGCAAAAATAAGCTGTTATGCATCTTTGGTAAATATTGAAACTCGATGCTTAAATATATCCACATCCACGTGGAGTGGAACTGTAGTGTAGCGTATGCAATTTATTAAATAGGAATATTAGGTTATTATTGTCCTTACATAACTGATGCGTCATCATGAGTAAGCCAGGCTTAACGCTTGCGCTGTAATAAGGCATTCGGTAGTAGAAACTTGCCGAATAAAGTGGTAGTGAATCAGTGAAGTGAAGTTTGATTTTTCAGTACTCTACATATAGTAATGGTAAAAAAAACGTTTTTGTGGAAATAGGTTTGGAATGTCATGAAACGTCGAGAGTCTAAATTTTAGCGAAACAAATGTTCTGTCTGTCGGTCGGAAAGTATTGGTTTGAGGAAACATACATAAAGCAACTTTTTTATAAAAAAATTAATTAGCTTTAGTTTTATACAAATTTAGAGAGTAAAGTGTTCACTCTACTGAGTTATTAAACAAAAACACATGTTGGTACCTAATTTGCAAAATTCGTGACAGTTTCTGATCTGGGTGAATTTTACATCTTTATCATATGTATTAACTCCTTAATAAAACTATTTAAAAAATACTACGATGGGTGACCGATGTTCAAAACTTTCTAGCGCCTTGATTAAAACTAAAGTGTACAGTAATATGTTTGCGCGATTTATACTGTTCGTTGGTAGTTCACGGATAGCAAATCACAACAATTCCTACCAGGTCTGTGTGATATTAGGAAAAATTCAATAATAAAAAAACTGTGATTTATGGAAACTTCTAGCGTAATTCTAAAATGATATATAGAGATGTAAATAACAAGATGATGTGGAATTTACGAAGCGTAAAATATAATTCAACAGCGAGTGGATCAATAACACGAATGGATATATTATTTCAAGGTATGCTGGAATTGTTCGACTAATTCACAATTTTGACACAAAGTCTAGTAACTATGCAGTGGGTCCATAAATAATAGATACAATCATTATTTTGTAATTTACAATTTATAAGTAAAATCCTAAAACACCAATTTTTAATTCTAATATGACATTTTAACATTGGAAATATTAATGTTCGCGTATAACGTATAGGACAAAAGTTACGAGTTTTTTCCAAGGATGATGAAGGTGCTAAAAGAAGATTTAATCGGTAAGATATGGCTACACTGCGGTAATTAAGATGAAATGGAAATACCCATATCAAGTACAATGATATAGGGATACAGATAGGTCGTACAGAAGTTTATAATACTTATTTTGGGAAGATGTGTGGTAAAGTATACTTACTGTAATCCGTCACAAAGTCTGTGAGGGGTTGCACGAAAATTCAAAACATGGTATTGCACATTAGAATCCCTGGCACTTATGCAACCTTTAAAAAAATATGCTTAATTAAATAGCCTTAATAATATTGTAAAATTTCCTAATTTATCAATAAAGTTGAAATTAGTGAACAAGTAAATAGATATCTATATTCACATTAACCTAAAGTATTAATTCCCATATTGCAGAACACAGCAATTCCATTAGAGGTTAAAAATTTAAGTATACGTATAAAATTGAAAAATAGACTACTTTTATCTTTACCAATGTTTAAAATGTGGAGAAATAACGTCAATTTTGTCATATAAAATGAAAATTACCAAATATAACAGGTTGTCCTAACCTATTACATTTGATAATAAATTGATAAAATATCCTAGTATTCTATCAATTTATTCTGAACTTTAGAAGTAGCGACAATGACGGGACATGCGAAACACGTGTCTATACGTTTGTTATGACTGAAATTTTGGTAAGTGCTTTTGCTTAGATTGCCCTTGCTTCGATTAAACAGGACAATTTAGATAGCATTATGACAACAGTTGCACAGTATATAATGGGTGTATCATTTTATTTCTTATAATGGGCTTATTCCATGATATTCTTCTTATATGGTTTTTATACGTTTTTATATCGATACTCTTATTATGCACTTAAAATTTCACATTGTTAACTTTTTCCGTTCTCGGGATATGAGAGGTTGAAATTAGTAATAGTTGCAAAAACAGTGCGCCTGATTGTGACGTCACTATACGCAACTTTGAAGAACTCGAAGATTTACCGCGATCACTATCAGCCGTTCAGTAGTAAGTAAATACGTGGAGTTGAGGGCCGCCTTAGGTGTCTAAGTAAATACGTGGAATGAACATCCGTTCTAGGTCTCTATGGAAAGAACAAGATTGGCCCTTTCTCCTGATACCAAATTTGGAAATTCGGCTTTGCAAGAGCTCATATCTAAGTTAATTCTTGTAGTGGAGGATCGATTTTGGTCTCGTTTTAAATGGGAAGATTGGCATTTTATTCATTTCATAAGTGCCACAGTGGAAATTGGAATTTCCACTAGATCTGTGCGAAATAAGAATGGCTATTTTCATAAAAATTGAAAACCGAACAAGCCTATTTTCTATGAGAATGATATATTATAATGTTTTATACCTACCTGTGACAAGTTTTTTTGTAAAGGAAGGAATAGTAACTAGTATATTTTGATTACATATTCATTTGACTCTAGATACTAGTTTCTAAATTACCATAGTTGTTATTTTGACACATCTTCGGATATCTGGAGGGACCTTTAAGGTGCCTCTACATTTTTACCGCAAAATTCACAATTCATTTTACAAATACTTTAAATATGTTTTATAACTCCAATTAACCACAAAGACAACACAATTTCCATATATTTAGGTGCCTACCCAGACGGTTCTGGTTTCGAAACTTTTCTTACGGGGGCTCAGTTGATTGCAAAAGTTTCTAAAATTAATCGTGGTATAAGTGGAATAAACAAAGAGATGTAGTGGGACAATATACACCTAAGTTCTCGAGTTAAGCTGAAACAGATGGTGTAATTGAGTTGAATTACGACTTTTATATAGCTAATATGTGTGTAGGTTCTACTGGTTTTGTTGTTTTACTATCAACCAAGAAAAATCTAGTGTTATAAACTTCCTACAGCAATGTACAGGGAGGTAATAGACATCAAAATTAATTGATAAAATAAAATTGTAAACCCTTGGAATGAAACAAGTACGAGCACAATGAATATAAATGATATTAATATAAACAAAAGTTCACTCGAAATTTCTAACAAATGTTTCATAAATAATGTTCATGGTTCGACATCTACTTTCAAAACAGATTATACGTTAATTTATGTGGTTTTCATTTTAAGAAAATCATTTAAATTAAAATGCATTGAATTGCCACAGTTGAAGCAAATAATTTTTACACCGCGAATTGAACCTTTGAAAATAGCTGTTTGTATATTTAAAGCGTAAAGTGAATCACTGTTACTTGAGAGGCACTCGAGTGCCACAATTACACTAAAATAACACACATGATTGTGTTTGCGATCATTTTAAAATATCAAAATAACTGCTCTTGTCTACATCCACAGATAGAAACTTACATTTCAGTGGTCCCCGATGCACTTATGATTTTTTTTTCTTTCGAATAATGATGATATCTGTAGTAAAACAAATAATGTACATATCTACCTAACTGAAAACTACTAACCCACGGTCCAACAATAAACTTGCAGAAAAAAATAGTCAGTGTTTTGAGCCAATGGATATAAATTATTTGTTCCATTTTGAAGGTTTATTTTTTCTTGTCGGGGTTTTTCAATTTTTAATTATGCATTTTTGTCTTCGTTGTGATTTAGCGTTCCTTTGTTCATTATTTTTAAATTGTATTGTTAGCTTTGTTAGATAAACTATTAGTTTCTCATATATCTATTAAAACATAGACTTTCAAAACACAAAATTATTTTTTTCAAGGACGACACTTAATATACAGGGTGTCCCAGAATTGTGTGCTCCCTGAGATCATATTGGGCCTGTATGACCTAACTTACCTTAGTCCAAAAATTCATCCCTGAGGAAGTACATTCTGTTAAAGTGAGACAGAAAAAAAAATCCAATAATTTCCGTTATACTGAAAATAAAATTTTCAAATTTTCATGGGACCTGTATCTCTATAAGTACTCTATGTAAGCTTGATACAACTAAATATCTTTTGATTCTAAAACGTGACAGGTTTGCTGTTTCACAAACACCCATGACCTACAAAGAAAAAATGATGTTACACAAAATTTTAAAAGTATTAATTTGTGTAGTGAAACGGGTGGACGTCATGTGGAGCATTTGTTATTAATGCATTTTTTAAGAATGAACTGTACTTTTCTCTTATTAAATTTTATTCTAGAATTGTAAATAAATATTAAATACAAATGGAGGAGAAAACGACAATTCCTTGTGTTTTGATTAATATTCAAAAAAATATATAAGAGTACCTTTTCGCAGCCATTTCAATGCTCTGTAGAAATATTCAAGTATTCCGTAATTTTACAGGGAGATAAAGAAAAGATAGCCAATCAAATATTAATTATGAAAAAAAAAAAAGTAAGATACAAACGGTAATTGATTGTTGTCAAGTTTACATAGAGTACTTATAGAGATAAGGCTCGCATCAAAATTTGAAAATTTCATCTCAATTATAACGGAAATTATTTAAAAAAAATGTTATCATCTATCTCACTTTAAGAGAATGTACTTCCTCAGGGATGCATTTTTGGACTACGGGGAGTTGGGTTATACGGGCCCAATATGAACTCAGGAATCACAGGTTCTCATCCGGGAACTTAATTCTGGGACACCCTGTATACAGTATGTCCTCGATAAGTAATGGCTAAAATGTTTAACGGCAATTTCCTCGAGAACAGTTGGAGTTATCAAGTTCTACCAAGTGTACCTTTTATACGTGGAAATGACGCCCTCATCAGATTTTCTGGTCAGAAGTACCACAACGTTTCGTCAAAAGAAAATATGAAAAAAATTTATCATCAGATACAGGTCCTACGGTGCCCTCTATGAATTAACGTGATGTAATACATAAATTATTGTTTCTTAGAATAAAAAAAGTTACTCTAGCAAATTTGGCGAAAATCAGTGAAGAGGCTGTTGAGCAAAAAAACGAAAATATAATTTGAATTTTGACACCTTGTATCTTTTTCCACAACAACATTTTACTAAAGCATGTTTGGTTAAATCCTCATATTTTGGCCCAAAGAATCTACCAATGCACTATGGTCTATTATTAATGTATATTTTTAAATATCAAATATACCTTCGTTTGCTAAATTAATAGTACTCATCCATACCATTACCTGTGTATCTAGTTCTAAATTAATCAGTTTTTGTTTGACAGTGTTATTTACTGATTAATGTTTTCTCATTTAACTAAAAGCAAAAAAGTCCTTTGAAGTCTATCATTAATGTTATTGTCATAAAGTTTTGTTTATTCTATTTTTATATAGATCCCAGATTGACTGTACTATAGGAACCTAACAAAAAAACAGAGCTCTTGAATATACAGCAGTTTAGCGATATTATACATCTTGTCACGTTGCAATCAATTAACCAGGACTTCTGTATTTTAACTATTCAGCATGCGTTTCATATTTTTATCGACTGATCTAAAAATCAGTATTGAAAAGTTTCCCAGAGAGATACGTTCAGCCATTAAAAATCTGCTCACGTAAGTTTGAGTCGGTAATTCTATTAGATGTGATTCATGTTGTTATATTTTTAGTACAGAGATTTTCCGATATGTTGGCATTTTCCAACTTTTTGCAGTTATTTTCCCCTTTGCACATTCCACTAATCAAATTATTTTCTAGCTACGTGGGTGAGATAGCGCGTCATGTTTTCTGCTGTGTACGATTTACCCCAATAAAAGTAATAAGGCACAATTGATTTCAATACAGAATTGTATATAAAACGGTAACATTTCTCCCGTTTATAAAATGGATGATAAAACGGCTGTTAAGAATTATAAATCAATTGTCATTTTATATAATTTCAGCAAATTATTTGACAATATTCTTTACAATATTTTATTTTTGTACGTTAAATTTCACCTAGCATCAATTTCTTGTTGGTATATCGTCAGTTACAAAACATTACTCAATTTATAGCAGAGGCACTAGATATATGTGACATTTACAGATTTCTCTAAAGCCTTCGACACACTTGATCATGGTATATTGATAAGAAAATATTCAATTTTAGTCATACCTAAACATTAATTAACTTTAATAACACATATGCCTTATTGAATTTGGCAAACAGCAGGAATGTTATCTATGAGAAATAAAAAGAAAAACTATCTATCACAATATTCATTTCCAATCTGTATGTATGTAAATAAATTCCGTTTCGGGCTTTTTGTTCTCCAACACAACCAGATATAGGTTGATAGAGAAGTACAAACCTTTATTTTCGGTGGACTTTAATTTTCTACTGTACCCATTTTTAACTTAATCTTCGCAACCAGGGGCTATTTAGATACCAGTTTATCCTATATGTGCGTAAGTTTCTATGTGGATAGTAATGTTACAATTAGAATTGTCAGATAAGAAATAGTTAAATTCATTTTAGATTTTTGTAATTGCTAGCATAACCAGAATGTACAGATTGAAAATTAATATTTTCACATAGTTCTTTTTGTTTCTCATAGATAACTCTCCTGCTGTTTGCCAAATCCAATAAAGCATATGTTTTATTAAAGTTAATCAATATTTAGTTAACAGAATGCAGATTATCGACAGAATGCAAAAATTGGGAATTAATATTTTTATAGATAGTTTATCTTTTTATTTCTCATAGATAACTTTTTCTGTTGTTTGTCAAATCCTGTCATTATTAAATTACTAAACTAGTTACTTTTTAAAGTAATTATGCTCGAGTTCTAAACATAGGTGACTCCTATGTGTCACCATATACAGGGTTATTCATGAAAAGTGGGTATTAGACGTTTCTTGGGTTCAGTTGAGTTTAGAAATTTGACAACTGGTCTAAGGGTTCTGTGCTTATTAGTAGATAACAAGTATAAGTATCATATCTACTAGAAGAATTTAAATAGAAATAAATACTTGAAAATTTTGTGAACAGTTGCTACTTTTATTGATAATTTGCCTCTAAATATTTATAATTCTTTATATTATCAAATGGATGGTTGCAGCCCACCCAATATGAGGGAAGTTTATGACGAATTAATAGCATCGTTCGAATTTAGGTGGTGTGGATACCGAGGATCGTGGAGATGGCCAGCAAGGTCGCCTGATTTGATCCCCTTAGACTTTTACCTTTGGGGTAATATCAAAAATATTGTATATGCCACCCCGACTACTACCAAAGAAGGTCTGAAGAAGAAAGTACGGGCTGCATTTCAGCAAATAAATTTACTGAACCACTGTAAGTGCCGTAAATTCCAGGATATTGGTTTGTCAGCAGCAAAGTCGAGGGCATTTTGAACAGTTGTCGCATTAAATATTTGTATTTAATGTGTTCACTAATTTTGTAAATTTTGTTCCAAAGCATCTGTTATAAATCTTTTTTATTTGATGTTATTATCTTGACAATAGACAACTAATTATCAATTGCCTACACGGTTACTCTCGTTTGTGATAAAAAGAAACAAGTGAGGTGATTTGTATTGGCTACTAACAAACAGTGCTGACTACATGTACAACTTACAAAACTTGATCCATAATGAAAAAACAAAGAGAGATGTGTATGCGGATTAATAATATCAATTGATGCAGAATTTAATATTGTATTAAATTATGTAACGATATACAGGGGGTTCCATTTGAGAAAGTTGACTTTTGGACCTTTGCACTAAAACAATGTTCGACTTGAAAATAAAATACCCTGTATGATATTGTGAAAGTATAAGACAATTTTTACTTAGATCATATGGTGCGTTTGAAAAAAATGTCTCTAAATCAGCCACATGGTAGAAGATATCGATTTTCTTTTCGGAGTGGTAGGAACCGTAAGAAATGTCCAAAAATATTAATTATCTCGAAAACTGGTAGGTTTAGGAGCATATTATGGTACAGAAACCCAAACTAAAATTTAATGAGGAATCCAAATATGAAATAAAATATAGGGTGTTCCGTTTAAAATAAAAAAGTTAGGTGCTACATCCGGTGTAAGCGGAAGTAAGACATTCATGGAAATATTTTATTTAGATCCGCCATTTCCAGAAACCCCCTTAGACCAATTTACAAAGTTCTAAACTGAACAGATCCCAAGAAACGTCTAATATCTGCTTTCAGTGAATAAACATTATGTATGGTGAATCCCCGGCGACTCCGGCATATTTTCAACTACTCAATTATTTAAATGTAAAAGAAATCGTTATTTTAAATCCAAAGATTTTCTGCCTTATAAAAGACCTTCAAACATACTATGCTAATATGACAAAATGCGTTTTTAACCACTTAATAGTGTGAACATTTTACTTTGGCCATTATGTTAGTTGCGAAATATTTGTAAAAACAATTTAAAAATTGAACAGTCGAAGTCCCGCTATTTTTTGATAATCAATCATTATGATGTGTTGAAACTCTTTTACTTTGTAATGTGTTTTAACAGACCAAAACAATTTACGATATAATACCTACTTATTTCAGTCATCCCACAATTATTTTAAAATAAGGCGAAGTCGCCGGGTAAAATGGCCTTTATTAATTTCTCACTATTCATTATTTTCTTTTGTTATCACCTCTGTACTACTTATTAGTACAAGTCTTTTTGGATTATGTAAGATCGATGACAGAATTGATATTCGAGAAGAAGAATCGCATAAAATCACTTTTTATAAAGTAGTAATTGATATACCACGATATATTGTCTCGTAGGAAATCCACAATGGCAACTAAATATATTGATAGGTAATTTATGTCAAAAATCTGCAACCAGAAAATCAAAAGATTATGCACTAACAAACTTCTGAGATGACTGCCGTTAACGTATACGAAAAGGAAGACCAGTTAAGGAGGAAATGTATTTTTCATGATAACACGACGAATAAAATTATGTATATTTATAAATGGCGATGAAATTTGGGATAAAACAAGTTGTTAATGACGAGAGCCTGAGCGTCGATGCTTACAGAACTCTCTGGACTTTGAAATAACTCCAAATAAATAACTTTAAACCCAAAGTATTCATTATGAAATGGTTTACGCATTTCAGCCTCAACTTCCATATCTAATCCATTTATAATGGCTAACATTGCAAAAGCAGCTATATGATTCCTACCAAACTTACTTTGGTACACGTATGCATTGTAACGAGATGTGGAACTGGATTATATATTGAACATAATCTGTTAAATTTATTTACCCCCCAAATAAGTGTAAATAAATAAAACAAGCTAGTAAGAGTACAGAAACTTGAAATTTGGTGTATATACCGTGAGTGTGGCGGCGGGCTAGGTATATATGACAACCCAGCAACTACATTTAATCTCCTGTATGTATAATAAATAAAACTTTAACACCACACGCCAAATAAAAGACACGTTGCCACTTAAGCACCTAATAATGAAATCGATCTAGAAACATTCTCATAATTAATTTTATATCCTTGTGATGTGCCTCACGTTTATCCTTAAAGTAAATAAAATTTAATATCTGTGGGACAGCATAAAAATAAATTTTCCTTTAATGTCTTTCATAAAGCAAGATCAAAAGATTTCCTCGTGATATATTTTATATAATGTTGTTTTATCTAGACCGTCAGAGCAAAATTAGTAATTAAAAGTTCCGTTAAAAGAGAACAAACAAATTAATTACCTTTTGAATTGCCTTTTATATATCAGTTGTGTTGAACACTGCATTTCAAATATTGAGCTAACCTTTGCTCTATTCATTAATTCTTTTACAAATATAAAAAAAGACGCACTGAACTGAATATTGTAATTCTTGTCTTCACTGTAAGTTATCTTGATGCAACAGTTTCTTCAGCAACCTAAACATAATTTAAAAAAAATATATAGTACTCTATCCCTTCAACTTCGTTTTTTTTTTTTAAATTAACACGTGTATACAGTTTAATTTTTTGTCGTGTGACGTTTGAAGTGCCTAGAATCTGCGAAGAAAAGAACATATAACAAAAGTGGTGGGTTAACATAAACTATCACGGAACTTAACCGCAACGTTCAACATTGAAGCAAAAAACCTCGATTGTACAGTACAATCCGCAGATCACTTAGCAAATCGGCATTTAGCACCTGCCTGGAGTCGAGGAGGGAGAGACAAAAATTTAAACTATGATGCGCCATAAGTGAAAAGTCTGATTGATTTGGTCTGTGCAGCAGCTAGCTGATGTCCCCAACCATCTATTTATATCACCCCCTATCCTTACCCATAATGTACATATACATAATAATAATAATCGTCATAATAATAAGAAGAATAAATGGTTTTTATTGGAAAAAGTAAATTCAATTTCTTAATCTAAATTGCGAATTTTAGCTCAACAGCTATTCCAGCACTTATACCCTTAAAAACATGAGAACAAGATACTTGTACTAATTAGATACTTATCTAAAACTGATAAAATTCTTTCAAATAACAAAACAAGAATAATAATTATAAAGTTGACTAAGAATAATTAATTGACGCGGAGTTACATCCGCAAACAAATTGTACAAATAAACAACTGAAAATAAATACATATATTTTACACGGTTTTATACATTTATTGTTGCACAGTGGCACGAATTGCAACTTTTTCGTTCAAAATTATCTAGAACGCTTGTTTCGCAACAGATTGGGATAACTTCTTTTTTAAATACTCGTTATTAAATTTACAAAAAACGTAAGGGAGCCAATTTTTGAACTATGCTTACCAAAATTATTGAGCTTAGCCGAAATTGCCATGTTCGACTTAAATATCAATAAAAAAAATTCTTATCCAATTTATAAATCTGGTTACGCGGGGATTTTTAAGGTCATTGAACACGAATCTGATATCCAAGTTGTCGTAAACCAACCTGCAAGATGGCAGAATAAATGGCGGTTATAAAATACTAAATACTGATATTTCATTTTCCTCCAATTTCGTCTGGCTGGCTTCCCCATACTGTATATCTAGTTTGACGTCCGTGTTTTTTTGCACTATGGTATTGAAAAATTTATAAAATAAAAATATTCGTTAGTCTCTACTTTTTTATATTAGGCTCATCTGACTGTAATGAAAAAATTATTCATATTTTTCAAAGCTTGTTATCGAAGGAAATAAAAACTGGACACTCTTCATCTCAAGAAGTAAATTATTATCCACTTTACCTTCCAAGCTTTTACGTGACTAAAATGTATCAATGGCATTGAATGAACATTATATTCTGCCGTTATCAATAGGAGGCGTGCTTTGTATGAAAATCAATATGTGTTTTCCTAATTGCAAACCATTAAGAATAAGTACAAGGTTTATTTTATTTATATCAATTCGCTTTTAACCGACTTTAGTGAATATTTTTTATAATGTACAAATATGATATCTGAAGTTATATAATAACCTTTTTTCAGGTAAGTCTTGAAAGAATGTTTCCTTTTCCTCATGTTAGGTAAGTATTTTTATACTTTTCAACAAAATAGTTTGCTTTTGTATATTTTACAACGGTCTACAAACATACTTACATACAGATATGGTAATGACAAACTATTTATTTCAAAAATTGTCGTAGAAAACTATTTCACTCTTGCCATTTGTTTTTGGTGTTTCATGAGATAAGAAAGAATTGTCGTAGCTTGCTATAATTCGAGATGTGAAAATATGATTTTGGGTTGCAAAACTCGATTTATCACGGATTTCTGTATGTACTACTTGTATCGTAACAAAATATTTGCCGAGTTGGTGTTGAAAATTTCAAAGATACCAGTAGATTTTAAAACAAAACATACGAAATATTCCTCTTTATTTGGCACGTTTTATTATTATTAATAATTATTTTCCTCTGGGTCATATTTATTCTGTATATATTTCTTTAACTTGCTATTTTGGAAATAGTAATAACAGCATTCCACATATTATGTTCCTTCGTCTTCTTCAATGAACTATTTATTTTAGTGTAATTTTCATTATTCTATTCATTAAAAATTGGAAGTTTTCTCCTTGACAATTGTGTCGACGTCATACAAAATATTATTATTATACTCTTCGCAAATACGAAAGGAAGAGTATATTGCATTCGAACGGCACATTTCTAAAACGTAGACAAAAAAATATCATATCACTGTATTGGTGATCGGATTATGAACAACTTTCAAAATGTCCGTTCGCCTGTCTGTCTGTCTGTCCGTCGATCACATTTCTTGTAAGCACGTTAACTTATGAACAAAATGTTTTTAAATAATTTTAAAAGAATTAGGTGAATCATCTAGACCTTTCAACGTAAGGCTTGGTGAACATAGAAATTACGCTAGTAGGGAAGAATTTGAAAAATCCAAAATTTGTGAACACGCGTGGGATAGTAATCACAGGATTAAATGGGACTCGGCGAAGATTTTGGAAAAAGAGAGCAACGGAACTAAAAGAAAACTTAAAGAATTCGTGATGATTATTTTATTAAACGAGGATAGATGCGTTCCAAATTATTCAATAGATTTTTGTACTAGTTGGTTGCCCATCCTTAGAGATGAAGTAAGTAAAATAAAGATAAATATAATTTAATGTCTCACGTGACTATGGAAATATTTAAACAAAGAACTGTCATGGTTGACGGTCAAAAAGTTTTCAGAACGGAAGTAGATTGTCTTCCGAAACGTTAACTGCCTATAGCTTTCATTTTCATTTTTTAGTTTATGCCATTGTTCTAGTTTATATATTTTTAGGTGTGAGACGTTTTGAAACAATCAAGTATTCAAGAACCAACCAACCAACCTCTGTCTGATTTGTTTGGCGCAGAGGTTTTTGCATTAAAATTTTTAAATGTTTTTCATTGACAAAATACTCAACAAAAAGTAAGAACATTTTAAAAGAAATTTACATTGAAATTAAATATTCGCCACAAAAGAAACATATGACTTCACTTTCTACATAAACAAAGCAGCATTGTGCATTAAGGATGGGGCAAACGGCAATTTTGCCGTGATTACTACGGTGATCATTCAGCAATCACTGTTCTTTGTAGCAGTGATTATATCACTCTTTGGATCGCTTTAATCTTTTCACACCAATCGCTGTTAGCGATTGCTAAGTAGCAGCAAAAATCTAAAAAATTGAGGAAAATGATTTTTTATCGCATAAAATGTTGAATAAATAGACAAAGAGTTAACCGATCTAGCAGGCACTTGACTTGGTGTAAGAGGATAATAAATCCGACAAAATGACATCCATTTGAAATGCAAGTAAGTAAGTAAGTATTTATTTATGCATTATACAAAAAGTATTTACACTAGTCAAAAATACAAGGTGTTAAGGAGAGTAAATGTACAAAGAGTAGTAAAAAAAATTATAAAGTAAAAGAATGTAAACAACGAACAGGTAAATTTTCAACAAACATACATATAATCAAGTTACTTAGGTACAAAAATTGGAGAAATCAGCTGCAAAATATTCGTTCAGTGAAAAAAATGCATTTTCGCTTAAAAATGACTTAACGACCGTTTTAAAACTACAATCTACCTGATATTGCACGGTAATGCGTTGAAAAACTTTATTGCATAGAACGCTGTGCCATTGCGTATTTTCGATAAGCGCAAAAATTCGTGGTGTAAGTTCCTGTTGCTTCGGGTGGAATGAGAATGTAGCTGGGCACGTGATAGGTATTTTGATTCATTTTCTTTTACATGTAGAAGGCATTGCAAAATGTAGATGCTATATAATGTTGGAATTTTGAGTTTTTTTAAATATTCCTTGCACTCCTCCCTCCAACTCAACCCCGCAATCACCCTTACTGCTTTTCTTTGGACCGCGAAAGCAGTTGCGGCATGTGAGGAGTGACCCCAAACCAAAATCGCGTAGATTAGTACCGAGTGTATTAAACCGAGATATGCAGTTATTAAAGTCGTCTGTGAGACAAAATTCACAAGATTACGCAATAAGTAAATATTTTTGGGCATTTTGCCACATATGGCATGTACATGTTTTTCCCAAGTTAATTTACTATCCAAATAAACACCTAGGAATTTAACGCAATTCGTGGATATCATGTTATCTGGTGCATGTTGTCTTAAGGTAAAAATCATCGTTTTAGTTTTATTTTCATTTAATTTCAAATTGTTTGACAGGAACCAGTCGTGGGTAGTGGATTGCGTTTCGTTTACCATTGATAGCAATCTAGTGATGTCCTTGTTGTTGTGTATTAGTGTGGTATCGTCCGCAAAAAGAATAGATCTTGCTGCGGCGGTGTTGTATGGCAAGTCATTTATAAAGATGAGGAAAAGAATTGGGCCCAATACCGAGCCCTGAGGTACACCATATTTTACATTTATCCGTTGGGAATTTCCGTTTTTATAGTTGACAAACTGAGATCTATCTTGGAGGTATGAAGACATTAATTTCTGGCTGGTAATAGAGAATTTATAAAAGGATAACTTTTTTATCAAAATATCATGTGAAACGCAGTCGAATGCCTTGCTTAAATCTAAAAACTGAGCGTATATGATTTCGCTGCTTTCAAATCCCCTATTTACGATATCTGTTAGTGCATTTTGTAGCTGTGGTAGTGGACATTTTAGCTCTAAACCCGAACTGGTGATTGTTAAACAAATTAAAATTCTCAAAATAAGATGAAATTTGCAATTTTAGCACGGTTTCAAAGATTTTTGCAAGACAAGGTATTATGGAGATTGGTCTATAGTTGTCAAGATCATCAATGTCGCCTTGTTTGTGGATTGGAATAACTTTTGATATTTTGAGGATTTCCGGAAATATTTTATCGAAATTCTTATATTTCCTCACTTGAAAATATTTCACAAATGCCTATCAGTTGGAGTTTGTATAAAAAGTAGACTTTTAAATAAACCCCACTACATGGGGAACACTTCATAATTTTCTACAGAGTATCTCGATACCTTTCTCAATCGGCCAATAAGAATAACTATCAGTTTACATGCAGGAAACTTTTGAGTATCACTGGTTCTTGGAATATTAATGTATATATCTCCAGTTACATAAAAAATAAACCAAATCTTTGGAATGGAAAAGCGACCCTCACCTGCAGTTGTTATTTATGCAAGAACGTTCCTGATTATATTAGATAAATGTCGTTGATATTTTTTAACTTAATTTTACTGTGGTTCTGTAGCATTTGAAAAGCCTACATTAATAAATTTATGTTCCAATACAGTAAATTAACTCAGATTAATTCATTTGTTTGAGTATAGAGGTATGCAACCCACGATCTAGAATTCGATAGTAAATAGTTGCCTATCTTGATGTGAAATCGTGGGTAGTAAACATGTTTTCTTTAAGTATAATTTTGAGCTAGAGGTGTTAGTCGTATATTCGTGTAGTTGAGATATTACATAATTGTGTAATTCAGTCTTTTAAATTGCAAAGTCCTTTGTTGGCGCATTTTCATTGGCTAGAGAAAGTGTTCTCTAGATGCTCAAGTTGGCAACACTGAGAACTGTAAAGGAGATTTCCGGCTGGTGGTTCGTTTTTCGACAGCGATGAGATAGCTGAAAGGCGGCGGTCCCGGTTTTGTAGTGAAGAATTTGGGTTTTACATCGCTTACACTGAAAACGGATTTGATTTGATGTGCCCAGTGTTTCTTTACCGTCCTGCCAAAAGCATTTTGTAAATTCCAGGAAGGAATTCTGTTGATTGTCGTAATTTTGTCGCCACGTGTTTCGTGAGGTTATGCAATACTCTCTATATGAGGTGTGCTTTTATTTTACTTAGTTTAGAGTTTTATTTGGTTCTTATTTATTGTAACTATTACAGAGTGTTTTGGAGGGACTGGCCATCTGAAAATTAGTTATGTTTTGGAGGGGCATATATTTTTGGAGAGGCTTACAATTGGGATAAGCATATGTTTGGTGCTGTCATTTTGGTTATGTAAGAGGGCCCAGTATTTAGAGGAGTAATAGGAGGAAGTCTATTACTCAGATGTTTGGTTGGTTTTATGTGGGTCCTGCTGGCATTTAGAGAAGTTTTGGTTGGAGAGTTGTTCGCAGCAGTCTCCAAGAGATTTGGGCAGAATTTTGGGAGTGACACGGAGTCGTAGTCGTAAGCAACGTCGAGAACGTCTAGGAAGTGGTAGCAGGTCACGCTGCAGTCGTCGCAGAAAACGCCAAGGCTCTAACCCGGTTTTATTGTTTCATTTTAGTTACACAACTTTAAAGAAATTACTATAGTTTCGTTCAGTGATTTTCTTGTTGAAATATTAGAGTAAATTACACAACAGTCTTGCAACTACAAGTTAATTTCTAAGTTTGTACCTAGTATGATGAATATCTTAAGATTTTTTACTGTGAAGTAACATATGGAACTACGTGATACTAATTTACCTTCTACTGTGTCACATATGAAGTATTCTTAATAGAACATACTTATTTTAGATCATTCTGTAGCATTCTAGTACACACAACGAGCATTGCTCACAGAATTTCGCTTATTACATAATATTCTAGTGATAAGCTTTCATTTTAATCCATTGTAAACCTTTAACTCGCTGATGTAAATCTAAAACTCATTGTTGGTATCACATAAATCTTAGTTGCATTTTCATAAAAAACCCAAATCACTGAAATAATTTTAGATGGGGTGATATACATATTCTGTAATTCTTTTGCGTATATAGATTATGTTTAGGGGATAATTGTGAAACTATTTGTTTTTTATTGTTGTACATCTCACTTGTATCGTAATAAATATTTGGTGTCTACATGTTCTTATTATTTGTACTGGTACTCCTGATATTTGCTTAAATTTTGAAATTTCATAGAGTAAAGTAAGAGTTTTGATATTATAGATATATTTTGAGAATTCCATCGCATGGTTGCTAGTAACTTAATTTTGTTCCTGGCTGGCAACATTATTTAAATCATATTACGTAACATATAACCGGTGGCGCCCTTTGAGTGTTCACACAATCCTAACCCACGGTCCTATGTTCTCCAGCAAAAAATCAGCTGCCGTTCGCACCGGAGTAACACATTTTAATATTTAGGTATTAAAAATGTTACAGTTCTAAGAAGCAATTTTTAATATCAATTTAATTGTATATTGCACATAGATTGGTAAACTATATGCAAAATAAATGTTACCCACGTTCTTTATCTGCAATTCCTGTTCTATAGTTATAAAATGCGTAAAACAAGAAACAATTTTCTTCAGCCCTACTGGGAAGATATATTTCAGTGACAGTTAGACTCACTTCGAATTCTTGAAATTTCTTAGTTTGTTTTTGCTTACATAAAAAAGCTATATTCTAAGCAACTCAACGTCAGAAAGTTTTAAGTTAGGTTTGTGTTGTTTTTATATATTATACCGTCACTATATACGTTGGGAAACAGAACAAGTTTCCTATTATTTCATTTCATTTGGAACGAAATTACGTCACAACTAAATTTACTTATTTCGGCAATTAAAACTTCCGTTTAACAAAGCCAACTTCATGCCTCAACTATATAACTATAATTATAGCTGTAGAACAATAAACCGTAGCTAAATTACAATAAGCTTTGCGAACCATCATCAAATTATTCAATCCATCCAGAGGTTTTCGAACTTGGCTGTTGTTAATTGAATTAAATAATTTAAAGGTCCACTTTGGTTATGGATATGTTGGATGTTAATTAATTAAATTTCTGTTCATTTTAGTAGGACCACCGTTGCGGTAGGCCACAGCAAACGACGTTAAAGGGTATTATGTCTTTATAATACAATAACGTAAAGTAATGCTTTTAAGCATGCTGTCCACAACTTGGTACTTTATTCGGATTACGTTGAAGTCATAACGTAAAACGTAAGATTGCAGAATGTAAAAGAGCTTTCTTGTCGACTAAAAGTCCATGGTTTAATCTTCTACCTCAAAATAGGATATGTTTTGAAATAAAATAATCCGAAAATTTGTAGTTCAAGTTTTCCTTACAAAATAAGCATTTTTTGCGGTTTTCTTTTATTTATGATTTTCTTATATTTGTTCTACTTTGAGCCCTACGCTGCCCTCGCCTTCTGATTATTCAGTTTAATTAAAATATTATTCATGTTACTCTCCCTCAACTAACAGAGTACATTTGAGAGGTATCCAGAAAAATCTCTCGAGAATTAGTAGTTCCTATACGCATTTATTTGAAGATCCTGTACTGCGTAGTGAAATATATAGAAATAATTTTCAATTTTTACTCTGAAAGCTCTACATTACGGTATCCCCGAGTAAGAAAAACTTAGTACATATGTCTCGATTATCAGAGCGGCTCTGCCATATAAGTGAAAATGAATATCATATATTTTATTTACTTCCCTTGCTCTGTATAAATCATAATTTGGTCGCTGAAAGCGAACACGAGATATAAATAAATAACTTTTTACCGTATACTACTTATATTACGAATTGGGTAGTTGTATCTTTTGTACCAAGTACTATATACCTATGAACAAAGAATCTCTTATATATACTCCCGGGAGTTACTCAAATCCCAGTTCCATAAAATTTTAGTAACTAAGAGAAACATTTCTGTTTCAACAAGAAGCTTTTGTCTATTGATTTTACCAGATAGATATGTATACCTGACAGTGATTTTTGTATGTGGTAAAGCGGTAAACAGAATTATTGTTTTACTACAGAGGAGGGTAATTATATACAATTTGTTTTCATAATTACTGATAAAATGTCACTGGTAATTTATGCGGTAGTCCCATGATCGAGAGTTGTTAATTAAATTCTGAATTAAAATCCTCCTCAGAAAGGCTATGCTTAATACTAAAGGTTGTGATCCTATAAGTATCCTATTTCAGCAGATCCATCATCTGGTACAAGTAGAGCTATCATCTGATTTCAGTAGAGCCTATGTTTTATATCAAATATCTGAATATGCGTTATTTTTTAGCAAGTTTTCGATTTGATCTTGATTATAACGGATACTTGGATGTTAATCCAGGATTAGCGCATCTCGAATAGTTTAGTAAAGCAATTTTTGAATTACAAAAATGAACCTAATTGTTGTTCTAATACAAACCACTAATTTCTTTAGAATGATTTTAATTTGCCGGTGGGTTCTCAAGCGGTCTCCTACATGATTGATAAGAGATTTGTCAAAAATAATGTATGTGTGTCGAGTCATTTTATTGAGTTCGAGAACTAATTCAATTAGCCACAGAAATTTCCACTAGTTATAAGATTAACCTAAAAAAAAAGGAGTCAATTGCCCCAATAATGTAATGCATTGTATCACACAATGTTACCATACCTCTGGCACCATAAAATTGGTAAATTATTATTACCAATATTTAAAATAATACTATTATATTTATATATTTATGCATGCCCTTTTTTGTGGACACATTCCTGCATAAGGCATACAGAAGAGACCTAGAACAAGTAAGGATAAAAAAGATTAGTAGTGAAATATTGCAATCGTAAAGTCAATCACTTTCCCAGAATTTCTCAATTTTCAGACTTCGGACTATGTAGATTTTGAAAGTTGAAGTCATTCAATTCCGTAAACCAGTCTATCTGCCTATCGGTGCAGTGTCTGTCTGTTAGCGCTAGATCCGCAAAAGTATTTGACGGAGAAAGGTAATAGTTGCTAACAATGAAATGAAAGATGCTGTTAGTAAAAAACATACACGATAAATGACACAAAATACAATTAAAAGCAAGCTGAACGTTACACTCATCGATGATTTATTGAAATTTTTATATAACTGCATATTCTATGGGATACTCTTCGCAGTTTTATCGTAAATAATGTGAGTTTTAGACAATGTTTGTTTAATTACAAAACAAATACAATAGGACTTGTTTTCTTAAATTATCATGCTTACAAAACGTGTGACGGACACACAGACGCACAGTGGAAAATTTTCAAGTTTTATGTGGACAAAATTCTGCAAATTTGCAAATAAACAGAAAATATTCATTATAAAAGCGGGAAAATATTTTAAAACAATTTTGGACACTAAAGACACAATTTGAGGAGGTTTAAGACATTTACAAAAATAGTAAAAAAAAGGACCAAGGGGATGGTTTTTAATCGGGTTGAAAATTAAATATTATTTTAAAATTACGTAACTGTTTGTATAAGATATGTGAATCTACGGAAAGATGTAAAGTAAATGTAGTGAAATAAATGTAAGAGCTCTTAAGGGATGATTTTTGAAGGACGAAATTATTTCAATTACTTTTTTCTGTTTTTGGTGCTATTATATTAGGTTGTTCTTGAAATAATATTAAGATACGTTGTAACTTAACTTGTATTAAAAATTAATTGCTTTACATTGTGACCCTTTTATAATGGAAACACCCTTATAACTTTTTTATTTTTTGTCCAACTTGAACCAAATTTTACCAAAAGTTATAACAAATTAGGATCTACTTATGGCCAAAAAACATTCACGCCTTACAAATGCAAAGCCACCTACGGTACCAAAATAAATGGAAAAAATAAAGAAATCGTATTAGGCATTTTTTATCGGAAAATTTTATTAATGAAACTTGTTCAGAATTGCCCAAAAACCTAAAGTCTAATATTTCAGCAATATTAAAAAATATTGAATTTTGTTTTTGAAGTTCAAATTTTCGACCAAATTTTAAAAAAATCCAAATCACTTGACAACTATCTGACAGCTTACGTTTAATTTCAAACAAAATTGTCATAGCACAATTTTCTAAAGAAAAAAAAAACAATTAAAATGATATATTCAGACATTGTTTTGAACAAAATTTCAACAGTTTTTAATATTGCTGAAATTTTAGACTCTAGGTTTTTGGAAAATTATGAACAACTTTCATTAATAAAGTTTTTCTATAAAAAAATGCCTGATATGATTTCTTTATTTGTTCCATTTATTTTGGTACTGCAGGTGGCTTTGCATTTATAAGACGCGAATGTTCTAATTTGTTCTATCTTTTGGTAAAATTTGGTTCAAGTCGGACAAAAAATAAAAAAGTAATAAAAGTGTTTCCATTTTAAATGGGCCACACTTTATATGCAAACATATATATACAGGGTTGGGCAATAGTCCCGGAACGGCTCGATTACAGCCAAACGGGACCTCGTATCAACTTCGGGTTTTCGACATTGTATTCAGCGAAATTTTAGAACTTCTTGACATGTATTTCAGGACCGTGACGTCATTACGTTCGGAGGTGTGACATAAGTGTCAATTTTTTTAAATGAAACACCCGCTATATTTTTCCATATTTGCATACTTTAAGGAGTCCCGAATTCAACTATGTAACGTTTGTATGGATTCTGTTATGTAATGTGGTCTCGATAAGGAAAAATTAGAAATTACAATCGTAATTAACAGAGAACAGTGGATATCCAAACAGCTGTATCCAAAACAGACACTCTTTTTTTACCATTTTTTTTTACAAAACTAAGACTCACGTAAACAAGTTTTTTTGTTGTCGTTTAATAAAAACACAGGTCATAGTTAAATTGTTCTCATTATTTTACTAGTTTATCTAAGTAAGTCGTGGTATAAACGTCACTGTGACATTACTTTTGTACTACTAATTTATGATTCTAAAAACGTGTCTTTAAAATGGTCAACTGAACGACACTGAACGGATAACTTTACTCATGATGATTGGATTCGGAGAGAGGCGTCGATCCCTTCAGGAAGCAAGTGACCTCTTCAACGATACCTTTCCTGAGCGAAACCCGATTTCCAAGTCGACAGCATGTCGAATTTTGCATAATTTTCAACATACGGAAATGTCAAGAATTTACTAAAAAACTGGCCGCCCAAAAACAGCGATAAACGACGACAGAGCTTTAGATGTACTGTTAGCGATTCAGGAGGAGCCTAAAACGTCAATTCCGAAACTTTCATTAGAAACTGGTAACATCCATTCGAAGAATACTCAGGAGAAATAAAATACATCCCTACAAAGTCAGCTTACTTCAGAAACTTGCGGAAGGTGACCCTGATCGTCGAATGCAGTTTTGCCAACAAATTATGAATTTCTTAGACGAGACACCACAGTTTGTAGATCGCATTTTGTTTTCCGATGAGGCTACATTTTGTTTAAATGGATTTGTCAATCGTCACAATTGTCGCTATTGGTCTGCTGAGAATCCACATTGGATGGAAGAAATGCACACACAACATCCACAAAAAGTAAATGTCTGGGCGGGTATAATTGGAACACATGTAATAGGGCCGTTTTTTCTAAATGGTAATTTAACTGCTGATACCTATTTAACTTTATTACGCGAAAGAGTTATACCCGCTGTAATTCAGATATTTCCCAACCGCAAAAATCCTCAGGTGATCGCAAATAACGTGTACTTCCAGCAAGACGGAGCTCCGCCACACTATGCCAGAATTGTAAGAGATTTTTTGGACACTGTCTTTCCCCGGAGATGGATAGGTAGAAGGGGTCATATCGAATGGCCAGCTAGGTCACCTGACCTAACCCCTCTTGATTTTTTTCTGGGGTCATTTGAAGTCTGTGGTGTATCGCACAAAACCTGCCACGGTACAAGAGCTTCAAGAAAGAATTCTAGCGGTTGCTGATAATATTACACCTCAGTCCCTCCAAAATGTTCAGCGGGAATTTGTGGACAGGCTAGCACATTGTCAGGCAGTGGAAGGATTCCAATTTGAACATTTAATAAAATAAAACTATTCTCTGTTAATTACGATTGTAATTTCTAATGTTCCCTTATTGAGACCACATTACGTAACAGAATCCATACAAACGTTACATCGTTGAATTTGGGACTAATTAAAGTATACAAATATGGAAAAATATACCGGGTGTTTCGTTTTAAAAAATTGACACTTATGTCACACCTCCGAGCGTAATGACGTCACGGTCCTGAAATACATGTCAAGAAGTTCTAAAAATTTCGCTGAATACAGTGTCGAAAACCCGAAGTTGATACGAGGTCCCGTTTGGCTGTAATCGAGCCGTTCCGGGACTATTGCCCAACTCTGTATTAGTGGTAATATAAATAAAAGTAAGCAAGCAAAAAATTTGTCGGTATCACTATCATCACAAACAATTTCCTTGGCGTGCCAAGTATTTTGAAAGTTGATGGTTGATTAGGCGTGTCCCCTAACAACAGTTCACTAAAATTAATTTCCCCATCCAACTAGGAATCATTAGTTTTTAAAAACTTGACCTTAATCCCACAACTTTTTCGCTATCGTTCAGAGAGATATACAATTTTTTAAATGTTTTTCCATTAGTGCCTATTTAAAGTTCCTCTAGAATGTTATACGCCAAAACGATTAAGGGCATGCAAGTACAACTTACCATTTTTTCCCTTTTGTCAGATTCCATTGACCATACCTCGAAGAGATTTCTACGTGGTATAGCGTAAGTAGCTAAAAGCTAGAATCATGATTAACAGCTTTTTTTTTCATAAAATGATAAAGTGGTAATAGGTCATTATAGTTCTTAAAACGACAAAACTTAAATCAAGATAAATAAATCTACAGCTGTAAGAATTTGTAGATATTCAGAAAATTGCAATTCTCGTTTGGTTAAAAATGACACCCCTATTGAAAGTACCAATAGTATTGTGTTGAAGTTATTCTGTACCATAGAGAATGTACAAGGTATGTAGTTTTCTATTCTTCTATTCATAAAATCATAGTGTAAATTTTTTCAAAATTTTTCCGCTTTTCTAACGAATGCTTTATGTTCAGTTGTAAAATTGTAGAATTTTGTCCACCATCAACTTGAAAATTTCCCTCTGTGAGACGGGCGGATATTTTGAACGTTATTTATAATTCGATCTCCAAACACAGCGATACGAACGTTTTTTCTCTACATGCGTTATTGCCGGTTTTGGAACTGAGCCGATCATATGCAATAGTCTTCGCTTTGTATTTGCGATAATAATAGAAGGGTGTTATAACTACGAACAGAATAATATTTGAAATGTTGTCTTCACTATTGCCTAGAAGGAAACCTGATAAAAGAAATGTACTAGGCAGTTATCCAACAGAACAAATAAATAAATGGTGTCAAATAAAGAGGAAGATATTATTCGATCGATTTGTTCGATTTTGCTCTTGGTCCATTTTTACACCGATCTCAATATCGATATAAGGTATATAGGTTCAATTAACCAAATAACGCAACGGTGAAATTTTATTTCATAATTTTTAATGAGTGTCTTTTAAGAGAAAAAAAAACACCCTTTTATTGGTCCAGTTTCAAGTAAATCTGCAAAATTTATACAATTATGGCAGCGATACTGGATTACTCATTTTGAATCCTTAACTCATGATGTCAGATTCAGTATGAGCTACTCCAATAATACAACTGGCGACTCCGTCATATTTTCAATTAAGCTCGAGTATAAAGTTCCACTTTCGGATTTTTTTGTTCACTTACACTTAAGCTACAGCTTAACGATACAAATGTGAGACCAGAGACCACTGTCATGTCATACTCTACAGCTTGCAAAAGACTTGTAGAAATTGCTAAAGTCATTACAGAGGAATCAGTCTAAATTGAAGTAACATTGTGGTGACACCACTCATGCTGTAGGCAATGTGCATATATTCTTTCTTTCAATGCAGTGTTACCGGTAAGGTAGTTGTTAAGAAATAAATGGTTTTTTTATACTCGTACAAGATAATTATTAAAAAATATAAGTTATGTGATGGCTTAAATAATTACTAGTACTTTTGCCCGTTTTTCTTTGAATTATATAAAAACTATTCTCTCAAATGTTCGTGCTTATATTAATGTGGGCAATAAATCAGACTTGCTTGAACCGAGGTGAATATTACAATATTCATCTTACCGATGTTTGTAGTTATTTTAATTCCTCATTTCTAGTTTTCCCTGAATCGCTTTTGTAATCTGCATCTGCATCTAAAAGCTCTATAAATATTAGGAAAGTTTCAGAAATACACTCATATTTCTCGACAGTGACTGAGCTTTAATCTCTGAATTATGCTGGCGGTAACGTCCAAATGTTCCAAAGCTGTTATCGCCTTTGTGTTCTAAACACCTGCCCCGAAACAGAAAGCTGCTATAAAGGGTGAATTTACACTAATACTAAAAAATGTAATATTGTAGCAGGTACTTATAGAATGCCACTTGAAAGCTTCCAATATTTTATCCAGTGAACTTTTTTATCTTACTTTTTCATATACAATAACACATTTTAAATTTCACACTATTGTCATATTATCTTTCATACCAGCATAAACATATATTCACAACTTATTTGTAGTAGTGAAGATGACGCAAATGTTATTATGCATATTAAAACTATCTAATGAAATTCACATCCTCTCTTCCTGTTTTACCCGGTTATACCATTAAATCAAATATTTATTCATTTGACATACAATTTACTGGAAAACAATTCAAACATGAAACGTAATCTGTCATGGCAGGCAGATTTATCGAGTTGGCGTATTTTATGCGCTACAATTTCTAGAATAAAAGAGCTCTTACACAATGTATATACAAATGAATTTCGTATATGTGTGGTAAAGAAGTAATATCGTAACAGTTTTTCATTTTGATTTATTTAAACACTGAGGATTGTGTAAATAACTATGCTACAAGGCAAAAAGGATCCATATGTATACCGGGTGGCCACGAGTCAATGTACGCCCCCAATATTTTGGTTGTTTTTGTATTCAAAAATTTAGTTTTTGGTACACATAAATTAGACAATAATAAGCTACTTTTAGACTAACAGGAATGAAAATATCACTTCCGATTGAACTGGAAGTGACATCAACTTTTTATTCTTAAATAGAATGACTATATTTTTTTGATGGTTTCTCATTAAGCATAAATTTCTAAGTGCAACAATTTTTTCAGATGTAAAAAATTCCAAAAAATAAGTGAGATACGAACAATTTTTTAATTTTTTCAAAATGGCCGCGTCAGATGAATGCGATGTAAGAAAATTACTAAGTAGGCTATGGAAATTATTAGTAAGGTTGTAGGCTAATATATTTTCTGCACCGCTTTTCCTAAAAGCGGAAAGTCGTTATATGAAGCGCAGATGAAAATTTACTTTTTAAAGGTAATTTTAAGCACTTTTTGTTCTTATGATTCTTTCAAAAATTGCAAAGGTAATGAGACATTAAGAATTTTAAATATATCATTGGAATCATTGTAACCCTTCAGCAAGCGAGGGAAGAAAAGAAAATAATTATTTGTTAAACTCAGCTCTCCTTTTAGAACGTTATCGTTAAAAGTGAAAATCGAAATGCTTGACGAATGACTCATGTGTCTATCTGCCCGCATATCACAGAGACTAAAAAAAATGAGAAAGTGAATCATCGATTTCCATATAAAGCTTGTCTAAATAGAGCTGGGACACCCTGTATATATGGAAATATAGGTGTGTTCCGGTAAATTTTGAAGAAAATAACCGTCCATCATAATCAGCACATTTTTTTATAAATAAATAGATATTTGTCCCAAAGTTGCTAAAACTTTCCAAATTCTCCATTTTCTCCTTCGTTTACTGTGCTACACCCAAAACATTGTGAAAAACATTTGACGGGGGACAATAATATTTGTTATGGTAACACAATTAGGGGTTTTCGCTTTTTATAATTTTGCTTCTTTGGTATTGTTATAATGAAACATTAATAGACGTATTAAAGCACTTCCCAACATCTAAGCAGCATTGTGCTGTCTATTAAATTAATATTTGAACATAAAATATCACTAAGTTTGAATTATTAAATAGGTACGCAAAACACGCTGTGATTGGAGGTGACATCATTCGGTTTTTTTTAATAATTGAATCGCGTTTAACAAGAGGGAAACACAACAGTTCATTGCTTTTGTTTACGATTTACCAGTAATGATGTACGAACTGGCGAATAACGGATTTCCAAAAGCTACTTCTGGAAATTTACCTCTATGGACGCGTTTATAATTCTTGGATTTATCAAGAAACGAACGTTTCAGTATAGTGGGTGAGTAGCTCTAAAGTAGTAATAGTAGCATAAGTGCTTGGTAAGTTAATTCATATATTATTTATATTGTGTATCGTTACTCAATATAATACCATACAACATTGATATCTATAATATAGATAAACTTATCAATTCTACTGATATGCATGTATGTTAACAAGAATGGCCGGGAAAATCTATTCTATTTAAACAGTGTTTTTTTCTACACCAACTTCAAGTAGGTATCTTTAACCAAAAAATCTTTGCTTTACACTTTTAAAGCAAACTAATTTTGTTGAAATTCAAAAAAGTATCTGCTGTGTAAATTTTCAATCTTTTAACCTATTACTCACATACGATAATGAAGTTTTAAATAGCTAACTTTATTATTTATTCAAGGATTAACATTTAGCAAGATAATATTTATTTATAATACACGACGACATTTCCTACCATCAGTATGACCGATGACGTCATTGGTGCTTCCATTCAGCCATATTAGCGACGTACTGTTCTTTGCGGTAATATTCAATTCAAAAGATTTTTTTAAAGCATTGCTCGACTGATCCTGTGTTTTTGACTATATTTAACTATTATCTTCACATTTGCAGGAATTTTAAAGGTTATTAAAATTCTGAATTGTGTATTTGGGAAAACACTAAATGACCACGTAGTAATCCTACTATACGTTTAGTAAAATATATACAGGATGACCTTTATAGAAACTAAGGAACAACGGAAGGAATATTTGAAATATAGTTGACACTATTTGCAAGGAATAAATTCAATATACTTATTAGTGAAATAAAATATAAAGTCATCATCCAAAAAAACTTACCCTTCAAACGGTATCAAATTGAGAGGAAAGTTTTGTGTGAATACGTTTAGAGATATTTTGTAAAATGTGCAGATCCTGTATCCCATGTTTTCCTCCTTAAATAGCTCTACAAAAAAATCAGAGGCTGTAAAATTAGGCAACCTTCATGGTCAGCAAGCATTAACATTTATAATGCCTGAGTGGAACGACTGACAAAAATGCGCAGCTCAAACCAATTAGATTCGCGTAATAGAGTTATTTTTTCAACACTTTGTATAAATATTATTATTTAGTTTACCTTTGCACTTGGCCTTTTTACGGGATTTTAGCTTATTAAGCCTCTCGTCACTATGTATATCGGCCTTTAATATTTATTTGAAAACTAACTACTGCACCTCCCAATTTATAAATTTATCAACCTCATTTATTTTGTAAGGCATGAATTGTAGACGTGCGACCAAGACAATTTTTTTCTTCCACGAGTTTACACCCCCTCAGAAAAATTCTTAAGACACTTTCAAACAGTCTGCGTTTTTATAAGGTGCTTTCTGGGAATGAATTTTTAATCGTCTCGCAATACTTACTTCGGCGACAGTCTGCTAAAATTTGTCGCTTGAATAGTAGAATTTTACCAATCATATTTATCTTCTGAGTTTTTTACGGCGTTGCCTACGTATGAGTACTGTAATTTGCTTGAGTAACCCTACAGGTGCAAAAATATATATCTGACTAAGAAATATGAACTTAAAATATGTTGTGAGATTAATCACACACAAATCGTATTATACAGTTCGTAAAAATTTGAAAATTAGAAAACCATATGTACCTATTTTAAAATTAGTTCTATGTCCTGCGTCTTCTATTAAACTATGTACGTGCAATTACTCAAGAATATCCCTATGTAACTGGAAAACTAAAGTTATCAAACAAGACCCGCCCTTTAATAATTGCTTCTATTTTTATGCCGTTTTTAAACGAATGCGTGTTATGACTAAGTTATATTCAAAACAAGGATCGAATTCTCAAGGGTACATTTAACATTTTAATGCTGTTACGAATTAAGTTAAGGCTGCCGTAATAGAGTTGTAGTAAATTAAATGTTAGATGCTTTATTAGACATAAGTTCGTAAATGCGTCGAGAACACGGTTGCAGCAATATTAGGTAGGGGATGAATACCTAGACGCCTACATGCAGCGAGTGGTTTTACTGCAGTGAAATGCCTAGCATGTCTCCAAGAGTTTAATTGTATAAAGTATTACTTGAGTAAACATTTGTAATGAAAATAGACTTCATTGCCCTAGTAACGTAAACGTAGCCTTTAATGCTAAATTTAAACTACAAGATAAGTGCAACAAGTCCAGGTATACAGTGTGTTCGGCGACTTCATTATTTTTGCACGTATCGATCTACTTCTTGTAGTAGCTTATCGTGAGCGTTAAAATATTTGAAAAGAACTTAACCGTCTCTAAAGAAAACGTCAGTAAAAATTACGAAGTAAATTTTTATCGTCGCCTCGTTTGAACCCTTATTAAATTAAAATGAAATTTTAGTCCAAAGATCGGTATATAACGTAAATACCATACGTGATTTATCGTCAACAAAAATGAAAACAAATGGAAGAAATTTTATTATTTATATAAATGCATTAATTACATTTTTTTGCAAGAACTAGTATTTAAATAAACATGTAAGTGTGGTCCATGATAACAGCGAATAAATTCATTTTCTACATTAATAGACAGGTCAATTTTTAACATTGGAAATGTTAATGTTCGCGTATAGGACAAAAGTTACGAGTCTCTAAGTTTCTAGTTTCGAGTTTCTAAGGCCGTCGACATGAAAGTATCAAGATCAGATGATGTAATACTGCGCAAGAGCCTGTTACTATGTGGGAAACGATGCGGTGTAGTCGATCAGCGCCGATCGATATTGTACCGCCTGTTCAATTATTTCTGTGTTATAGCGCTGTTTGTCAACTCCTGGGCACGCCAAATTTTTATTTTTATTTTGTACGCCAAAATTCTTGACTAAAGATGACGGTCTCGGATGATTAGGGGTCGAGCTTGAGCTCTTTGCTCCAATCATCGCTGTAGACCTGGACCGGCCCCACAAGGGGTGGGCCTCCTTTTTCGCCGAGCCCCCGCCCCCCTCCCGGTATTGGCGATTTTAGCAAACCTCCCCTGGTCCTGGCTGTTGGACCCTGCCAGCTGGGTCGTTTCTTCTGGCGCTCTTCTGTCTTCTTTCTTCGCTGGCATGTATAGGCTCCCTGGAGAGTCTTTCGTCTGTCGTGAGAAGGAACGGCTGTTACCGAGCCCTCTCAGAGTTTGAAAGGAATTTGGGGGTGTTGACTAGTCGGAAGCCCAGGACGACAATTGGCATCATGTGCTCCGATTTCGTCGGAAGGAAGTGTGAACTGCGTAGATCAGGATTGTGTTCGGTCAGAGACGCTTTCTTAGCCTCAGAGTCCGGCACGGGCTAGAGTAAGGGTACCGAGCTGGTTGTTTCCTTGGTACCCCCAGGATCGCGTAATTGGATGTTTTTGATCATTGTTTCCTTGCGGTGTGGCTTGAAGATCGGGCTGAAACAGGTAAAGGGTTAGTTATACTTACCCATTATCCAGGATCTGGAGCTTCGGCCTCTTGTGCCTCGGAGTGTCGTTGGGGCCATAGTCAGTCGCCTGTCTGACCAGCAGATTCCCATGCTCTGCTGCACGGAATATAAGTTCTTCGCTCTGTCCCAGACATTTTATTATTTTATTAATGATTTTTTTCAAGTTTGATTTGACGGCAGAAATAATGTTTTCCGTCTTTTTCCTTTTTCCTATAATGATTTCAATCTTTCATGGGATGGTTAGGTCGTTAAGTTAGTTAGGTTGATTTTTATTTTGATATCTAATCGTTGATAACTATCAGCGCCGCAGGCAGTATTAACGTCGCAAACAAAGAAAGGGGTTGCGGGGGGTGTCCCACCGCATTTTTAACATTGAAAATGTCAATGTTCGTATATGGGGTCAATGTTACGAGTTTTATCCAAGGCCGCGGACATGAAAGAGTCGAGATCAGATAACGTAATACTGAGCAAGTGTGCACAGTATGAGTATGTACGGAGAACATGAAGTTATAATGCGGTTGTGGTCTGCGCCAATCGTAGTCGCCATGGATTCACAAAGATTGACAAATAGCGAATAATTATTTTTGTAACAAGTACCTAAAATCGTGTTTTTTGGGGGGGTTCGTAGCTGAATAAGTTTGTGTTTCATGTATGGTTATTATACAGGGTGTTTCTTAATGACGTGCTAATATTTCAGGGTGTGATTCCTTAGATCATTTTACGAAGAAAAGCTCATATGAACATATGTCCACAACGGCTTTAATTTTTTGCTACAGGGTATTGCATTTTTTTTTCTAATCGTTATTTTTTAATATCTCAGAAAGTATTTTAGATATTATTTTCAATTTTGGTATGTGTTAATAGGATATATAACCACATATTTTAATTAGAAAATTATTTTATCGCCCCACCAGTGGCGTCCCTGCGAGCATGTTCTCTAAATGTGGTATGCCACTGACATTTTTCCATGTCGATATTTTTCCTCATTAGATCAATTCTACATAAAAAAAATTGAACCCGTTGCGGACCGGACATACGTTCATATGAACTTTTCTTCATAAAATGACCTAAGGAATCACACCCTGAAATATTAGTACGTCATTAAGGAACACCCTGTATGTGGTATGGTATTATCATTTCCAATATCCTGATGGTTGCAAAGATTGCGAAATCTGTGAATTTTTATTTCAAAATTACAGTTTTTGACAAAAAATTTTCTTTCCCCACTTCAACCCCATTCCCGTAATATTTACAACCCCTATTTTTTTAAATTGGAAGGGGGTGCTTGTGATAACTCATTTGAAAGATATATTCATACTCTATTCAGCAATATCAACATTTTCGATTTCGTTCACTAGTTATCGAGCAAATCAATTTTGAAAATTCGCAACAAAAGAAATGAGGAAATTCAATCCACATATTGACCATAATTATTTATTCATGGCACATTCACAATCATCTTTTGGAATATAGTGCAATGACATTTACCGGCTTAGCTCTCAATAAAACAGATCATAATGTAGTCAGTTTGATAAACCTTCGTACAGAAGACCTATTTCTGATTCTTCATAAGTTATCCAACATACCATGTTTACACGGAATTACCGTTATAAATATTAATTCACGTTGTAATTGTTAAATATTGACTTCACTTTCAGTGTTTGTCAACTGGCTGTCAACAAAAGGCCTTGGGATATTGATTAGTTAATAGAATAGTTTTATAAATTGTGTCTGGTTACTTAAAATTTTCCCATTTAACATTATTTTAGCTCTGAAATTGTATTCACAGTATCTTTTTGTGAATGCGGGAGACGTTATGAAGGTGAGGTATGTAGTACTCTCTAGGTAAGGATTGACGAACATAAAAATTATGTTAGGAGGTTAAAATTCGTTGTTGTTGTTCAGGAAAACAAAATTTTAATAAAATTACACCCCTTTGAAGAGAATGGTTACTAGAAATTATTAAAAAAAATTTCTCTGGCTCCCAGTTAATTGGGCTTGATTTACTGATATTGACTGATTGATTGATTGATTTGCCAGCGTAAGGTGGGCATTGCTACCGATTCCGGGCATCCATGGAGGTTCGTTCCAACACGCAGCTTGGTCGTCCCTCGAACACACCCAACGGACGGCCAAACCGCGAGCCGGAATCAAATCTCGGATGTTTTATATACCGCCAGACCGACTGCATACGCCGGGTTCAACATTGGACATGCTTCTTAGCAGCGCGAGCCGCATGACGTATGGGGTGGGAATATAGGATGGAAAGTGTAGCTGTTTGTAAAATGCGTCTTTTAAGTTTCCATGCTTCTGTTAAGTTTCCTTCTGTCATCATCGGTTGGAGTGTGCAGGTGTTTGCGAGATGCTTCTTTTCAGTTTCCATGCTTCTTTTAAGAGTCCACCTATCGTCTTCTCCTTACTTTTCTTCTTCTAAGTTTTCTGTTTCTTCTGTTTCTGAATCTGGCTTTCATTCTTTTTTTATTTTTATTTATTAACCGTTCCACAGGTAAATATTCATTTACAGTGGAGCTGGGAAGGGCCGCATCTCGCTGTAACATTTTTTTTTGCGAGTTATGAGACAAGACGTCCGAAGGGACAATTTGCTCACCCTGTATGTCGTTTCTTTGAGACAATTGGTTTCAATTTCCGCCTTACAAATTATTAATAAAACATTATGTTTCGAATCAATAAATCGAGCTGATAAAAATTAAGATGGTAAAGATCAGATAGAAAGATAATAGAATAATATCAATTAAATCACATGAAATAAAATAAATTAATTTATAGCTTATCTGTCTTTCTGCAGCGTCTTGTGATTGCTGTTTTATTTTATTTCCTTTCCTTTTCTTTCTTGGGTTGAGTTGATTTTGTCCATTTAAAAACTTTCCACTGTATACAATTACTTTAGATCACAACACAGCTATGTTGCTTTGTACCTGTTTACTGATATTGAAGAAATATAGAGAAATAAACAAATAACAAAATAAAAAATGTAATATAAAGTATTATTATGGTATGACAGGAATTGACAAAAAAGTGTATAGGAAATTAGCATTTTCATTAAAGATGTTCTTTTCTGATTATTCATGGACTACTTGTTCTGAGGCTTGCAAAAATATGTTTTACTGCAGAATTTATAAAAATTCAGAAACCTTAAAATAAATTAAAATTGCGTACTAGAATTCTCCCCAACATCCTGTATCAACTAATATAATTAATAAGTTGTTTACTGGCAATACGTAAATCATTGATGAAATAATCCTTCCATAACTGAAATTAGGCACAACAGGTTTTGGAACACACTCATTTATTTGAAAAATGGAAACAAAACATGATCTCGCTTGATTATGTAAATAAAATGATGAGAATCAATAAAGGCGCTGCGTTAAATCAACATAATGATCACTTTTTAAGGTTCTCACTTCTAAAAGCAATTTTAACGTTCTATAAATAATATACAGAGTTAATATTGCTTTTACATTTAACGAACCATTGTGTTCCTGTCAATTTGGGAAATAAATATTTAGCTATTAATAACTTGGATTTATACTGCTGTAATACTCCACAGTCGAATGACAAGCCGGTGAAAATAAGTTTTACCAACTTAAGGCAAATTATATACAGGCTGTTCATTTTATCAGGGCCCTCGAGAATATCTCCCTTAATATCGGTCGCGCCAAAAAATTGTTTCTACGAAAATTGTGCCGATTTTTATAAGCTGATATGATTTAAAGACATTTGAAATCCATGGCCTATTTCAAGAATTACGACGAAAACTATCGAAAATACGGAATATGCCTAAGCGAAATATCTCCGTTATTTGAAGAGATACGACGAAAATTCTAAGGCGCCAATTTTTTGCAAAACAGAGTATTTCAACAAGGTTTTCATGTGTATATGAAATAAGAGTGACATGTTTTCTTAAAATGATTTTTAACTGCTTCTTAAGTCACCCAGATGACTTCTTGAAAATCCAGAATAATTTCGTGTTCGATAAAGAGGAACGGGGCGCTACAGTTTATAGTGGAGTCCGAACCACTTCTTGAGAATAATTATGTAATTAGAATTATTTCTGAGTGAGCAGTGTTTGTCTGCTTCACAAATACGCCAATTAGCCAAGTCAATAAAGCCTAAAGGTCATCAAAAGTCCTCAGAGACAGGTCCGAGCCTTGTATATAAAAAATATTCAATACAAGATAATGATAGGATTTATTGATCAAGAGTTTTAATCGATAACTTCCGATGATGTCTGGGCTGGTAGCCATCTATTTTTTCTGAAGAAGCAACATTCGTCTTATATGAAACAGTCAACAAACAAAACTGTAGATGCTGGACTACAAAAAATCTACATTAGATGATGGAGGCCAATACTCAATATTCTGAACGTTTTCAACTGGAATTATAAATTTTCAAATTATCGGACCATATTTCTTTGATAGCACATTAACTGGCGCGCGTTACTTGGATTTCTTGCAAAATTTTTTAGTTCCAGAGTTAACAATACTTTTCCCAGATGATGACAACCCTAATGAAATTGATAGAAATATTTGGCATCAGCAGAATGGAGCTACACCACATTTTGCATTGGAAGTAGGAGCCTATATCTCAATCAAGTTTTTCCCAATAGGTGAATCGGTAGATGCGATGAAATTGAGTAGCCTTCCCGTTCTCCCGATTTGACAGCACTTGGCTATTTTAACATTGGAAATGTTTATGTTTTCGTATATGGGGTAGAGTTACCAGTGTTTGTTCAAGATCAAAAGACAGAGGTATCGCGGCACAGTAGAGAGAAGACCAGTAGGCTCACTTACTCTTGAGATTTGCTGTAATCGATTTTATTTTTTATGAATCCACTGCGCATCCAATATTTGTACGCTCATCTACATATATACTGCTCGAGCTAGAAAATGCTAACAAACTGGCCAACACTTACAATGACAATAAATTATTTTTGTTCGAAGATTCTTGGCAGATGATTTTTTTTGCGATTGAATTTAATGTTTACTGATTAATCAACAAATGATTTTTAACTGCTTCTTAAGTCACCCAGATGACTTCTTGAAAATCCAGAATAATTTCGTGTTAGATAAAGAGGAACGAGGCGCTACAGTTTATAGTGGAGTCCGAACCACTTCTTGAGAATAATTATGTTATTAGAATTATTTCGGATTGAGCAGTGTTTGAGTCTGCTTCACAACATACGCTAATTAGTCAAGTCAATGAAGCTTAAAAATCATCAAAAATCCTCCAGAGACAGGTCCGAGCCTTGTAAATAAAAAATGTTCAATACAAGATATTGATAGGATTGGCCGATCAAGAGTTTTAATCGATAACTTCCGATGATGTCTGGGCTGTTAGCCATCTTGGATGTATAACGTCGTAGAGGCCGTCTGCCACAAAATCAAGCAAAGCACCTGGTAAGGCATGATTATAGAAGGCATAAGGAATGTGTTGAAATTGATACCATCAATACATCATCAAATTTCCCACGGGGTGTGTTATGCCCCCGACTAATAATTTCATTCAAAATTCTGCGGCCCAAAAGTGGGCACATTTAACGGTTGTTCTTTCAAATGTTTTTAATAAGAGCAGACAGTCAGTTAGTTTAATTACTTAACAATGCCCTTAAATTTGCTTTTCTATGCCACGGCCGTCTGTTAATTTTTTTAGAGAGGTTATTTATTGAATCAGCTCATCAATGTATCCATAAAACACCGTCTTATTATTCTAATTTAATAATTTGTGGCAAATTTTTCGCGGTATACCGCGTCACGTACCGTTCCGTGCTCACCGCTCATGTTTTATTGAAGGAACCACACAGATATTTTAACGAGTAAAAAAGGGTCGCCCAAGATCCTTTGAGAGGTTAAGGATAACAGAGCTGTAAGGGTAACCCTTTCTCGGTTGTCCCTTACATGTATTAGAGGATCGTCTAAGTGAACATTATACACAAGCAGGGTGTAAAATTCAATCAGTCCTAATTTGCAAAATTGTTATTTGAGTATAGGTTACACCGGCATAGTAATTATGGTAGGCGGAAATTCTAAAATATACAGTGTAATTCTAAATATGTAGATTTTGTGGCTGCCAAAGATGTATTGTCATGTGTTTTCATAAAGTTTTCATATGACAGAAACTTTCTTATCATCAAACAGGTGCATTAATATCAGCTCAGGTTTACCACAAATTTGTTTAAAATAAATTTTGCTTTTCTATTCTTAATAAATTTGTTTTTCAACATAGCATGCCAAAACTCAACCTATTACAAAAAGCATTTCTAAAGTGAAACGTTGATAATTTCTCTAGGGAAAATAAAACCAATTATTAAATTTAACTTACTTTAATGATATACAAAAAATGCACAAACAAAGCAGAGCACTTGACATCAGGGTTTGTGAGTAAACTCTACAAAAACTTTCGCCAGAATAATCATATAAACAAATCATTAAAACTCCAGCTGACATAGCAAAATACAAAGCAAAATTGTACACAATAAGAGTCCGTATACGGTAAATAATTAAACTACACTAAACACGATCTGGCCAGAGCGGTAAAGCAAAGAATTCTTACTTTAACATAAACAAGCTCGGAAAACACACAAAAGGAAATACTTTAGACTGTACCTGAAATTATTAACAAAAAAGGCCCGACAAATTAATATTATCAATATAAACTGGTTCGACCGTTGAACACTATGTTCTTATGTCCAAAACACACGGGAGATGTCAAAATACGGGGCGATATAGTTACGTAAAGATAACGTTCACATGAAATTATTCACGCATTATTATAGCCTTCTCATGGGGTGAGAGAAGTCTTTACCGGACGGTAACACTGGATACAACAAAGAATATTACTTGCCAAACGTGGAATGAGGTGTTGAAAGCCGTCAATAATTCTGCGTTTTCGCAATCGGCTTCAAACAGGAAAATTGGCATCACGAAAGGCATATGTAATATAAAAGTCTGTACTTACAGCTAATTCGATAACAACATTGCATTACTATAGTTGTGGGCAATGGAGCACAATAACACAGAACACATGAACTATAATAACTACTTTACTGATTTTATTCGCAGTTATTAATCACTATATACAGCTAATTACAATAAATGGCGGCTTTTTAATTTTTACGGCCCTACACGGGCAACCCGCCTCTGCGCCATCTTTCTCGCGCTCCTCTCTCGTCTCCCTTGCCGACTTGGCGTAGGAATATGCCTGCGTACTACAAGCTACTCGTTATTGGTCAAGCATTTGCCATGACTAGCCGATAAAATTTAAGGTACTGAATGTTCTTACAAAACGTGATCGTTACAAAAGTCCTACATTGTACACAAAAAAGTAATCAGAAAACATATTAGGGGTATTTGTATTGAATACAAATGTATTCATAAAAATAAAATTTCTCTACCAATTTTTTTGCTGAAAAATATTTCAAGAAGTGTAGTACAAAATTTTTGATCAAATCCGTAAGGTGGAATTCACAGAATCCGATTTTTTTTCAGTTTTTCTTGAACACCTCTGGTTGTATAACCCATATGGCAATAAAGAAAGAGACACAATTTATTCACAATGAAAATGTGAAGAAACCTTGATTTGTCCGAGGCCATTTCGAAACAATTGATAATGACTAGAACGATAATGCACTTATTCTAACAAAATTTTAGAAGAGTATACCCCCTGTGGAGTTACAACCAAGTTTCAACTTAAAATTAAATGTTTACAATAACAATTACAGAGTCAAGAAACGAATCGTCGATTATTTAGGGGTATCAAGTGTCGTGTATCGAAAATTTGTATTTTAGATTATAGTTGTCTTTATGTTTTTATGGTGGTATGAACAAAAACAAATTTTCAAATGTTTAAAATGGAAAAAGTGGTCAATTTTATAAGTTAAAAGTTTAAATCAGTAGTTCTTTTTTCGAGTAGAATATTTCCTGCCCAGAAGTTATAACTAAAATTAATTCCTTGTACATTTATCCAATTAAAAATATTCATTCACCATCATTTTTTAAATTTACGTATTTATTAGTTTATGCAAAACCTTATTATATATTGAAATAATAGTATGAAATTTCACAGCACAAGCACCATACACATATAAACAAACAAAATCAATTTTTAGTGCATATAGAATAAAATAATATTACCTACCAATTGTGATTTCAATATTGATACAAAATAATAATAAAAATAATACAAAGCGGATTACCAACGCTATTTAATACTGTTATTGAAAATGCTTAATGAATAGTCAAGTCCACACACGCTGCTTTCAACTTTCTTGATAATAATAAATCAATGCCAGAGGGTGTTGAATGAAATTCATTGTTAAAAACCACGTTTTTTTATCTAACTGATTTAATCAAATTGGTATATAGTACAGGCAATGAAGGCAAAATGTTTTAAAAACCTCGCAAAAGTAAATAAAAGAATCATCTCTAGACTATAAGTAGTTAATAACCTGTAGAATGGAATTATGTTTTCTTTGCAATTCCAAGTTCCGGGAAAATTCAAAAAAATTTTGAAAAACTTTTTGTTCTTCGATTTTTTTGCTCTAACGGCTAAAATAATGAAAAGACAGGAAAAAGTTTTCACCAAAATTTGTAGCGATAAGCGTATGATCTGTTTCAGAAATATAGAGGGGTCAAAGTAACCATCTTCATTTTAACGAATATTATTATTATTAAACTTTTACTACACCCATATCCACATTGAACAAATTTTAATGTACTTAACTAAATATTTGTTTGAAATATTCAACAGCTTCAAGCTACAGTATATTATATGAGAAAAGTTATCATATTATGTATTGAACGGTTGGGTGGTAAAAAGAGGTAAATACATAAAGCGAGCTAATAAGTGTCCCGAAGCTTTGGATTTTATGCATACAGTAGAAGACATTGTTTTCAAATTTTTTGTGAGATATGCCATCCCCATCACCCTCGTACTCTCACTTACTTTCCCACTCTATTATTAAACAAAATAAGATAATATTATAGCGAGATCTGGAACTAGATTATATTTTAGTTTATTCCATCGAAGGGTTCGCAGATAAATAATGCTAGAAGAAGTCCAGAAATTTAAGATTTGGTGTATATACTAGTTAAGATCTCAATTTTATTTATGAAATCTGCCCCGGGCCCCCCCACCATCCTCACTCCATTATTAATGGGGTTAATAAAATAAATTCGTGGTTTAGTTTGTATATGATATCAAAACTTCTCAAAAATGTTTTTGGGTTCAGACACTTCCATTTCCAAACATCACATACTGAAGCGCAAATATATCAAGATGTTCTCGTTTAAAAAACTTGTGTATGAAAGATTTGGATGTGCAATCATTCATTTAAGCAGATTTTATTATCTCAATATATGCACTAGTTGAAAATAACGGCGTAGAAAATATCTGTTTCTAATCTTAAAACTCGGTCATTTTAATAACACGCGGGTTACGTTTATAGCCTCTTCTTTTTTTAACTGTGTCATAAAAAATGGTACAGATTCATATTACGCTTTGTTCCACAGTGTTTTACGACAAATAGAGGAATAAAAAACATACGATATGGAATATGATTAACAACATCCATTTTTTATTCGGCACAAAAAAGATAACATCGAATAATATGTAGGGAATTGTAGACTGAAGGCTGTAGGTTTGATGTAATTTCCTTACAAGTCGACAGACGTTTCACAATGAGATAAAGTATCACTGCGTCTGACATACGCGTACCATTCTCTTCGGATGAAAACACTCGAATAAATTAGACGTGTGTTACCACTACAATATTTTGATAAATAAACAATACGTCTGAATAAAATTTCATCATCGCAGAAAACATTGTTTGCAAATACACTTTGTAAAGAGACGGGAAGAAACTAGGTATTTTTTTAAAATGTTATTATTTTATAGATTCTGAAACTAACATGTAAATATCCTATTTTTGTATTATCTGTTGGTCTCCAAAAACTTATAATTTTTAAGTATTGTTTCATTTTATAATTTTTCTTAAATAAACATAACTGAATAAATGTCCATTTCGTGTAACGGACATTGCGCTCTAAGAAATGGCGAAGGATCCAATGTTATTTTACATATTAAATTCATGTTTGTCTGAAATATATTTAAACTGTTTTAAAGAATATCTTGAATTTGATAGGTTTCAATTAATCTTGTAATAAAAAAATTGACAATAAAAGTGGAATTTCATTTTCCCTTGCACCTTTCCGAAAAGCGAATAATTTGGTTAAAACTCTAATTAACTCATTACTATCCATTTAATAAAAACAATTCAGTTAGTATTTTCTATTTAAAACTGATTAAAGAAGGTAAAAGTAAATCTGTTTTATTACACAGCCACACAAAATAAAAATCTTTCTAGCCTGGGGATCTGACCATGCTCACTATATGTTTTTGGGGTCGCTGAATCCGTCTGTTTAACTCCATCACACCAGGATTTTCCCATAACCTCAAAAAACCCTTAATTTAAGCGATATCGACATCTCTTCACATAAATCGCTCTAACTTTTTCTAGACAAAAACGGTCCCCTCTTTTTTGTACTAGATCGATTGCAAATTAAGTTCCCAATTCGATGATTTGGGGCACGATATTCTTCCGGTACTTTGTAAATGGGATATCGACCGCCAAAGTGAGAGGTCCAAGGATTTCGCTTCACTAGCGATACTGGGCCGTATCGCTCGAGTAGCGAAATCCTAGGATACTCACTTTGGTGGCCGATATCTCACTTACAAAATGCCGGAAAGTTAAGAAAAATCTTAAAAAATTCAGGGGTACGTAGAAAGTTGTAAGAAATCCTTTGGCGTAAATCTGAGGTCGAGGCGTGCCTTGGTTTTCGAGATATGGCCGCTCGAAGTCACCGGAAGGTGAAAATTGAATTTTTTTACCGCTTCCCGAGGCTACATCTCAAAAACGAAACGAGGTAAAGAGCTGCGGTTTACTCTATCTAAAGAATTGATGTTTTGATATCCTTAGAATGTGGTGACAAAACAAGAACGCAGAAGCAGGTGTGCGAAATCTTCAATACTAGGTATCCTGACCGTCGCATTTCTCAGTCTACGGTTAGTAGAGAAGAAAACAAATTTCGTGAATTTGGAAATGCCACAGACATACCTATATTTGATGGGAAACGCATTTTAGACGATGGAAAAAAATTGGCTATATTGTTAGCTATTCAAAATAATCCACATAAACCTATAAGCCAAGTTAGTGAAACGTCCACATTGCGTCTTCTAACAAATGAAAAACACCGCTCATATAATTTTTATTTGGAATTTGGATTGGAATTTTGCAAAATCATGACAAATAAATGAAGATCATCCGTCATTTATAAAAAACATTATTTTTTCTAATGAAGCAACATTCGTCTTATACTGGAATTATAAATTTTCAAATTATCGGACCATATTTCTTTGATAGCACATTAACTGGCGCGCGTTACTTGGATTTCTTACAAAAATTTTTTAGTTCCAGAGTTAACAATACTTTTCCCATATGACGACAACCGCAATGAAATTGATAGAAATATTTGGTATCAGCAGGATGGAGCTACACCACATTTTGCATTGGAAGTAGGAACCTATATCTCAATCAAGTTTTTCCCAATAGGTGGATCGGTAGATGCGATGAAATTGAGTAGCCTGCTCGTTCTCCCGATTTGACAGCACTTGACTAATTTAACATTGGAAATGTTTATGTTTTCGTATATGGGGTAGAGTTACCAATTTTTGTTCAAAGTCAAAAGAGAGCGGTGTCGCGGCACAGTACAGAGAATACCAGTAGGCTCACTTACTCTTGAGATATGTTGTAATCGATTTTATTTTTTATGAATCCACTGCGCATCCGATATTTGTACGCTCATCTACATATACACTGCTCGAGCTAGAAAATGCTAATAAACTGGCCAACACTTACAATGACACTTAATTATTTTTGTTCGAAGATATCCTTGGCAGATGATTTATTTTGCGATTGAATTTAATGTTTACTGATTAATCAATTAGTAGTGAATTAAAATTTGACCTGCCTTTACTTAAATTTATTACATAACATCCGCGTCGACGTCACAGACTGAAAATGTAAGACTTTATATTATTCAAGCAAAAATTTGTACACGGCTGCCGAAAAGGCCGCGCTACTATCGATTAGGCTGCTGCGCTTGCCAATTACATTACCTACCGTGTCGGGAGATTACCTAAAGGTTGTACAGCGATGCTGGCGGTAGAACACAAAAGTGTACATCTTGCTACAAATAGGTGCCTGCTTGCAAATAAATTATCTGTTAGAATTGCAACTAACTGATATAGGTTGTCTGTTGTACAAATTGAGTGACAATAATAATATCTCTTTATTTCAAAGTAATGTGTCACGGTCGACTGAGACTATCATATGCAACGGCTGATATGCGCAAATGTAATATGGGTTACATGTATCACAGGGGGTCAAGTTACCAGTTTTCATTTAAGGTGGAAGTACAGCGGTGTCGCGGTCGAGTGAGACTGCGTATATGCAACGGCTGATATATGCAAATGTAACATGGGTTGCATATATCACAGGGAGTTAAGTTATCAGTTTCCATTTAAGGTGGAAATGCAGCGGTGTAGTGGATCGTGCTATCGTTGAAAAGTTGAAAAAGTTGAAAAACTTTATGTTTTATGTATGGTGTTATCATTTCCAATGTCCTGATGATTGCAAGGATTGCGATATCTGTGAATTTTTTATGGGGTTACTTAAAATCGAAACTCTACTTCAACAGACCAATCGATTATTTACTAGACAGAATAAGACATGAAATTAATCAAATTACCTCGGAAACGATACAAAATATTTTAGAAGAATTTCAGCAACTCCTCCATTATTGTCAAGAAGCAACGAGCGCGACGTACAGTTTGAACATTTGATTTGAACTGTTTCATGTTCTTTTCTTTACTTAGTAACATTAAGAATGTAATATTTTTCAATAAGAAAATAGAGAAATGCAAAAAATCTTATATTGCTGGATAGGTTAAAAAAACCCTTTCAAATGAGCTATCACATGCACCTTCGTTCCATTTAAAAATTTTAAAGGCTGTCACTCCAAGGGGGGTTGAGGGTTAAGGCACAAAATTAAGCTCAAAAAAATGTTAATTTAGAATTAGAATTTGACGGTTTTTTTGGGGGTTTTACTCATAAATTATAAATTAGGTAGATAATAAATGTATCCGTTGCTTATGGACCTCTATTATCTCTAAGCGACCTATACAGAAAAAATGCTCAAATCCTTGTTCCAATTTTATGATGATTTTAAACTGGTTAACGTCAGTTCTATTATCTTGGTGCTGTTCATTAAAGTGCACTTTTGTTTCGTCTATAACTTTGAATATTAAATTACGACGGCATGATGATAGAACATAAAAGTTGATAGAAGCGAACATACGAGCATAAATCCTCTATAAAATAAATACAAATTTGATTATCCGATACTTTGTTGGCCTGTAATCGTACGTAACCGCATCAGGTATGTTGCACAATGGATAAAGAATTACTGCTGTCGGCGATAATAGCGTGTTAACGTTGAGGTAGAGTTGTAAATTCTGGGCAAACAATAAAAAGAAAGTATAGCTTTATTAAGCGAAAATACAGCAATAATCAGCAAATATCAGCTGAAACGCGATACTTATTTGTACGGGGGTACATTTTGTACGAATTTGATACACACACGCGACGGAATTATTTTTTATGTAGGTGCGTTCTTATACTCTGTTTCAAACGTGGTGACTTTTAAGTTTTATCTTGATGTATGTGGTGAATGGCGATATTTAGGCTTTCTATGGATATACAGGGTGTAATTAGTTTCATGTCATTAAAAAAACTGGTGGTAGGGAACGACAAGATAAACAAAAAAACATTATATAACGTAGGGTCTAAAGCTCATAGTTTTGTAGAAAAAAAATAAACAAAAATTTCCGAAATACTTAATAACATAGTTTGGGAACTGCTGGAATATTGGGGTAGGATTTATTGCCTCGCGTCTTGTCGCACATGATACTCTGACATTCGAGAAAAAGCACGCAGACAAAGCAGTTAAAAGTGACCGACAGAGGACACCGTCATGTTTTTCTTCTTCGCGGCAAAATTATCTTATTACCCGTGTTACATTCTCCCTTGTAATATTCTCAAGTAATAATTTCAGTTTGTGTCCTTACTTGGTAAACAACGTACACAGCACGCGACCTACCCGTTCCTTGGTTTCGTCTGTTGCTTTTGTTCCTTTTTAATTTTGTGCCACTTATGTTAAGATTTATATTATTGACTCATCGTTCAAGTCGTTAGTACTTGGTTACGTAAGACACTACTTCTCTGTCGTGCTTTTTGTGTTACTTTTTGGATTTTGGACCAAGTTTTTCTTTTTGTTTTCTTTATTGATAACGTTAATTCACAGTTTAGTGTGGTGTTTTAAAACGCATATTTTGGACATTATGGGAGATTACACTTATCCAGAGCTCGCGGATATGCACTTGGTGTAGGTAGAAAGTGGTGGAAATGCAGCTGGTGCGGAAGAGCTTTATCGTTTAAGTTTCCTTAACCGATGTCATCTTTGTGCTCGTACATTTGTTAGTGTTGACCAGCGTCTTCGAGAAACAGGTCGTCTCGATGCACATGGAGGAGAACGAGGTCCACAATGCGAAGAAGGCGTAATTGACGCAGAGGTTCATATTTTGGAACTTGTAGAAGAAGATCCAACTTTAAGCACCCGCGATATCGCGAACCGTGTGGGAGTATCGCATTTTGTGATATGGAGGACATTGAGAGATATAAACTTACATCCCTATCACTATCAACGTGTCGAAGCATTAGAACCTCAAGATTTTGCAGAGCGAATGTAATTTTGTAGGTGGATTTTAAGGAAACACGCGGCTAATGAGGATTTTTTAAACGTTCTGTGTTTCTCCGATGAGTCGTGTTTTATCAGAAACGGAGTGTTTAATTTTAAAAGTATGTACTATTAGACAGACGAACATCCATATGTAATAAGAGGGGCGCATTTTCAACGACGGTTCAGCGTTAATTTGTGGGCAGGAATTTGCGGTAATGAAATAATTGGACCTATGCAATTACCCGCTAGATTAAATGGTGATGTATACTCAATTTTTTTGCAACAAACATTGCCAAACTTGCTGGAAGATGTAACCTTGGCTACGGGCAGAAGAATGTGGTATTTGCACGATGGCGCGCCAGTCTATTTTAGTCTGTCTGTTCGAAATTTGTTGAACAGAAAATTTCCTCGACGATGGATTGGACGTGGCGGACCAGTACCATGGCGTGCTAGATCGCCCGACTTAAATCCGATAGGGTTTAATTTTTGGGGGCATTTTGAATTTCTGGTTTACCATGATCCAATTGACACTTTAGCACAATTGCAACAACTTATTTTAATGTGCATAGAAACCATACAAAATTATCCTAATTTGCCAAATGTGTTGAACGGAGTGCGTATGTCCTTAGTTCGATGTGCCGAAATGTGTATACGTGGAGATGGAGGTCATTTCGAATAATTTTTGTAAAAAATTTAAAAGAATTGTTCAGTTATTGAATGTTACCTATTGAGCATTCAAGGTATGATTATTATTATTATTACTATTATTATTATTATTAGTATTCGCTGTCCTGTTTTGATCTGTTTATTATTGTTTACATTGATTTTCATAGAGACCAAAGACTCGATTTTTAGTTTTCGATGCCTGATTGGGAAAAATTATGTGCTCAAATCGTTAAAAAAATCAGATTTTTTCCTAACTTAAAATACACAACAATTTTTTGTTATCGTATCTCGGACGTCTAACTGTTCGTTTTCCAATTTCATAAAATAATTACTAATTTTTTGAGCTTTTAACACAATGTTACAAATGTTAATAAACCGCTTTTAAATTAAACGACAATAAAAGCTACAATAACTTTGTTCCAATTTAAAAAACACATCCAATTTAAATCCTTGCGGCCATGCTATGCTTGCGTTATGCCGAAAAGGAAGGAAATATTTACATTTTCATAATTAGTGATATAAAAGTTCGGTACAAGTAATCCCATTAAAGTGCCGCACTTCTTCCGGCGGGAACACAAGTAGGGTATTACAGTTTTTTATTATTTGTAATATTCGGAACTATAACATCCATTGACCCTAAAAAGCATTGGTTCTCAAATGTTTCCTACCTTAACATTAAATTTTTAAACATAGATCAGTTTTTTTAAAGTGCCCCTAGAGAAACATGTCATATAGGTTTTTTGTTTGTCTTCTCGGTCCCTATTACTAGTTTTTTTAATGACATGAAACTGATTACATCCTGTATGTACCACTTAACATTATCACAGAGAAAATAACAGCCCGGAATGATGGCTCGTTTCTTCAGTATTTACAGGACCTTATTTGACGTGTTTAGTTCATTATGCAGTGCGTTTAGTGATCGAAGCAACGATGCTTGTAAGAGCCCCACATTTTTTATAAATTAAACTAATTGGTTTGTCTCTTTCTCTCGTGCTACTTGGTTAGAAATTAATTTCTCACATTTTCAATATTTTAAAATAAAGTGCGCCCAATGAAACTGAAACTGTATAAGTGCATAATAAAAAAGAATTGGCGAATTAAGATATAAACACAAACAGCCCAAAAACCTAGCATTTCATGTAAATTTTACGCTAGTTCAGCTACCACACACCATTTCAATTTTTGGTGGAGTCGCCAGTGATTCAAATATGACCTTTATTCCTGCTTTTCACCTTATATACAACTTTTCTATGGATTTTCTCCTAACATATGTCACATATGTATACAAAATTACCAGGCAATACTTCAATTGGAGGTGGTTCAAAATTAACTTTAGATTTGGACTAAAGTAACTGATGCCTGCTTTACAAACATGTTTCACCTGCACACCTTCGTATCTTTCTCGACAGTTTTCAGATCAACTTCTAAATTTTGTCAGTTATGTAATAAAAAAAATATATTATTCTTTTGCTTTAAAAAAATTGCTCCTCCGTTCATGGCCTACTGGTGAGCGGTAAAAAATTACGTGAATTTAAAAAAGCGTAGCTGGACTTTGTTTAATCGAAACATTTAACTAAGAAAAAATATTCAGAATTGCAAACTAGTCTAGATTTTGAACCAGGAAACCTTAATTAAGCTTCAAGAACTTTTTATATATGTATAACAAGATATGCCATCTCATAGTATGCCTTTTAAACTTTCAAAAATACACCTACAAAACGTTAATATTGTTACGCGCTTAGACCCCCTAGGGGTTGAAGGCTTATAGCTCAAGCTGGTATTAAGTAGCGTTAGTAATAGGCTACTGCAATATACCGGCAAAGCCTGTAATGCGCGTCATCTCTGAGACACTAGTAGTACATTTTTTAGAAGCTAGAAACTTACAGAAGATGATGAAGATTGCTACATCGCGGCACGCGATGGTTCAAGACTTTACTAGAACTGCATGGAAAGTTGATGGAATGCTTCTAGATGTTTTTTGTGGGATATATAAGGCCATGTTCATGGCGGAAGATTTTAATGAAATGCAAGTTATTTTAGTCAGTAAAATTGCATTTTAGTCAACAGAAATTTTCAGTAAGTTATTCAATGGGGTGTGTTAGTGTTTATCCCTTGTTATAATTTTTGAACCCATGGATTTTAAAAGGTGGTTTCCTAGGGGTGGAATTAATAAGTTAACATTTTGAGAGTACAGTGCTATAATATATCACTATTATATAAAAAATTTGTTAAATGCCGTAAGACCGCAGTTAAAACTACGGTACTGATCTGTACCCCCAATGATATTAGTTATTTTCAACACCACTGTAGCACAGCTAATGCCTGGGCGAAACCCAGATTGATTCTGGGGCAGAATGTCGCAAGTATTCAGGTGTTCTCGTATCTGGTAAAACATTATTTTCTCAATGAGTTTAGATAGAACTGGAAGTATACTTATTGGGTGAAGATCATTGTATGACAGAGCATCTTTCTTTTTTGGCACAGGTGTTACTTTAGAAATTTTCCAACTGTTAGTAAAAACACCGTCAAGCTGACATTAAATTACAATGTCTGTAAAAAATTCACCTTACAGCTTTCCCCCATGTTTATTCCGGAACAATAGGAAGAAATGAAAAATTCGCAGACCTTGCACCTAATGCAAGTGTCATAGACGAACTGGTACTTTTCTTATTTACTTATTTACTTCTTATTTAAAGAAATAAACATTTTAGTTGTAATGCCGGAAATATTTTGTTTTGTTTCCTGGGGGTTTAGGGTAATAAATATTTATGAAACCAGATATTGTTCCATCTGTTCGGATGGACAAATTTTAATTGATTTTAGAGTTCCTCTTTCAATTATTGTGAAATGCGACCAACAGGTTTTCCTTGATTTCATTAAATAAAAGAGAAATTATATCTCGTGATATCCTAGTATGCTTATTACAAGTTATTACGTTTTAATAGGTTATAAATGAATACTTGTTACTTAATCTGTAAGTGTTCATTGCCAATAGATAAATATTTATAAAACTAAAAGTACAAATATCCGACGACTGCGATTCACAACATTTATGTTTTTATTTGAATGTTTATCCCTATCTTTGATCTATAATTTCATCAAACTGACGCAGCACATCGATAAATCTCTTACACGCAGCTTCATTTATACATGAACGATTCCCGTATACAAACGCCCAAGTATTTTCAATACTAAAACTTGTATGACCTTTACGTATAGTTAAGTTAAATGTTAATATAAGGGGCAACCAAACAGATATAACTTATAACATTTATAGAATGCTCTTGTTTCATAATGGCCAAGATAAACATAAAACCACACCAATTATACATACCTAACTAGTATCACCTCTCATTAAATTGTATATTGTTAAGGTCCTGCGACAGTGCCCACTACATCATTTCATTTGGGACATCCCACATTGTACTAGCATATAATGTCAAGGGACGTGGTTGCTATGAATGAAGAGGTGTATCTCGTTTTACTAAATTAACTGCACGCAAAGCTCTTCAACAAGCATCTCCACAATATGATACAGAATACTTTTCCCGTGATAATTGTCAATAAAATACCCCAATGGGAATCTGAATAAAACTGCTTGATGTCTACCTGAGCATCTGACAGTAATATTGCACCGGTTTCCCCTTTTTCTTTTCATCTGTAAATATTAACAATAGAAACAATTTTTTATTTATTTAAAAATTCACCAAGACTATGAAATGCGTTTGTTATTAAAAGTTTTCTTATTTTTTTTAAATGAAGATAAGTTCATTTCTCTAATGTTCTTATGAACGTTGTTAATTAAATTAAAACCATTTTATTGAAGTTTTGAAATGTCGCTGTTTTATGCACTAGGATCTAAAACAGATCTTCATGCCTGGTATTATGTAGATAATTATTTGCTGAGGTGGAAAAGGTGTACAGATCAATTTTTACAAATACTAGATATTTATAGATATAGATGCTAGTTAATGTAAAAATGTTACAATTTTTAAATTATTTCGTACAACTTGCTCTTATTTAGGTTGAAAAATTAATGTTAGCAATCTCTACTGAAATAATAGACTCGTTGTAGTTGGCTGAACGTCCCCAGTTTACATATTCAATGAAAAATGTGAATAAGCTAAAGCATAGTACGGAACCCATCTGAGAAATAGTATTTACTAACTCTTAAAGTGCGAATTAGGCACTATTAAGCAATTTACAAATGCATTATACACAGAAATTCCATATCATTCTACTGTCTAAGTAGGAGCCATTGAATTTGTTGATTCTATAAAAGTAACGTTATCATTAGATGTTTCTAAAATTAAAATGTATAAGAACGATCCTTTCTCCCTCAAAATAAGTGTATTTCTCTACTATCATGCATGTACTACTTTGTCTAGTGTAACAAATTTTAGAATGTAGTTCCTGTTACGTAACAGCTAACACTGAAACCATCTGTATACACCGTAAGAATGCCATGTTGAACATAATTTGGTAAATCATTAATGTAAATAGGAAACAGAAGGGGCCTGATATTGAACTTTGGGGAACACTCAGGATTACATCATGGATAGTTGATTAATATTCGATTTTCCATATAGGAGTTAATACAACTTTGAAGACATCCTCGTATACCAATAGTTTCCTGTTTTTTAGATAGTGTATTTCTGTTCACAACATTGAAAGCTTTTGGCAAATCGAAAAATGACGACACAACATATTTGCCCCCATCTAATTTTTTATATAATATTGGAATATCTCAAAAGTAGTATTCAGAATGATACACAATTAAGCTCTAAAGAGATTTAGTGATCTCATCAACGTAATATTGGCATTCTATAATGCACCAAGCATAAATATTTTAACACTTGTGTGTACAACTATGAGATATTCTAAGGAACAAAAATATTGTCCAAGAATGTACTGTCAATGAATATTATCCCTGCATCAAACAAATTGGGGCTGTGACATGCGAAATTGACATTTCTCTTGTAGATAACTGTTTTATGTCAAAGCTGTAAACGAGACGATCCTCAGCAGATGGACTAGATGGAGTATTTGTGATATAAGCGATTAGTTGGTAGAGGTATACCAAGGGATTATCAAAGAGTAGCATTGCCAATATGTTTTTAAATTGGAGTCCTAACCATCGTAGCAGATATTGATATTTCCAGCTATAAAGTTCCTTCTCAGCTTACCTCTGTTCAAAATATTGTTTCAATTTAAGTTGTATATATTTACGTAGCATATGCCAAAAGGAATAACGATATTTGCTCTTTAACAAATTTAACTTTTCTGCGGGTATTCAAAATAAAACTGTAAAAAGTTCCTAACTTCTATTTATATAATCAAAAGGCGGAAACACTTGAGGCAGTTAAGAAAAAAAATGATTCAGTAAGTAAATTGTAGGGAAAGCTGGTAAAATTTATTTTATTAAGATTTAATACGATTTAAATGAGTCTCTACTCGGGTTTCTATATCTGTAAGAACCGGAGATGGATTGCGAGTTTGTAAAACTTACATAGCATTAAAAAAATGTTAACTGACTCTTTTGTAGCTAACAATTGATTAATATACTAATAAAGTAGTGGGTAACTGAAAGTTCTACGGGAGCGTGATCAGTGATCAGGTCAAATTACATTTCCTGGAATTTTAATGCACGTGTGTAGAGGTTATTTGAAGGTCACCGACAAGTCTCGACGAGACTATAATGCAGGTGTGCGAGGTATCAACTTATAGTAGAAGCAAGAGATATAGTAAGACTATCAAGAAAACGCCAATAAAGCACTTAATGCCGATAAAGCGACCGACAAAGAACACCGCCGCTCTCTTTGCTTCTTCGTATCACTATATGTATTTCGCTTACTATGCATTTCCTGGAATTTTGATGCACGTATGTAGAGGTTATTTGAAGGTCACCGACAAGTCCTGACAAGATTAGAATGCAGGTGTGCGAGGTATCAAATTACAATGAATTTATGATTTATAGCCTTCTCTCTTTGTACTTCTTCTATAATTATCTTTATATCTTTATTTTATACAAATAACTAAATAAAACACACTACTATGTTTTCTACCACGATGTATTTATAAAAATTGCGACTGCAGTTTCGACTTATAAAGCCACTGTCAAGCAGTGAATCAAAAATGACTCAGGAGTCATTTTTGATTCACTGCTTGACAATGGCTTTGTAAGTCGAAACTGCAGTCGTAATTTTTATGAATACATAGTGGTAGAAAACATAGTAGTGTGTTTTATTTAGTTATTTGTGCAAAATGATTATAACTACCACAGAGTAACGACAAGACATTTTTGATTTACTGCTTGACAATGGCTTTGTAAGACGAAACTGCAGTCGTAATTTTTATAAATACATAGTGGTAGAAAACATAGTAGTGTGTTTTATTTAGTTATTTGTGCAAAATGATTAACTACCACAGAGTAACGACTCCTTCAATCAATTTCTTTATTTTATTATAATATTTTTCATAATTGCAATGTTTTATGTCGTGAGAGTTTAATTAGCTTAGTTACTTTTTAGTTTATTATCCTCTTTTCGTATTCTCTATTGCAATGTTCCCTCCCTGTAATTGGTTACCTGTTGGGTGGTTGTATTCAAATAAATAAATAAACAATTACTCTTTTAGTAAAAGAAAGTGCTTCAAAAAGATGGTTTACAATTATGAAATAAGATTTTACTGTCTAGATTTATTGGAATTTATTATCTAATATCGGAAAAGTAAGAAATAGGTTTCACTTCTCTTTGCTCCTTTTTACACCAACTTTGATATGATCCAGTTAACCGAGAATCGATGAATGTATCATAATTTTTTTATATTTTTTCAAACAGGTTCAAATCTCCATTTATTCTTAATTACTTTCCAAGTTTAATGGCTCCTTATTTAGCTTCCTTCTATTAAAGGAAAATATCTGTCGTTTTAAATTTTTAATCCTTCGGATCTAGGTTTAATGTAAAAACTTTAAAATTTCTCAACTCCTCAGGTACCAAATTTCATGTAAATGCAAAACCTTTGCAATGATGGCAGTGCTACTAGATTCCCTATTATGAATTTTTAACTTGTGGCATCAGGACAAGCATGCGAATCAAATTTAGAAACTCCTCTTTTTTCAAGGCTTTTAAATTATTTAAACATGTATTAAAAGCCATGTGAATATGAAATAATTCACTAAGAAAGAACACCATGTATAACTGTCATATCCTATTTTATATGAGCATCAAAATATGTTTTATAATAGCAATAACTTGTCTGTTGCATACAGCAGACACATTTCAGTGCATAAACGGCTGTCATGTTTTGATTTGACTATTATTTACTTTACGCCTCAACGAAGTGCACCACACTACAATATAGCATTCAACCGGTCTGAAAATAAAATCACAAACACTATTGCATTAAGTACAACATAATGCACTCTGCAAATCAAATATAAACATATACAGTATGGTGGAAATATATGTATTATTTTATAGGTATATGGTTTGAAAAGAAAATCCAGAGTCAGATTTTTTTAAAACCATATGCCTATGAAATAATGAATTAGTTCCACCATATTGTATAATGCACTTAGTAACAGTATTTTTGTTAACAACATGCCCATGAGAATTATATAAATGATAAGGAATGATACAAATAGTGCTTGGCTATAAGGAATGTCTTCCCTTCTAAAATACTTAACTGGCCATACCTAATATATCATTATAAGACAAAATAGCTAAAAAAGAAATCTATGTACAGGGTGGGGCAATAGTGTGTCGGACCTCCATATCTTGAGTTCTACGATAGCTAGAATTTTTTTAAAAATTGCTAGTAAACTTAATAAAAAAGTCTATAACTGGATATTATTTTCGAACATGCAAGTACCTTTTTTTAATGGAATGCTATGTATATCAGTACATTTTTGAAGTTTAAAACTGCACAGGGTGGCCAAAAATTATTTTTCAAATAAAAACTTTTTAAACTGAATTTTCGCAATTTCTTTCAAATGGTATGTTTTTCAATGATGTGATGTAGAAATGAAAAACGAACTTTTTTATAAGTACTTTCCTTTGGCTAATGCAACCATTTTAGTTTTATAAATAACTAAGTGTCAAATTCAAGATTAAAATTAAAAAAAGAGGTTCCCTTAAATAATTCATTGGAAAAATTTATAACAGTTGTTTGACGTGTTGCCCATTTTGATTAACAGACGTCTTTATGCAATTTTGAAATGAGGCCATTTAGAAGGATCATTTCTTCCAATCCATTGAAATGAGTAAATAGTATTTAACAGGTCCTTTACTGTAATGTTTTTTTGTACATTTTTTTGCCGTTTTCGTTATTGGACAAACAATAAAACTTCAGTTTGGTATAAATTGTCGTGTATAATGGAGCATGTATCACATTTATCGGTCGTTAGTTACAATTTGTATTGAACTGAAATATTTGGAATTGTACAATATGAATTTTAATAAAGCGGAACTTGTAGACATGACTTTTGTTTTGGGCGAATCAGACAAAAATTGTTTACTTGCCAATAGAATTTATCACCAACGTTATCCTAAAAGAAGGATTCCTGATGTTAGCAGCTTCCAAAACCTTCTCGATAGATTTCTGGAAACTGAAATGTCGAATATAAAAAAGTGAAAGAATGAAACGTGTTGTGAAAGAAAAAAATGAGTTTTCTGTGGTGCTGGCAACGGTTGAGAATCTGCATGTTAGTCAAAGAGAAGTGAGCTCATTAGTAGGAACAAGTAGACTGTCTGTGGGTCAAATCTTAAAAATAAATAAGTTGCATGCATATCATATTCAAATGCACCAGGAATTATATGATGACGATTTTCAAAAGCGCCTACAATTTTGTAATTGGGTCAGAGGTAAAATGCAAGATGATGTCAACTTCTTCAATAATGTTTTATTCGCTGATGAGACAACTTTTCATAAAAATCAATTTGTTAATAGGCACAATTTCCATTACTGTGCTTCGGAAAATCCTCACTTTTTATACTAGTAGAGACTCAGAACACGAAAAAGTCGTCTAGAAACATGTTCCGTGGAACATTGAAAGGTAAAAATGTACTGAGTACTTTATTATATAATACCTAACATGTATATACACCCCCTAAATTCGTCTGGCGATACCAGTGTCCAAGCACCCCCCAGGGGTGAAAAACCGAAAAAAATGAAAAATTAGATATTTGTCTCATCTTTCTGCCAAATTTTTTATTTTTGATAAATTGTATATGGTAACAAAGTTATGGCTATTTATAGGTAAGAGATGTGTATTGTTTAAAGCGTACACTGTTTCCTAAAAACTAGCATAGTTCTCTTATCGCGCAAATATTCATTTTGCTATTTTCGTAAATTCATTCCACTTGTGATTGTAGGCAGACGAACGAAAATTTGAAAAAATTGACAAGAATAAAAGTTGTAGTCTATACTATCTGGATTAGACCAGTTTTTTCGGTTTTACTTTTGGATTATAAATGAGCGAGTTATGAAAAAAATTGTTAGTTGTTGTTAAAAATGTAATTGAACCTCCAGTTGCAACTATCTCTACTCTGTCGTTTTCCCTCGCACTTTAACACGTCTTCCCCCTCGTCACCTCGGCCCGCGAAGCTGTATATTCTCACATATGAATGCATACTCCTGTGTTTCATCACATGTTTCTAGTGGTGTTTAATTAGATATTGTTAAATATTTATAACATTATTGTGAAATATGGAGTTTTCATCAAGTAATAATGAAAATGAATTAAATGCGGAATTTAAATTGGCGATTAAAAGTCGAAAATCACTTAATTCAAGGAAATTATTATCTTTTAATCATGAAAAGGCAGATACTAGAATATTGTTGCATATATCAGCCAAATCTGTAGGTTTTACAGAATGCATTATAATATAAGCAGTAAGGATACTGATGTACTGGTTCTCTTACTTCATTTTATAGAAAGTCTTGACGTAAATGTTTACATACAGACAGCACAAATAAAAATAATAGATACCTATATAAATTCTATCAATATTGACAACATTTTAAAATAAAATATATTATTCGTGGAAAATCATTGAAACAAATTGCAGTCTGCTATCGCGTTCATGTGAAAAGTATGTTTCTTTAGAAGTAACAAAATTTAAGAAGTTGGAAAAGTTTTGCATGTTACTGTACTCTCCCACTAATTGCGATAATATTAATGATTTGAGGGCGAAGATGGCATCTCAATTTGATCTCAATTCAGTATAGACAAATTGCCCCCCTATAAGTGACGCCTTGAATCAACACTGTTTGAGAGCATTTTACCAATTTGTTATATGGAGCAGTGCTTTAAACCCAGTTATTAATATGCCGAATCCTTTGGAGTACGGCTGGAGAATAAATTAAGATAATTCTTATTTACCTATATGAACAAATAAATCGCCAAATGCCAACTCTGACTGCAGAAATGTCATTTTGTTATTGTAAAACAGATAAAAGTATTGCAAATCGTTTAAACAACGTTTTTTAATAAATGTCATTTCAGGATGCTCAACCATGAGGTGCCAGTGCAAAAAATATAAATTGATACACAGACAAAATTACAGTTGTAGATGAAGAAACGGACGATGAATTATATTAGTAAAATGATGATTTCTGAGATCATTACTTTTGTATTTTATTATAATGTGCATTTCTCAATTAATATGAAAATGTATTACCTTGTAATAACTTCAACATCAATTTTATTTGTTTAGTATTATTCTTAATTGGGTTATAAATAATCAATGTGTCTTATTATTATTGTGGCATTTCACACGCCCCCTATATTATTATTATTATTATTAAGACAAGTAAAGGGTATGGGTAAATAATTATTAGTTATAAAAGTAGTTTTTCTTCCCAAAATTCATTATTTTATATTTTAAAAACTATGTAATTTAGGTCATTACTATCTGCGTTAATGTATTTTTAACTTATTTTTGTTAGGACAATTACGTCCTAAATTATTGTTATGTGATATATCACATTATCCAGGCTAATTTCTAATGAATAAATTTAAATGGCAATACTTTTACGCCTATGCGAGCAGCGAGTGAGAGTGAGAGGGAAATAGACAGATCTTGCGATAGCTGCAATAGGGGTGCTGCGGGAATTCTGTCAACAGGCCAGTATTTCTTTTATAACTTTCTTATTTATAAGCGGAATATAAAAATCAAAAAACGATTATAATCTAGATAGTACAGGCTACAACTTTTATTCTTATCAATTTTCTAAAATTTTCGTTCGTCTACCTACAATTAGGAGTGTAATGAATTTGCGAAAATAGTAAAATGAATATATGCATAATAAGGAAGTTACATAGGTTTATAACAACCATTATCCGCTTCAATTAATGCAATTTCTTCACATATAATTTGCTATAACTTTACTATTATACATAGTAAAACAAAAATTTGGAAACCCGTAGAAAGACTAGGGAAAAATCTAATTTTCTATTTTTTTCGCTTTTTCACCCCTAGGGGTTGTTTGGACACCGATATCGCCAGACGAATTTAGGGGGTGTATACACAAGCCAAATACTATGCAACAACGTAATCCATACATTTTTACCTTTCAATGTTCCACGGAAGACGAGATAGATTTCGTGTTGGACTCTACTATACAAGTTGATAACCAACACAGATGGTCTATAAAGGTTTGGGGAGGAATTATTGGAGAACACGTAATAAGGTCACATTTCTTTAATGGTACATTGACTAGAGCTATTTATCTTCATTTTTTGGAAAACTATCTGCCACAATTATTGGTAAATCCTCCTGATAGAATTCGAAATAGGATGTGGTTTCAGCAAGATGGTGCTCCACCATATTATTTAAATGCAGTTAGAGACCACTTAAATAATACCTAAACTCATCAATGGATTGGAAGAAGTGGACCCACTAAATGGCCTGCTAGATCCACAGATCTTAAAAAAATGGATTTCTTTTTATGGGGATACGTGAAAAAAATTGTTTATAGAGACACACCAACAACAGTACAAAATATGAAGGAAAGAATAATAACTTCCTTTAGATCTATCACACCGGCAGTTTTAGGAACAGTGGAAACTCCATTTCAAAAGCACATAGAGAGGTGTGTCAATCAAAACGGGCAACATATGGAACATTTATTATAATTGTTTCTACTGAGTTATTTGAAACAACCTTTTTTTTAAGTTTATTTTTGAATTTTGCAATTTCTTTAAAAATTTCTATCGTAGAACTCGAGATATCGAGATCCGACGCACTATTGCCCCACCCTGTATAATAAACGTATTATGTATTACTTTGAACAGCCCTTATTAGAACAGTAGAGTTTTTGAGGACTAGTATTTCTCATGATGCAGGTTGAGGTGAATTCGTCATTGGGCGCCATTGGCGAAACCCCTATAAGGTGGCCGCCGTTCTTAAAGTTATTTTGGATTTGAATGATAATTGCCCTTAAAATTGCAAACGTTAAGAGTGAACAATGTGAAAAGATGAATCCTAATTTCTGCGCCTAAATGGTGTTAGCGACTGCTATGGTTATCTAGTCTTATAAGTATACTCAACAAGTGTAAAATATTAAAGTTTGTTTTATATTACGGATAAAGATAGAGTGAGAATGAAGTAGTATTTGAGCGCGCCATCTTAAATTTTAAATTGTATCAAAGAGGTTGTGTTTACTGAAACAGCATTTTAGTAAAATTATGATTAATAATTTGCTGGTTTCGACAAATTGGGTGATTTGAATTGAGGAGGCATATATTTGACTAATATTTGCCTATTAGGGAGATCTCTCTTCATTTAGCGCATTACCCCCTTTCCACACTGATCTTAGGCCTTGCTGGAAGTTAATATGATTTAGTTTCTTACTTGTGGAATTATGCAGAATGAGATTCATACCACAAAGTTAATCACTCCGTTTCAAATAGTCTAAACGTGAAAACATCCATGAAAACATATACAACTTTAGCATATCATATATCATCATCATCATCATCCTCATTATCATCATCATCATCATAATAATAAAATCCGGTTAGTGCGAGCCCCTTGCACTTTGCGATTTTGCTGAAGCTTTCTTCTGTTTAGCGCGCCGTTTCGAAGACCGGGACCGCTTTAGATCCGATCGGGACGGAATTCCGCCTGATATAGGACGTTTTTCGTCGAGATCGTTTTTCAGGTTTCTTTGTTATTTACGCGCGAAAGTCCGCTATCTCTTTCGCCTCCCGTTTTTAGGAGTGGGCGGTCGAGGGGACGGAAGGAGCTGTCAAAAGTAGGGGAGTCCAAAATGACGAATAATCTTACATTTTTTGCTTTAAACCCTCATAACTTCTAAACGGTGGCTTCTAGGACGAAAAACTTCGACCCTAACAAATATGTAGAAAATTCAATTACCTAAAAGTTCTTAATTTTATTTTCGTCGTGCTTCAAGAATAAACGAGCTAGAAGCGGTCAAAGTGGAAGCCTATTTTTCATCCCTGGCAATGATGATGTCAAATAACAAATAATGGAAAATCGACAATTTCATCATATACAGGGTGTGTTAACAATTTACCGGATATTGATTTAAATTAAATTTCCTTATTGGTCGTAATGTGACATTTACACTTTTTTAGGGAGTTCATTTTTACAGGTTTTTAAATATTTGACATTACAAGTCAGTCAGCTTAATTTTATAGGTTATATTACCAACGTTTAAGAAATATGTTACTTTAGGGAGTTTATTTTTATAGGTTTTTAAATGAAATATTTGACATTACAAGTCAGTCAGTTTAATTTTTTAGGTTAAATTACCAACGTGTTAAAGATAATACATAATCAATTTAAGTTAGTTATTTTATATTTGAGGTTTAGGTTATTTTATTTTAATGTGACATTTACTCTTTGTTAGTTCTGATAGGGAGTTTATTTTTACAGGTTTTTAAATATTTCACAGTAAAAGTCAGTCAGTTTAATTTTGTAGGCTATATTACCAACGTTTAAGAGAAATGTGACATTCACACTCTTTTTGGGAGTTTACGTTTATAGGTTTTTAAATATTTGATATTACAATTCAGTCAGTAATTTTATAGGTTATATTACCAATGTTTAAGAAAAATGTGACATTTGCAACTTTTTAGGGAGTTTATTTTTATAGATTTTTAAATATTTGACATTACAAGTCAGTCATTTTAATTTTATAGGTTATATTACCAACGTTTAAGAAAAGTCAATTATTTCATCATATGCACGGTGTGTAAATAGAATCGCAAAATTCAAATTGGCGGACGATTTTTGTCATTTATGGTCCCATGCCGCTGAAAATCGGGTTCTCGAGGTAGCTCATGACGAATCTGACATCAAAATCTGAAAATTCAAAATTGCGGCATGAGTTGGAGGACACTTTGTCATTTATGGACCGGTTCGTCTGAAACTCGGTAATTCGTTTTTTTATTTTGGTCCTGCTCCAAAAATAAATAGTCTGTTTTCCATCCAATATTTTAAGTTTAAGTCATTTTATTTTAATGTGACATTTACACTTTGTCGGTTCTGACAGGGAGTTTATTTTTATAGGTTTTTAAACATTTTACATTTTAAGTCGGTTAGCTTAATTTTGTAGGTTATATTTAGTGTTGACATTTAATAGACCATTTTCGATTGACATGTCATGCTGGTGACGTAGAGGGCACACAATTCAATGTTTTGTTTTCTAGAGATGGCTGTTATTTTTTAATAACAGGTTTAAATTGCTTCTGATGGAAACTCACCTCTAATTGTTTTCATTTGCATTCCTGTTATTGGATGAGGTTTGTGTGCCCTCCAGACTGTCAAAATCAGGTGATCGAAGATGGTCAATTCTGTCATTAATTTTAAGGTGTCAGGTTTAGCCATTAAATTCTTAAATAAATAATTAAGTTCAATATGGCGGATAAGCTTTGTTATTTATGGTCCAATTCAATTGAAAATCGGTATGCGGGGGTTATTGGCGTCGCTGAATACGAATATGAAATCGAAAATGGTGCATTTTCGCTGAAAATTGCTATGCGGGGTTTATTGACATCACTGAATACGAATATGAAATCGGAATGGAAGAATTCAAAAGGACGGCGGCAAAATGGCGTATGATTTTTCATTTATGGTCCGATTCCGCTGAAAATCGTTATACGGGGGTTAATGACGTCGCAGGATATTAATATGAAATCGGAATGGAGAAATTCAAAATAGCGGCGTCAAAATGGCCCATGATCTTTCATTCATGGTCCGATTCCACTGAAAATCGGTATGCGAGAGTTATTGACGTCGCTGAATACGAGAATGAAATCGGAATGGAAATATCCAAAATGGCGCACGATTTTTCATTTATCTCCGGATTCCGCTGAAAATCGGTATGAGGGGATTATTCACGTCGCTGAGTGGGAATATCAAATCGGAATGGAAAGATTCAAAATCGTGGCGCCAAAATGGCGGATGATTTTTTATTTATGATCCGATTCGACTAAAAATCGACATGCGGGAGTTATTGACGTCGCTCAATATGAATATGAAATCGGAATAGCAAAATTCAAAATGCCGGTGATTTTTTATTTATGATCCGATTCGACTGAAAATCGGAACGTGGGGATTTTGAGGTGGCTGATGACGAAATTGAAAAATATTCAAAACCCAAAAATGTAAAAACCAACATTTCTTCAATGATCCAAACCCCAGACTAAATTGATTGCGGAGCAACCAAACCCCTAGGAAACGCGAAGCGTTTTCTAGTATAATGATATATAATACACATATAATGGACCTGTGTACATAATAAACATAAAGATATGAAATATAAGTACTGACTTCAGATGCATCTATAAGTAAAAGTCAACTTGTTAGTTGAATTTCTAATTTATGCAAGCATTGAATGTATTCCTACTCAACTACGTACTGTCTTCTTAAAATAGGTATCAGTTTTTAAATAGTATTTTCCCTTCTAAATCGTCCAAATGTAGGGGTTCAGCAGCATGTAGAACTAGATTTAAAATTAATTCATCTTCGAGCAATCATCAAAAGTTGAGCAGACGTTTTAGATTGCCATTCAGAAGAGTCACCGGTAATTCTTCTGAATTAAACTGTTGTGTAAAACCGGCGCAATATCGTCCAATCGCTGCTGACTTGATTTTAACGCGCCAAGTTTGAAATATTCTTACTAATCAAAAAACACACTATAGTGCCTAGTCTAATATCGATTGAAAACATTTTTATATATTTACATTATGCAATAACATATCTTTATTACTTTACAAAAACTTTCACAGACTTTAGTTAATAGCAAATAGCTGACGTGCAATTTTTGCGTGGGTTTTTGCAATACCAACAAGAAATCTCCATTTTATATTTCCATTGTTATTCTGCGCCAAGAAAAGGAAACACTATTTTTGTGACCGGTCGCGTAATAAATAATTCGTGATCGGAATCTTGAAAAAGTTCTCGTACACGATCATTCGAACAAACATTATTGCGAAAATATTCTAGTTTTATCCCTGTGAAACTCTGAAGGAAAGTTTTACTATTTTTATATCTAATTACGTTGTTTTACCAGGAAAGTCAATGGATTTAACCAGGGCGAAAATAGAAAAAAGTGACGCAAGTACAACGCAAACAATTGAAGTTTATCTGTCTTAATTTGGTATCTAAAGCAATTCATCAACTAAGAAAGACAACAACAAGATTCCGCTAGTTTTTTTCTCTCTCATGTATAATGGTGAGCGTATAGCATCGTTAATCATAGTAAGAATATAGTTTTGTATAGTTTTATAATGTAGTGGATATTACTGGCTCCTTTTCAGCTATTCTGCCAGTGTATTAATACTGAAACTACCATTAAAAAGTATTAACAAATAAAGAATACTACCTTTCCATTTCATTTCTAAAAATTTTGAGCATATGCAACTTAGAACAACAAAAAGTAAATCAATCAAGTTGATATCGTTGGGAGATTATTTAAAATTCAGATTTTAATCATCGTCCAATGATGCCAATGTTGTTAGCGAGAGCACGTCAAGTGTAGTTTTCAAGTGTATTGGTGTTTATGGAAACTACTCGAGAAGCAGTCTTACCGAAAGTTCAAGCGCCCTTCAGAATTTATTGTCAATAAAGAAATCTGAAAAAGTAATAAGAGTTCTCCGTTCTCAAAAATAGAAAATATTATGTTACATCGGTGACTGCAAACTAACTTTTTTAAATTTGTAGGTACGCTGTAGAGGATATTCTTAAGATGTAATTAGGCTAAGTGAATAGAATAAAATGACGTGAACTGCTTCCTTTCATATGGTTTGAATCTGCTGACTCAATATTGTGCAACGCTCTGCTAAAAAAAAGAGGTAATAAATCACATTAATCAGCAAAAAAATCAATCATCAGTAGTTTACAAAATAGAGATTGTTTATGAAATCTTGAGTTAATGGCAATTTGACGTATAAGTTGTAAACAGTGGTGTGATGCAATAACAATGATATCATTGCATTATGAACCTTGACGTAGTACAATAATTACGACCTAATAAAAACTTATTGCTTTTTAATTTGGACTATAATTTGAATAATATGGGGGCATTTTTCATGTAGCAAATCTGGTTCTTCTTACTTTGAAGGATTCAGCATTAATTCTTCCTTATTAGTGTTATGAGGATCCTACCGACTGAGCCAAATTTCAATATCTGCGATTGCAAACTCACTTTTTTTAAACTTTGCTTTTTATTTTTTATTAATTGCAATTTTTATAATATGAGAATCTAGGCTAGGTGAATAAGACAGAATATCAGTTTCAGCATGAGCTTTCTTTCATATAGTTTGAATTTGCTGACTCAAGATTGTGCAACGTTCTGTTTAGAAAAAATATGATAATGAATTACATTAAGACAATAACAAGCAAAAATGTCAATCGTCATCAGTTTCAAAGTTCACAAAATGGAGATTGTTTATAAAACCTTGAGTTAACGGCAATTTAACGTACAGATTATAAACAACGGTGTGATACAATAACAATGATATCGTTGCAATATGAACACTGATGTAGTACAATAATTGCACTTTAGTAAGGACTTATTGGGTCTTAGTTTAGACTTACAATATTCTGAATAATATGGGGATATTTTCCATATAACATATCTGATCCTTCTACCTTTGAAAAATCCACCATTAATTCTTCTTTATTAATGTTGTGAGGATCCTATCGACTGCGCCAAATTATTATTACACGAGAATCTTAATTTATTAAATAATGATTAAAGCAACTATTATGGATGAAAATGGCGCAAAAGTCGAGATTGCTTTTATTATTTATACATCATTTTGTTTTACACTTTTAACCGACTTTTAAAAACGAGAAAGTTCGCCTTCAACCCACATATATGTTGAATCATTTTCTTTGAAATGACTTTGATGATGATTATTATGAGATCTTTTGCAAACTGTAGAGTGTGGCTCTATGGTCTCATTATAGTTTAAGCAAACTATGTCTAGTATAAGGTATTGAGGATAAACTATAGGGTTTTCTTGTTTGGTGATGGTTTGAAGTTGCTTCTTCGGGACACGACCAGTGTACTCTACAAACTACAGAAAATGCGAATTTCGTTGTAGTTGCGTTAGCATTTGCAGTTAGGTATTACTTGAGGTGATGATAATGAATCTGATGTCAACACTTAAAAATTTGAAATGGCAAATCCAATAGGGCTGCAATATTTACAAAATTTCTGCAGATTTGCATGACATTTGATACGATGGGAGATATTTGATAACAAGCTAGATGTTAAAGCTTAAGAGTTCAATACGGCGGAGGTTTTCCTTTACTTTGTAGATGCTATATAAAAAGCCAACAGAAAGGGCGAAAAATGTTTTTAAAATTCTGTCTCCAAAAAAATTATCACTTAATATTATTATTAATTCACCATCACCGGCCGGTTAGTAATTGAACCGTACTACCTATGAAAAAATGAACAAATAACAAAATCAGATGTACTTTTAATTGACCTCAATACCGATATCAGGTAATATTAGTTCATTTATTTTTATTGCCTATTAATTTACCGTATTTATTGTATTACCCTGAAATAGTGCATGAAATTATTATTATTTTTATTAAATATTTCTCGATGTATTATTATTCCTATGACCCCTGTCTGTGTCAATATCAGCTTTATTCCTTATCAAGCGTTATCCAAACTACACCGTTACGATAGATCCTGATACATTTCTTTCCAATTTGTGATTGTCCACCACCTATTAAAACAATGTGAAATTTATTTACATACGGACGAAAATCCCGAACCAAACGCCATCATCTGTATTAATAAATTAATGTTTTAAAAACTTTGGTGGAACGTTATCTTTACCAAAAATACATTTTTTAATTATTTCGGACCGCTTTACGCTGAGATGATATCGTTGTTATTTAGACAGGGTATCAGAATTATCAAGTGTGAAAATAATCTGTATAATCCCTACGAACCCAAAGCAAATATTATGTTAGTGAAACAAAGCTGTAAGATGTCCAAGCTTGGGTCATTGCGGTACTTCATAATAACCAATTTTCACTCTATATTACAACAATCCGACAGATGTGGCGAACAGCCAGAACAATGGGGAGTTCCAGCCTTGACCTCAACTTTACTTGTGGCTTAACTGTAAGGGCTCAGCAGGATTCTCTGTCCTTGAATTGATTATTCGATTTAAAACGTGCAGACTGAGTTTTAAAGAGGCGATTGATCTTATGAGAAATTAAACAAAATAGGTAAGACACAACTTATAATAGTGGTCGACACGATGGCAAAAGCCAATTCGATGAGCATTTCGTTAGAAAACTCTACGTTTTGATTTAATAGAAATCTGTTAAACAATTTCGAAATATGATGATATAATTGAACAAGTAATAAAGAAAACATGCAGGCGGACCCAACTGAAACCTTCCTCTTTTCAAACATTTTTTTAAATCGGTTTCAAAATATACTAGAAAAAATTATAGACGAGGAGGCATAATTAACAAATTGAGAATAATAGATATTTAAACAAACAACATTTAATATGAGCATAAATATAAAGCAATTGCAAGGGTATTTTCAGTATTTTTGTATCTCGATATTGGTATATTTGACCAGTGGAATTAGGCAAAAGTAGACGAGAATTGGACGTAATTCGCGACAGGAAGGTTTAATGGATAGATTTGGTAGTAAGGAAGATAGTCTTGAATTTGATCCCATTTTAAATACTGGAAACATTGTTAAATCGAGGTTTAAGTTTAAAGTTTTTTTTTTGGTGTGTAGGTAATAAGAAAACGGTTAAATTAATAATTGCAAAATACTGTAAAACTATTCAATATTTTTAAAGTATTTTTCATTTCGTGAAACAAGCTCATGCATCCTTTCAGAAAATATCTTATAACCCTCAAGTTACCAAAAAAATAACAAAATTGTTTGTTGGTCAACCAGAAAATCAATTTATCTTTTTATTGAGAAGACATTAAATATTTAATGTAATTTTACCTTAGAGTCCAGGAAATAAAGCAGGAAAAAGGCCTAAACCCTAACATGAGCCTCAGCCTCACCTGATTTTTATGTGAATTGGTACACTTGACTTCAAAAAAAAACTGGTATACTTTCCTTTAGCTATGCAAATCATTCGTTCTTTGATTGATATTAACAATCTTACAAATGTCACTTTGATGTTAATTAGTGGCGTCATTATTAAAAATGGTTCGACATCTAACAGATATTCAAAATTCCGAATTGTTTCTAAAATTGAAGATGGTTGGTCCATAGGAAGACTTGCTGCTGAATACAATGTGAGTAAAACCACGATAATGAGTGTTAAAAAACAATGGGAAACCAACCAACCGGTATCCCGTAAAGTTGGTTCCGGTAGGTCCAGAAAGAGCAATAATCAAGAAGATGAAAATTTTATAAATTACCTAAGAGAAAACCCTTTTCAGACTGCAGTAAATGCAATTTCAGAGACACATTTTCCTGCTTCGGTACCTACTGCTTGCAGAAGAATAAAACTACAAAGCGACTTGAAGAGTTATTCAGCGGCTAAAAAATACAAACTTTCAGAGGAAAAGAAGCAGAGTAGGATTATTTTTGCACTCAACTATATAATCAATGATGAAAACTTCTTGGGACAAGTTGTTTTTTCTGACGAAAAAGTTTTTAAATCTTGTAACGATGGACATGTTCGAGTATATAGGCCTCCTTCCACTAGATACGACGAAAAACATACTTTCGGTCCACAAATGTCAGGAAGGTTTTCAGTCAATGTCTGGGATTGGATGAGCCTAAATGAGTTAGGTGTGTGTTGGAACAATGGTGGTTATCGCAATTCCATTAAATATATTGAAATATTAGACAATATTATGTTGCCGTCAGTAATAGAGGAGTTTCCGGAAAACAATTTTGTTTCAAAAAAAGAAATATTGCTATAGCACATTTAGAGGTCAAGATTTTTTTTTGTTAAAGTCGCCAAATGTCTATTTATAAACATTAAGGGTCGAAATTGATGTTATATCTAGTTGAATACTTGAATTTCGTAATTCGAGTAGCAATTAATTCTAAATTGACCATAGTCGGTCACTGGAGATAATAATGAGCCATCGATGTCCCGCTGCATATATGCTTTGCGAGTCCAAATTCACGTCGAAACAAAAATTCGTCAATTCAACAAATTTGAATCAATGAGGTCTTAAATTGACCGTTCTTTTTATTACTTATACACTAGAGGAAACGGATACTTCTATTGATATACTAGCCTTGGAGGTATTTAAGAAAAACATTTTTTCTTGATTTTTGCACATTTAAACGTATATTTAACAATGTTCCCACTGTTCATAATGGGATCAAATTCAAGGTTATGTTCCTTACTAGTAGATCTACCCATTAATGGTTTAATGGTTGTGGCTTTCTATGGCGACTTACGTCCTGCATTTTTACTAATGCAGGACGTAAGTCGCCACAGAAACTAATTCCACTGGTCTATTTTCTGTATATCACTTGAAAACCTATTATACAACTAAAATAAACATGGTTGACGGCCAAAACAGTTTTGAGAACGGAAGTAGATTCTCTTCCGAAACGTTAACTACCTATAGCTTTGATTTTCAGTTTTTAGTTCATAACATTGTGCTAGTTTATATATTTTTAGGTGTGAGACTTTTTGAAACAGTCAAGTACTCAAGAACCAACCTCTGTCTGATCCGTTTGGCGCAGAGGTTTTTTCATTAAAATTTTTAAATATTTTTCAGTGGCAAAATACCCAATAAAAAGTAAGAAAATCTGAATATGCCACAAATAAACAATTACAGACAATATAAAGTAAACATTATACTGTTCCCTGATTTACTGAAATTTTTAAATAACTTTTGCACATTTTAGCAATTTTGACATTACTTTTAAACACCAGAATAACCACTCTTCTGATTCAACTGATAAAATATTTATTGGGCGTAAATCCTTAATATCTGTCACAGTACCTGTTTTAGAAATTGGTTGAATTGCACTGGTTTTCCATTTTCTAGGTATTCTACCAATTCTACTCTGCATTTCATAGAGATCTAATGATAAAGATACATACATCGAACCGAGAACCTCGCCCCTTTAAAAATGTTTAAGTTCGGGTAAAAATATTGGGATGTGCATATTTACTACAGATATAATAAAACTCATGTACTTACGTATGCAAAACCTTAGCTTATTATACAGTTTTATTAAGTAAAGAGATAAATTTTCTTTCGCATAGTTAAATGAAACCAATTAGGAAAAATGTGCTGTATACGCCCCGCTCCGCGTACAATCATTAAATAACTTAACACATACCTACGATGTTATTTACAGAACATACTATTACATTATAAACTATTATTATACTATAAACTATTTTTAGTTGACATATAAAATATCATTTAATATGAGTGTTTGTAGAGTTTTTTTATGGGTTCACGACAACTGAATATGGTTATACATATGGTTACTGATTGACTATCAAACAAGTCGCACTTTCATAAGGACACTTTTTCAATAATTTTTTTAACGCCAGTAAGTTATTTTTAGAATAGAATATGTTTACATACAAATGGTTTGTATTTCTAGTTGATTTTTGTAGTGATTAAGTAGGTGAAGCAGGTAATTTTAAGCGGTAAATAGGTGTGATCAAATAAAACATTTCATGATGTGTTTGATCAAAGGAATATTAAATTTCCTAGTTTATAAATAGATATTTGGAAATAAACATGGCATGAAATGTTTTTTTAAGGAATTGTTGAAGAATATTAATAGATATTTGACCCTCGGTGGTGAAAGACAATATGTAGGCGAGTGAATTAACCTAATTTCTTTGACTCTTCATATCTTAAAGCCAGGGAACTTGAACATATATACCTTTGTCTGGAAATCAAACAATATCGTAATAATTGTTTATATTACATTAAGTAGTAAACTTTTCAAGTGTGCATTATTTGTTTGGACAATAAAGTATCTCTCTCTTTCTCTATCTGTCTCTCTCTCTGCCTGTCATTACCTTACACAAGTTCTCACATACCCTTAACATGCTTGGATAGTTTTTATTTGCTAGGTCTACAATCATAATTCTCGTATGTTGTAATGTTACTCAGATCCTATTGCTTCGAGAACATCTAGTAGGATTTTGAGGTCATCTTCACTTGTGCAGCTAAGGTAATAGTCATAATGAATGAGGTGGCTAGGAAACAGTTATCTATATCTAGTAAACTAAATCAACAACAAATACTGTAAGCGATAATTTTCATAAGACATTAGGCCTTATGGTATTCCGGCTAATGTTATACAAACCCTGCGAGAAGCAATTAAGAAACTATAATGAAAATCCCATTAGAAAAATATCTTTTACCTATGCAAAAGACGTAAAAAGCACCTAAATACCTAAGTTTTAAAAGTGAAATACAGTTTAACTTGGAAAACAATGTTTTGGAAACTGCAATGAAATTGAAGCTAGAATTAAATAAAATAATGAATTGGTATGGTTTTGGCCTTTACCAGGAGCGAATTCATCTACCCACAAGAGTTTTGAAGAAAACCATTCCATGACGATGGAGTCCAGCGTTTATCATACCAAATAAAATATTATAATTTTAAACAAAATGTTTGAGAAGTACAAAATTACCTCATAAAATGAGGAGACGGACATCTCCAGACGCCACAGAATATTTCAGTTATATTTATTACTATTAATCCAAATCCTTCCAATTCCAAGACAAAATTTACATACATATCATTCAAGAATTTCGTACCCTCTTGTATCAGTAACGTGTTATATTCAGTTCTCCGTTTTATGAATTTGAGATTATACGTCCTTGAAATGTGTTCCACTTGCCATGTGTGATGTACTGATCTAATATGTTTTGTATACCATAACTAGATATATATTGAATGTCTTTATCTTAGACTCAACGTTTCAATTAATACATGAAAGCATTAATCAAATTTAAATTTTATTATTGAACTACTTTTAAACACGACCACCAGTGTGATTTTGCGATTTGAATTCGCAACTGATTTTTAAGTAATTTCATATATTCCTCGCCTCTATTTACGGACCAGATTCAACACAGAAACTAACGAGGTTATCTTGAAGAGAGTTTGAGAATGTTGACTTGAAGGGAAATACTATGAGAACCAGCAAAGTAGCAATTGAAACTAAATAGTTCCTTTCTCATCATTATTATCCTCTAAGAGTTGAAATAAATAACTACGAGAGTTGGAGGTTATCGTCAAACATTTCAGGGAGCACTACTGGCGCTATTATCATGTAAATGTTGTGTCGGGTCGTTGAGACGCATGGTGGTAAAGTCACCCACATTAACACTGAAAAAAATCTACCACGTTTTGAAGAATCTTCAGTATCCGTGTTATTCAATGTGGTGCTATTTCTAGTGACGGAAAATTAAGCCATATTAATTTTACTGGCCATATACAGGGTGTAATTAGTTTAATGTCATTAAGAAAACTGGTAATAGGGACCAACACAAACAAAAAACCTATATGACTTTTTTCTCTAGGGGCACTTTGAAAAAAACTGACTTGGTTTACATTTTTTATGTTAAGGTAAGAAGCATTTAAGAACCACTGCTTTTCAGGGTCAGTGGAATATTAGAAATAATTAAAAAAAACTGTAATATCGGACTTGTGTTCCCGCCGTTAGAAGTACGGCACTTTGATGGGATTACTTGTCCGAACTTTTTATACCACTAATTATGAAAATGTAAATAATTTTTTCTCTTTAGACACAACGCAAGCATAGCATGGCGGCAGGGGTGTAAATAGGATTTGATTACGTGTGTTTTTTAATTTGGAACAAAGTTATTGTAGCTTTGATTGTCGTTTATAAGAAGCTCTGGATAAGTGTAATCTCCCATAATGTCCAAAATCTGCGTTTAAAATCACCACACTAAACTGTAATTTAACATTATCAATAAAGAAAACAAAAAGAAATCCTTGGTCCAAAATCCAAAAAGTAACACAAAAAGCACGAACGAGAAGTAGTGTCTTACGTAACCAAGTACTAACGAATTGAACGATAAGTCAATAAAATAAATCTTAACATAAGTGGCACAAAATTCAAAAAGAACAAAAGCAACAGACAAAAACAAGGAACAGGTAGGTCGCGTCGTGTGGTACGTTGTTTACCAAGAAAGGACACAAACTGAAATTATTACTTGAGAATATTACAAGGGTGAGTATAGAACGCTTAATAAGATAATTTGGCCGCGGAGAAGCAAAAAACATGGCGGTGTCCTCTATCGGTCGCTTTTAACTACTTTGTCGCCATACTTATTTGCAGGAATGTGAGGGTATCATGTGACACAAGACGCGAGGCAATAAAACCTACCCCAGTATGCCAGCAATTCTTTTTGTTTATTTCTTTTCTCCAAAACTATGAGCTTTAGACTCCATGTTGTATAAGGTCTTTTGGTTTGTCTTGTCGTTCCCTACCACCAGTTTCTTTAATGACATTAAACTAATTACACCCTGTATATATATTTTAAATTTCTTAACCTTCATTACAATTTTTTTCCAAGGTAATATAACATTGCTTCTTATTCGTAAATATGATGATACGTCCCAAGTTCATAAGCAAAATTTTCTAATTGGCATATAAAGTTCTTCATGTCCCAAATCGGGTTCTCATCCAAAAAATATATTCGATCGCACTACCGTCGGTTATTAAATATTCTATTTATGTTTTCCCGGTGAATTTCGTGCGTTATTTTGTTGCCCTTCACTCACAACCAGGTCAATTATTTTAATGATCCGTGGATCTGAAAATATTTTCATCTGCAATTAAATTCGTTCGTGGAAAAATGATATAACCGACGTTTATTTATAAACATTTTATCTAAAAAAAAAAACGTTTTTAATTTAGCATAAACGCTATTTGTGTGTTCTAATTACTGTTGTAATTATGGGGAAAGCTTACAAGATTACTTCCGACAGTCTGGGTTATTTTAAGGAAACATTGTGCAATTAAAATAATCAGAACCAACCATCGTACACACCCCATGCGATAACTCAAGACATAATAATAAATATTTACACGCCAAATAGAACTGGGCGATTTTTACATTTCGTTCACAAATACCATTCGAACGGCGGAATTTGTTTTCATAGATAAAATATTGATTCAGAATTTATTCTTTCGGACGCGAATTTACGTATTGAGCCAAGATACCTGCAAATGGGGTTTGTGGAGGGATAATGCTGTAGAGTCTAATTTTTTACACTACAATAGGCTTATTGCAGTTTTTACAAAATAACTATTTAAAATATTAACTGAATTGTTGAAATATAGTGAAGAGGAATATACAAAAAAATTCTTAATATGTACTTTGTAAAAAAATAATTGTAAATTTCCCTCTTCCAAATGAGCATTTTCTTTTCATATGTAATGCCACTAGTGCTCAGGGTTTTGCCGCTAAAGTATTTTTGAAAGCGCAGATGCCTAATAATTAAACAAGTGTAAAATGGCTGTTCATTACCTGATTAATTTAATATTTGATGATAAAATTTAAAAGCGCGAGAGATATTTAGGAAAATATTTAATGAGTAAAATAATTAAATACATAAAACGTATGTTCAATATTAAGTTTTTGCTTCTAGATGTTTTCTTGTCATTTTCTTGTGTTTACTAATCTTTTTTTTTCAATTCTATCGTTTATGTGACATACAGGCGCATTTCCAAAGCCACTCATCCAGTCAAAAACGGAGTAGGCATGAATAAATGCTAGAGCAGAAACTTGAACATCAGCGGAATTCGCCATATTTAATGTACAGTGACTGATGCATGTAAGAAACCAGAACACGAAATGAAACGTTAGGCTTTCGCCAATATTCTTTACTTTTGTCGACGGTCTCGGATAATTAGGGGTCGAGCTTAATCTATTTTCCTCAATCATCGCTGTGGACCTGGACCGACCTCGTAAGGGGTGGGCCCGCTTCTTCGTCACTCCTCCCCGCAAATCCGGCGATGTTGGCGATGTTAGCGGACCTCCTTTGGTCCTGGCTGTTAGACCCTGGTAGCTGGGTCGTTTCTTCTAGCGCTTTTCTGTCTTGATTTTTCTCCTCGTCAGGCTTCGATCCATGATAACGCCAATGTACTTGACGGTATCGTGCCATTGGATGTTCTCGCCGTTCATGCAGACGTGTCCTGTGGGAGTTTGCTTCCTGACTCGTTTGAAGAGGATGGCTTGGCTCTTCACCGCTTTGACTTTCACTTTCCACTTGGTGCATCACTCTTCCAGAAGGGATGCAGGTTCCTGGAGTTTGCGGGTGGCAAGTCTTGCACTCCATGATCTTGCAATTATGGCAGTGTCGTCTCTGTAGAGCGCCAAAGAGGTCCATGTTGTTCTTGTCATGTCGAGGTGAACAGGTGGGACGTTAGGCCTTAGGCCTTAGGTATTACTATATTAGATTGATCTGCCACATAAATACATAGGTGACTATGTGCCGCCTACAGACATTATGTACCCATGGTATTTCGTATTCATTCTAGTAGTTCCATCGAGCTGTAGCTAGATACTATATAATCCAGACATTATTTACCGTAGCGAATGATGCAATGATTAAAAGTTTATTATTAATATAATTACCTATTTAATCTTTACTTTAATTTGAGATGTTTAAAAATTAAGTTATTTTATTTCGTAATGCAGAGAATACTTTCCTATAGACTGGATAGGTCTTACTACAAATAAATGTAATGAACAGTGCAAGTTTTGATTTCCGAATTACTAAATTACTAATGTTTTAATGGATTGCCGTAAGCAGCTATGTTTTTAGCTTATGTTTTTTCAGACCGTGTTTGTGTGTGATCTGTCAGAACTAAAGAAGAGATTCGTTATGTTTGTTTTTAATGTTTTCTTACATGGTAGTAGATATGATTCCACAGTTATTTTAAAACAGAAGATAACAAAAGATTTATTATGTTTTGTTAGGTTGGGTTAGGTTTTTTCAAGCTTTAAAGCGTCTGGCGAAAATTAGGGGCCACGGAAAGTATCTGGCAATAATGAATGTTGGCTTTTAACAGTATTCTGTCAAACATGTATAAAAACCAGCTATCATACTTTAACATAGGTGACTAAGATTTTTATTTACCTTTTGTTCCTGTTACCTATAAATTGGCCCAACTTTCAAGCTAGTAAGTACTCATACGTTTTTAACTGCATGGCACAAAATATTAGGTCGATGTAGGTCTGGAGGCTCTGGGATCTTGTTCTATAACCAGTGCATTTCATTTTTGCCTTAAGATTTTTCCCTTTGATTAAATTGCAAACGCTTTTATCTTATTACTAAGATATGTCAGTGTCTATAGCGCAAATTACAGCTATAAATATGACTAGGGAGCATTCCAGTGAGAATACTGCATGCTGAAGCTATCAGAAGCAGAGCTAGTTACTAGACTTAATTTTAAGGCAACTATCATTCTGTAGTTTAGTTCAGCCTTGTTTCGTGTGCAACTTAAGAATTTTCGTTAAAAAAATTTCTATCAGAATATTTTTGGGACCGCATTTGACGTATGAATGTACATAAAATAAATTCCTGGATAGGGTTTAATTTAAATCATCATCCCACAGTGCCAACGTGATTGCCGGAATGCATATGAACTGTAGCGTTATGTGTTTTGATATTTGTGACGATTATTACAACATTAGTGTCATATCAAATACTCCACTTCCCCCTATCCAGAAATAATTAAACTGAAAAGAAGTCATAAAATACATTTTTATATTAATAATCACAAAAGTTTCAATTTTTTGTTTTGTTATTGATTATGCTGTATTTAAAAGTATTGGCCATTCAGTAAGAGGCACAAAAATAAGACATTAATAAAGACGGATTGGATCGTTTACGCCAGATGCGTCATGAAAATAACGTGATCTTGATGATATGGTAAATCAAAACATCAAACAAGTGAAGTAGATATCAACTTAGTTCCGCTCTACTTACTTTATGTTTCTCTTTATTCTCTATTTTAGTCAAAATAGGGCAAGCTAACCTTCAGAGTAATCCTCTTAATGATGAAATGATGAAATTTATTTTTTTAATGAAGTTGTAAATATTATTGAGGGCTGTCATATTACTTGAAATAAATAAACATATACAGTGTGTCCCAGGATAGATATAACAAGAGTTGCAATGGACCAAAAATTTTAGAATTTTGGAATGGTATTTGGGGATTGAGTCCTGCTTGTTGTAAAACAGGGTGTTTTATAATAATATAATATATAAGTTGTAAAAATCACCACTAATAAAGTACCTTTATTTTTCGAAATATGAAAAGATTCCACTAAGAAAAGTTTTTTAGAGATTCACAAACAAATTAATTATTGATCAATACAAAACAATGTATAAATTTTTTTATTATTCGACGTAGCTACTACCCACATCCACACACATTTCGATCCTTCGCCTGAAGTCCTTAAAACTGTTTCGAATATGATCTAACGGTATGGAGTTTATGGCATTTGTAATTCTCTGCTTCAGTACTGCTACATCGTTAGGGAGTGGTTCAGCGTAAACCAACTGCTTGAGGCGACCCCATAAAAAGAAATCCAATATTGACAGGTCTGAGAATCTCGCCGGCCACTTGATCGGTCCATTCCTGGAAATCCAATTTTCTCCAAAATTTAAATTCAACCACCGATTAACCATTTCTGTGGAATGACCAGGGCAACCATCATGTTGAAAATGAACTAAAGGCATATCTCTTAAAATATTTAAATGTTCTTCAGAAAATCTTTCAAAAAGCTGTAAATAAGTGTGCTGGTTTAACCTTCCCTCAATGAAATAAGGTCCAATAACTCCAACGTGATAAGAAACGGCACACCACACATTCACTTTTTTATAATATTGTCTTCTACAATGAATTCTAAAATTTGGATTTTCAGAAGTCCAAAACCGACAATTCTAAGATGAAACAACACCATTGGTTGTGAATGAAGATTCATCTAAGAAAATTATGAAATGATGAAAAAATCTCTCTTCCATGATTTTTTCTCCAAAGGTCACACAAAAATTCAACCTACGACCGCCATCTCCCTCTTCAAGCGTATATTTATAATTTGCTTTATATGCCCTAATTTTCTTTGCCTTGTAAATTCTATGGAGTTCAAACTTGTTAATATTAATAAGAACAGAGGCATGAGCTATAATAGCTCCAACATTGTCTTCATCATGTGCTTTTATTTTTCTTTTCATGTTAAGAACACTACCACTAGCCAGAAACTTTTTAATTATTCCCATAGCCTGAGAACGTGACTAAGCAGTGTTTGGAAATTTCAAATTAAATTGGCTTACCACTTCTCTTAGCGAGTTTTCACCGCATATTCCGTAGCATTGCACAATATACATTTTTTCACGCACTGTGAGTACCATTTAAACTTATTTTTTTATGGTTAGTTCGTTAATTTGAAACAGCAATTAAGGATAATATTAACTACGTTTGACAGATATGTCAATAATAAATGATAAATGTGTATCCACTTCTTTTACCATAGCCCACTTTTAGCTTCTACATAACCTTAAATATTAATTCACAAAAAATAATTTCTATGCAGTTTTAATTGAATGATTCAAAATAAAATACTAATTTATTGAAAAAAATGGGAAGTTTCAAAAAAATTATTTCATATTCCTGAAATTTGGTATTGGGGTACAAAATTGCATTCTAAATAATTTTTTTCATATTTTGAAAAATAAAAGTACTTTATTAGTGGTGATTTTTACAACTTTGCTTATAAAACACCCTGTAGAACACCAAATCGAGTCATTTTTGGTATACTTTCGTTTTACAACAAGCAGGACTAAATCCCCAAATACGATTCCAAAATTTCAAAGTTTGTGGTCCATTACACCTCTTGTTACACCTATCCTGGGACACACTGTTTAATATGTATTATGGATATATTGATTTTAACGATATTATTGCATTATGTTGCATTTTTTGTGAATTCTATTACAAATATAAAAATACATAAATTTATTATGCGTAGTAGAAATCACATTTTCTACAGTACGGTATGCCTCGTTATATAAATTGATTGAATTCACGTAAAAGACAAAGTACATCATCAAAACAATTTTCAACTTTAACCTAACAAATCTAAGCATTTGATGGGATTTAGAAGTTAAGTAAAATGACGTACCCCAGAATAGATAACATACTTCACTTCAGTCCGTCTACTTACTTGATGGTCGATATTATCTTAAAAAAAAAATAGCGAAAACTTTGTATGTTTCATAATAATCTCCCGGACTATATTTTGCTTAAATGAAAAATTGTCAATCTTACCATTTGAATTTTTTATCGATTGTATATTCATATGTTTTTTAAATATTAGGATATGAAACACATGATACTCCAATTGCATTTTTATTCCAAAATATCTATTCAAAGTTCCACCCCTAAGTTCAGTTCCATATGTTAACAAACTATGAAAGTATGCTAAATAAGCTATAAAGTAAAACCTACATTTTTATCATTAAAATGGCAAATCAAGCTCTGCTTAATGTCGAATTTAAATTAAAGTTCATTGATGAGTTTTTTCCTGTACTTGGAAATATACGGTATTCTTCAATTGCAGTTAAGGTCAAGTTTATTCGCAACAAGCAAACCTAATGTGTTCTAATCAAGTGTGTTTTTTGTCATAATGCATTATTTAGATAAAAGAAATATTATCCCTGGGAAACTTGGTGCTATATAGTTAATATATATCGAGAATAATATTGGACCCAGAATAGATCCTTGTAAGTTTCATAAAGTACTGTTCTCTACCGCGCCAATATAAGAATAAGTTTTTTTATTATATTAATATCACCGTTATTGCAACACACGTTCAAAGATTTGGTCATAACTCATAAGCAACTCTTTCAAGCAGAAATAGCACATCTGTGGGACACTAATTTTGACACTGTTGGTCTTAGGTACTGGTTGCAAAACAGCTATTTCAAATATATATGTAGGGTAACGGTTCATAGTAGCAAGCACTATGGGAGAAGTAATATTGATAGATATCGTGAAAAACATCTCACGATATTGATTGAACAGTCAATGCCTTTTACTCTTAGTTTTATTGTATAAGGTATTTTTTATACACTGTGTTCCGAAATTCCCGCTTTTTCCTTTAGGGTTAGGTTTTACGTAAGTTCGTATAAACGTGTGTCTGAAAATGCTCTCTCTGGCAACAACGGCCCTCTGAGTATGGAGTCTAAATATATGTTTCTATTGATTATCCCAAAAATACTCTAAGACAACTTTATGAGACTTAACATAGTTCGCGTCCCGCTTTTTCCTTTAGGGGTAGGTTTTACGTAAGTTCGTATAAACGTGTGTCTGAAAATGCTCTCTCTGGCAACAACGGCCCTCTGAGTATGGAGTCTAAATATATGTTTCTATTGATTATCCCAAAAATAGTCTAAGACAACTTTATGAGACTTAACATAGTTCGCGATATTGCAATATTAGGATTCTTTTATAGTATTACCCAAAATAAACTTAATTTACAGGCGAAGAAACGAGGGATATTACCCCTTGTTTCTAGTTTCTTTTCCTTGTGTACATAGCTCCAATAGTTTAAAATTTAATTGTGATTCCTTTGCTAATATTACTTAAAAAGCCTCCTTGACAATTAACATCACGACAAACCGTTTTGAAGGAAACGCGATGTAAACAAAATATTGACGACTTATTTGGTAATGTGCGTTATGATTTTCGAAGTAGACCTATGTCTCTTATCAATTTAAATGAGAGGAACTCCTTGAATTATTTTTACACAACTAGTTGTCCCAAAATAGTTCCAAGATAATATAAGGGATATTCTCAAAAGGCCGTAGCTCCCTTGGGAAGTATTTCCAGACACATGTTTACATAAAGTTTTCTTACTATTTTTGCAAGTAGTTCCAATGGTCCGTCATAAACTCCAGTCAGGTTAAATCGTTAAAACGTTACTAAAAAGAAATAAAACAAGTCAGGAATAGTAGCAAAGAATATGTTACAGGGATATTTGCCATTTGCCCTCCTAGTGATAAAAATAAAACGCCAGTATTTATTAATAGCCAAGCATTACGGTAGGGCCCTGCATTCCACCAATGAGCAATTGGTTGCACCATTAAAGCTAAAACCGGCTATAAAATCCCAGCGCAACAATTTCGTTAGTTTCAGAAACATTTCAAATTCTATTGGAAATTAACTATATTGTTAAAATTTTAGTGTATTAACACAACAAAATGAAACAGTCGTAATTAAATGAAAATACTGCTATTATTACAAACAATAATACACTAGCTAAGTAAATATTAGAACATAATATGTATATGTTCAATGTTATTTTATAATCGCAGAATAGCAAGCAAATTAATTAAGAACAAATTAAATTAAAAGGGCCACCTATGCTATACCAGGTGTAGCAGGATCATGGTACACAATGAAAAAAATCAAATCTACAGCTAAGAGAAAATAGAGAAATACAATTTATTCATAATTACCGAGCTTTGCAAGATCAAAAAGGAACACAAAACATTACAACAGCTCTTAAAAATGCTGTCCATAAATGTCAATACACTTCTGAACTCACATTGCTGTGTATCGAAGAACACATCGGTTCCGTAGACTCATTCCAGATCAAACACTCCCTACCATACCAGGAGTTGCCTATCGTCCGACAACCTCTCTAACCACACATACCTTAACCATAACTTTTCTTTATCGCACACTTTTACCTTCACACCTTATATATTTATCTATCCTTTCCCCCTTTTGTCTGTTTGTCATTTTGTCCTTTTTTGTTCTAAATTCATTTTAGGCCGAAAAACCTTTTAAAAATTATAACTATTAAAAATCTTAATTCTTCGCCTTCCCTACCTTCCCGACGGCGGAAGACGGTTTGGTCCAATTGCTTCGAACGGGTTTTTCGTTGAGTTTTCCCCCGTGTCACGAAATCAAAATTTAAATTGTGTTTAGTGTCTTGTGTCCCAATAGTTTCTATAGTGTTAATTTTAAATGTTTTAAATCTGTAATACAGATAATACTAATTTTAATGTTAATTTTTAGGCAGGAGTTAACTTTTTGTATTAATTTTATTGAGCCGAACCGGTCGTGATCCGCCAACCGTACATCACGACGTTGCGGGACGAGGTTGTCTGGTTGACTCCGGATCGCAATCCGGGGAGGCAGTGTTTGTATTTAATTAATTAAAATAAATTTCTTATGATGATGATGATGGTTGCGTAGACAATATTTTTTAAATGACCCAAAACGAAGAAATGTAGGGGAGAGTCAAATCAGGTGATCTTGGAGGCCACCTCACAGGAAAATTCGTCGAGGTGGCGGGTTGTCCGATTGTATTTATTGCACATTTTATCTACTATTTCTAACAAGTTTTAAGGTAAAAATCTGAAACGTTCACATATTGCTCTTGAAGTAATGTATAAAAAGATCCGATGGATAAGTATGCCAAATAATTTTCGCAATAATAGTTATTAACGTTTATTTTACCTCTAGTTTCACGAATTTTGGAGCAAGGAAATGTTTTTCTTTATTTTCGTAAAATAAAGGTTAATTCATTTTTAAGGTAGATCCCCTTAAAACATTTCAAAATTTATAAATTGCTACATAAGTCTAATAACGCGATTTAAACTAGAGTAATAGGTGGTTAAAGTTAGTTATGCATATCAAATGTTATCACCTTCTCAAGAATTCGAAATTTTGGAAGTGTACATCTTCAAAAATAAATTTTTGAGATTTTTTCACTCATCGGATCTTCCCCGTCCAAGTCTCCTTAAACGAAAACAACTTGATACTATATTTGCACTCCAGTATGTGGAACTAATTGATCATAGAATTTTAATAATATAATGTTTGAAATCGTATATCCCGAGGTGGTAATGATGGTAGCCTAAATTTGCTTCAACTATGTCCTCATACGCATACTAAAACACAATTTTATTTTGTTATCTCCTATAATAATAGAATGGGGGTGGTGGTGGGGATGACAGAAATCATTAGAAAAAATAGACCTTATCTTCTTGTATATACACCTAAGCTCAAGTTTCTGGACAGTTACTAGCTTGCTTTACTTATTTTTCCATATGTGCCCCTATTTACCCCCCAACTGTTCAACTGATTAAGTTCCAGATCTTACTATAATACATACATGCACATTTCAAGTCAATTACTTAAACCGTTCCTGGAGTAATCGTGCGTACATACAGGCCGACAGATATTATTTTTAGCTGAAATTTAGAATCTCGACATTTCGTGACATTCTAAACGCATTTCAGCACAATAAAAATATTTTTTTTACGATTACTACTTCCAGTTCACTACGTGGATGTGAAAGGAATTACGCTCGGAAAACCGAACGTATTCACACTTAAGCCAGTCACAACAAACTCACTTTTTATCATATGCAATATACTCGGGTGTTCAATGAATTTAGCGATTCGATTTTGTTGACACAATCATAAAAAAATCGGTCCTGTCGTCGTTGTTTGCTACCATTAAAATTTTATCGCATTTTCCATCTCAAATATCACACGATAAAGGACATAACTTACTTCAATTGAGTTTTTTATTCCTCGCCACTTTTATTAAAAATACTTTTATATTCCATTGACGCCGACACCGAAGATAAAGTTGTTTCTCATTTAAATTCGAATACCTAGAGCAGGTTCCCGAATCGTCAGCTCGCACTAAGTACCCATCATCTACATCAAAGGAGAATGCCTTCTTTACGATTCTGCGAGCCTAATAATCCTTAATGCTATTCCCAATAACAAGATTTTTATAGGACCTACTGACATGGGTGACTTTGAAATACGATGAACGATGTTTGGCTGCAGCTGGAAGGACTCGAGTTACGTCAGAGGCATGGGTGTCTCGGGCGGGCGGCAAATGAAGATCTTATCCGCGCGAACTTGGGGCTCCTGTGATAAATTATTTCCAGGCTTAATACGAAGGAGATTTAATAACTCTTTTTGTCGAAATTGTCTAATACTCCACGGTGAAATATAGGGAAAGCCGTCTTACACGCCAATTTTTTTAGTCTCACATAAATGATTATATTTCTTTTAAAAATAAATTGAATATTGGAAATTTTTGTATCACGATTGTAGTGAATTACAAAGTCGATTAAATATTTTAATTTATTAGAAATTCTATAACTGGTTTTATTCCAGATTATAGCAAAACTCAATCTTAGCTTTACATTACATTCAAATATTTTGTAGATTTTTTAATACTGAACTGTAATATATAAATTAATAGTTTAAAGAAACTAAAGAAAAACGCTTTTATAAATACTGCACTAGAAAGAAAAAAATTATTATCGAACCTGTTCTCTCTGTCTACTCCGTAAGGGCCTTAGTGTAAGCCATGTTTGTAATTAAGTATAATAGTTGAATATAAAAGCGTGGGACGCTTTTCATTTAATCTGATGATGTCTTCAACGTTTTAATTTTCGAACCCGTTTAAAACAGCGTTCGAAAAGCTCCCCACGCTTTTATACTCAAATATTATACTTAATGGGCTTGTTCCATGATATTCATTTTATATGGGTTTTATACTTTTTCATATAGTACTCGATATTCTCATTATGCACTTAAAATTTCGTTTTATTAACTTTTTCCGTTCTCGAGGTATAAGGAGTTGAAATTAGTAATAGTTGCAAAAACCGAGAGCTCATTTGTGACGTCACTATACGCAAGTGACGTAAGAAAAGTGGCTCTCTGGGATCTTTCAAATTTAACCTGAAAAGTCGAAAAACATGGAATTTTCAAACGCTGGTAACTAAATAAATACGTCGAGTGGAAGTTCGTTCTATATATCTACGAAAAGGATAAGGTCGGCGATGAATCCTAATCGTAAATTGCAGGGTCAAAATCGAAAATTTGTCCCGACAGGAGCGACAGAAAATTGTAATTTTTTGACATTTCACGAAATTGTACTCCCCTACTGTCAAGAAGTAAACAAAACAAACAATACTTCGAAAACACTTATAATTATAACAAGTAAGGAGCATCAAGTCTATTGAGATCGCCGAGTCTATGCGTATAGTGACGTAGCGCCTGGCCACGCCCCATTTTCGCGAGGTGGAGATTTGTCATAGTTTTTAAGATACTAAACGTGCGAATAAGATTCTGATTTTTTGCAGATCCATTATTTTATGCTTGCACTTTCGATTTATGAAATAAAAAAAAATGCCGAACAAGCCCATTGTAAACATGGCTTACGCTAAGGCCCTTACGGGGTAGACAGGCAGAACACATTTGATGATTATTTTTTGCTTTTTAGTGTAGTACTTACAATTGGGTGTTATTTTAGTTTTTTTAATCTACCAATTTATTTTTTTACTTTTTAGTCTATAAAATAGATAATCTGCCATATTGGATTCAGAATGATGTCACTCACCTTATCGTTTTATACTTGTCATGTCCTTACATTTGATACCCAAGGGGGTTGTAAAGAAAATGATAATCCGCCACCTTGGGGCGGCGGCCATTCTGAACATATGATATTGAGTATACTATATTGTATTGTAATCGGTGCTAAATATAATGGGCTTGTTGCTGATAATTTTTTTTTCGTAAATTTTTGGTATTCAATAGTTTTCGATCATCTAGATAAGCTGTTAAAATTTCAGCTTCTTAAATATACCCAGTCCTTAGATATATAATGTTAAAGATTGGGTTTCAGTAGAAAGCGCTTCGCCGACTCGTGACGTCATTTTCATGAACACTAGGGTGAAAGTGTTTCAGTTTGCTATAGTAGTCAATAGTCCATTATAATCCCTCAAACTTTAATATCCTGACGTGAGTTATTCTGACGTTTGAAGAAAGAAGGTGTTTGTTTCCAACAATATAATTTAACTTATTATTAAATCTTGACTGTCACCCAATTAGCATATGCAAAGTGACGTCACGCGAAGCTCCGCCCCGTTTCGAGCGATCCAACTTTGGCAATTTATTTAAAGGCTTAAACGTTCGAATAATAACTTGAAAATTTGAAAATTGCCTTAAAAATTGTTCTACTTTCGATTCCAAAATAAAAAAAATGATAGATGGGCCCATTGCCAGGTTTCATGGCGATGTAACAATTAGAAGTGGGTGAAATTCAGTTCCTTAGATTTTATTACTTACATAAACTTTATACGTAGTTAGTTACAGATCGACCTAATAAAAGCGTGTAAAAAATTAAGTGGCAATCAATATAAATAAACGGCCCGACATAACTCGTCGTATCTTTTCCATATGAATGTAAGACCGAACAGTACAATAAAGCATATTATTAATTTTTAACCGCTACCCTCACAAATACCCTCTCTGCATTTTCCAGGAGGGATTGGTCGTTCCGTCTCATATTGGTACTAATGAAGTATCCATATGTTAAATTTAATCGAAATCATTGGTCTTTGCAGATTAGAGAAAACCGCTACCAAGTTTCTTTAAACGAAAACGTCTTGATGCTGTAATTAGACTCCAGTATGTGGAAATTATTGTTCATAGATTTTTAATAACATAATATTTTCAGTCGTTTGCCCCAAGCTGACAATGGAAGTGACTGATACCAAACATGTTTTGAGAGATTTTGTTCTCGTGCATACACTAAATCACAATTTCTTTTCTTAACTCCTGCGGTGGAGGTATCCGATGTCATAAAAAGAGTTGCGATCTTGATTTCCAGTGAATACACGAAATTCCAAGTTTCTAGACTCTTAAAATCTTGCTATACTTATTTACAACTATTTACTCCCGAACTCTTCAAAGGAATAAGCTCAAAATATAATTTATTTGCAGATATCGTTATAGTATGTACATGAACCAAATGTCAAGCCAATAACTTGATTTTTACGTTGTAAGCCCCATTAATAATGGAGGAGGATTGGTGGTTGGGGTGTCATACAAGAATTGAGACCTTGACCTCAAATATACACATAAGTATACACCAAATCCCAAGTTTCTGAATTATTGCTATACTTGCTTTGCTTTATTTATTTACCCCTATTTACCCCCAGCCCTTCAACAGAACAAGCTCAAAATATGATCTAGTTTCAGATCTTACACAATACATACGTGTATCAAACTTTAAGTCGATATCTTAAAACCGTCTGCACCAAGGAAGTTACAGACAGGCAGACGGATAGACAGAAAATTTTGTTTCACTAAATTTAAGATCTCCACGTTTCATGACATTCTAAGCCTAATTCAACAACAAAATTTGGAAATATTTACGACTACTATACGCCCAGTTATTATTCAATTACAAAAGGAAGCATCGATGTGTTAAATTTTATTAAAACCATTATTGTCGTTTTAAAGAATAAAATTATTTATCGCTGTTTTGAGCTAGGATGAATTTTGCAATTTTGCTTTGAGGTGTGGCCGTCTTGAAGATACACCCAACATTGATGCGAAATTGATGTATTTATTTCCACTCTAGGTGTGACCAAAGAGACAGATAGCAGACAGACATATGTTAGAAACCACTTTTCTGGATAGGGTAGATCAGTGTAAGAATTCCTCATCTTTAGAGTATGTCATTAGATACCAATACCGTTCACGCATTTTTTTGTAACTTCTCCCAATGTCTAAACACAAAATTAGTGGTGTTGTAGGAACACTTACAATGCTCGTAAGAAAAAGTGCAAACACCAATACTTCCAACTTCTCCCATGACAATTGCTTTCATTCTCACGAGCGAAACTATCAAAAATGGATTTCCAGCTATGAAGCAAGTTCAAGGTATTAAGTTAGATATAACTCTACGTGACCATGAAATTAAAATAGAAATAGAAATCTCACTCGTCGAGACAAACTTCGTTTTAAAGGAAACAAAGAAACAGGGTATTCAGAGATATCACTCCCTAATGACTTTTTATCATTGTTTAACACTTCACTTCCACTAGATTCCAACCACGTTGATGACGACCCCACCATTTGGCCAGAATTATCTTGTCAATTAAATATTGATTCTTGACAATATGTTTTTGATAAGCTGCTTTCAGCTCCATTGCGATATCTTGAAGAATTGCGTGAGTTGCTCCAGAGGTTTAATGTGGACGTCTGCATCGTATTTAATATAGAGATCTGCAATATGAATTGACGAAAATGGTCATCTCAATGTCTTCAATTATTCGTTTTATGTAGGCAGATCTTGATCGAGATTACTAACATCGCTTATACAAAGATTAGCAAAGATCTCTGGTTTGATACCATTCCCGGATAGAAATAATTTCAAATTTTTTCTAACTAAGGTAAGGCATGGAATCGTCCATGCTCTAGATGTTAGCTTGAATTAGACAGTAAACTGTTGATCTATTTTTGTCTAACACAGTCTTAGATTTTCAGGATGCAATTCGCTGAAACTCAGATGAGAGAGCAATTCTACTTAGTTTGATTTTGAGCTAATACCATGGCATTATATGAAACTTAAATTTGTGAAAACGATAGCATAGCATTCTTCTAAATGTTTCCTATCTGTATATTTACCAAATGCATTCGTGATTTAAAGAATAATAGGGTTTTCTACCATATTGATGGAAACTAATCTTCAAGGAGCACTTTTAATAGTCCCTTTTTCAAACTTGTTTTCTAAATCTTTAACGTTTTCATCATATGATCGAACATATTTACGGAGACTTACCAAGAGTTATTTATAAGCAGATTTGATAACAAAATAAAACAAGACATCTTTGACTCCTCCAACTGGTTGGAGCTACATCAGTAACGATACGTTATCGTAATCAAATATTACATTTTGTTCGTAATTACTCATAAAACACATTCATTTTTGTTAATAGTGTCAGTAATATTACAATTTAAAAATGTGTTTTTAATCGACTTCAAGGATTTTCAAAAAGAAGGAGGTTCTCGATTCGATTCCTATATATGTTTTTAATGTTAATAATATTATAAACTCTTGCAAAAAGTGACAAAATTAACATATGGTTTTTATATTTTTATGTTTAAATTTTGATTGAGTTAAGTAATGCATAAAAAAGTTAAATCAGAAATTCCTATGCCGCTGTGATTTTATTGTTTTAATTTGTTTGCGGTATGAAAACAAGTGCACTGAAAAGTTTTGGATTAAATCTAACCATTGCATCATATAAAGTTTATGTCGCAAAATTACAATTTTCTACATTTTGCTTATTGTCTGCGTTCCTAGTAATCACGTCTCAAAAAAACAAATTGTTCATAATAAAATTTCGAATAAACTAGACCTATAAAAAACTTTCTAGTGATTTGTTTACTTACAAAAAATTAATACCGTTAGAAATGGCTCTTACTGTATAGTTCAAAAAAGGTCTATTACATGGAACTTAACGGAAGTGGGTGAAGCTCTCTATCTTTTATTGAACTAAACCTTCACGCCGAACTTTAATAGTGAACACTACCTAAGTTTGGTGGGGAGGGGGATAAAGCGCCAGATGATGAAATGTCTCCCTAATAATCAAATTTTAGCCAAAAATTGTCATCAACATTCCTGTAGTATTTATTTATATACAACTTACACTTATTTTCAGTTAAATAACATCACTAAATTTACAAAAAAAAAACGGATTATTTTTAATCATAATTTTAATGATTAATAGTAAGCTGTTTTTTGCAAATTGGGTGAAGTTATCTAACTGAAAATAAGTGTAAGTTGTACATAAATAAATACTACAGGATTGTTGATGACTATTTTTAGCTAAAATTTGATTATTAGGGAGATATCTCCTCATTTGGCGCTTTATCCCCTTACCCACTGACCTTAGGTAGTGTTCACCCTTAACATGAAATATTTATTTAAACAGCTACATTTCAAAAACACTTCGAAAAATCAAATTTAGGTATAAGTTGTCTTCACATATTTACTGTACACAGAAAAGGCAATAAAAACCAGCCATTCAAATATAAAAGACAGCGCTATTACCTGCCGGCATCGCACTGCAGAGCCGTGTTCAAACTTTTTCGTATTAGAATAAAGAAAATAATACATTACAGATTTAAAAAGCGCATTTTGGTAGAAATTTAATGACGTCTCTGGTGAATTAAAAAAACCTTACTCTGTTTTGCGTCAAGATAGAAATACCTTACACATTGGTGGACGTATTGCCCGTCCTTCACGATATTAATAGATAAATTCAATGTACTGCTCTGTTTATGTTTTCCCTGGGTATGACGTTCTAGTTAGAGGTAATTTGCATAGCTATAATCTTAGGAGTTAGAAAGGCTTGTTTCCATTTATTTCTTGTCTTAATCATGCCAGAACATCCCTTACATAAGAAAAATGATGTTTTATCTATTAATTAATACACAATATTTATTATTTAATGAATTATAAACAAGTGAAACATGCCCAGGTCTCCCTTTGTATTAGCTCGGTCGGCAGCTTTGAGTTTTTTGTGTGCAGTAAATACATGTAGACAACTATCCATTGACTCGCAGGATTCCACGAATATTTTGCAATGATATTAAGAACAAAAATTCTTCGACTCAAATCATCTTTTACGGTTCCGTAAAAACTCCTATAGTTGGAGTATGTCCATTCGTCCATCTATCTGTATGTCATAGCACCCTCATTCTTTTATTCTTATACAAAATGAAAATTTGCACTCTCCCTCCCATACAGTCAACTCAAAAAAAGAAATTACACTTGTCCCACCGAATGGAGTCTTTGCATAGGTCTCCTAAAATATACCAAAAAATGTTTTGAGGGCTTTGGGACTAATTTTCTTTACTTGTCATTTATAAAATTAAAGTTACAACCAAATTCAAATTCCTTTGTGAGGTTTTAATAAAACTAAAAATGGTACCTAAATGAGTTATGAAACTAAATTAAAAAAGCCAATAGTTAAAACATTTCAAGCAGAGATACGTTAGTTTTTGCATTCTGGTTGCTTGTTCAAACAATTTGATGTTTCGTTGGAATTTGGACTGGTTATTCTCCAATCCTTTCTTCAATGTTTGCCTCAGATAGTTGAAAATAATCCAGAACTACAATTGCACAGCCCCCTAGGTGCTGTGTCATTTCTAAAAGTCATTTCTAATTTTAATAAATTAGAAATTAATTTTCTAATTGCAGAATTCTGCAAGGAATTGATTTTAGTTGTACTATTTGAAGAGTAAATGTTAATAGTCTTAAAAGTGAAATCATATTTATATTCATTTGAATCTATATTCAGTTCTAAAATTAAAAATTGTCATACGTTTCCGTCAGTTGGAGACATACGGAAACACTCTACAGGTCGCAATCTTTAATGAGTATCCTCAATTTTTTTACTCGCCTCTTCTACTTTCAGAATAGAACGGTATTGAATTTCACAATGGTCTGTTGATTACTTAGTTAATATAATTAATTATTTAACACTGTTTTCACGGACCATTTCTCTCTTTATTGACTTATATTGGATCAATAAAATTGAAATAAAATATAAATAATTTTTTCGTTTGACTCGCTCTAACTTATAACTGGAGCAACGAATTTGTCTCAAATTTCTATCGTGTTGTTGTTATATACTTATTAACTAAATGTGTTAATATGGAGATCATATTTTAATAGGTATAGAAAATATTAATTATTTTCTAAAGCTGTGTCGATCAAATGTGGGACTTTGTAGGGGTAAAAATACAGCCAGGACCAAACTGTTTGTACTTCGAAATAGATTATTTATTTTTCTAGGATTAAGAGTGAGCAAGGTGACGAGATGAATCCTAAATTTTGAACATAGATGGCGCTAGCGACTACTATGATTATCTAGTCTTATGAGTATATTTAATAAGTGTAAAATATCAAAGTTTTTTTTTATATTACGGATAAATATAGTGCAAATGAATGTAATGCTCACGTTTTGAAACGCACTATAAGTTCATTTGTAAATTTCAATTATGTGTGCCAATGCGATACAGCGCGCGATTATTCTATTTATTATTTAAATTTAAATTATAAGATACTGGTCCTAGCATTATATAAATTTAAATTTTATCGGCTAGTCATGACAAATGCTTGACCAATAGCGTAGTAGCTTGTATGATCAGGTTTAACTAATAGTAGACGACCATAAGCATACGCCGGCTCGAGAGGACGCTGAAAAAAAATGGCGTAAGAGGCGGTTTTGGCCGTGTAGGCTGTAAGAATAAAAGCCGCCATATATTTGTAAATATCTGTATATAGTGATTAATAACTGCTAATAGATTCAGTAAAGTAATTATGTTATGTTATGTGTTTTGTGTTTATTGTGTATCATTGCCCATAGCTACAGCAAGGCAATGTTTTCGTCGAACTAACTGTAAGTACAGACTTTTCTATTATATACGCCTCTCGTGATGCAAATGTTGTTGTTTGAAGCCGCTTGCAACTATGCAGAATTATTGATGGCTTCATTACTTCATTCCACATTTGGCCAGTAATATTTCCTATTGTGTTCAATTAAGACTTCTCGTACCCCATGAGAAGACTATAGCGCGTGAATAATTTAGTTTGAACTTTATGGTTGCGTAGCTATACCGTCCCGGTTTTGTGACATCTCCCGTGTGTTTTGATCATAAAAACGCAGTGTTCAACTAACGAACAAGTTTATTCGAAATTACAAATTGTCGGGCCATATTTTTATCAGTAATATTACGTACAATTTGTAGTATTTTCCTTTTGTGTGTCTATATGTAATTTAGTTGAGGTTATTTAGTTAACGTAAGTTACCGTTCTAGCCAGACGGCGTTTAGTTTAGTTTAATTATTTACTATATACGGATTACTATTGTGTACAATTTCGCTTTGTATTTTGCTATCTGTCAGATGGACTTTTAATGATTTTGAAGTTTAGCTGCACCCCGATGTGACTTGCTCTACTATTGTTTGTCTCTTTTCTGTAAACTATTAAAGTTGTTAAATTTAATTGATTCGTTTTATTTCAATAAGTAAAGTTAAGAAATTTAACGTTACATGAAGTGGTACTTGAACTTCTCATCCTAAATTTTAAATTATATCGAGGTGGTTCCATCTACTAAAACAGTATTGTACTAACATTATAATTGACAATAAGCTGTTTTTGGCAAATTGGGTGATGTTACTTAACTAAAAGTAAGTATAAGGTGTACATAAATAAATACTACAGAATTGTTGAAAAATATTTTTGGGTAAAATCTGCTTATTAGGGAGATCTCTCTTCTCTGGATGCGTTGCCCCTTATTCCCACATGTTTTTTCCGCCTTGCTCACTCTTAATAATTTTCGAAAAAATCACTTGCGAGGAAATTTCATGAGAATAAACTTTTGAGAACATAATGCACGGTTGACAGGAAAAATTTCCTTCCTGTCACTTGTCGAATTTGCAATTACCACTGTTAAGATGCAATATATGCCTCAATATTCGTCGTATCGGAAGGTTTTCTAAAGATTAATCGTCTTTTTCCCCGCAGATTTTGATTATTTGATTTAAATCAACATAAACTATTTTCTTCATAAATAATCGCACAAATTTTGTATTTTTCACAATGTTTTCAATTTGTGTCGGAAAGTTTTTCTTTAAACGATTATTCCTTATATACTTTATGTACTACTTTAATGTAAACTGAATTGTTTGGTCGCGGTTTATAAAAAATGCTGTAAATTTATATTATTTCTATAGTTTTTGTCATACTGGAATGTTGCTGCTTTTCTGCGCAATGTCTCATTTTTAAATATAATCCGACGAATTTACTGGTACCGTATGCAATGAGGAAAAAGGCTAAACATATTTATTTTGCAACATAAACTGGTCATATACAATCCAAAACTCATTTATCTCAACAAAAACCAATTTTACCGCAGAAAAAAAATCCGTCCAAAATTTTGTTTCAGTTCACATTTATCTTTCACATAAAGTAGTCACTTACGCATTTGAAATTTTGCAAAAAATATCGGACACCTTTTTTCAAAATATGTTACAACGTACGCTCATGGTCAGCGGCGCCCGCGAGGTGAGCTCTAACGTCCCACGCTGGATCAATACCATATCAGCGCGCATCTTACAATGCCCAAACTCACCCCATTTACATCTCCATTCACAACTAGTGCTAACCCATAAGCCCATCACACCCGAAACGGCCGGCCTGTAACCACATCAAAAACGCAGCGCCGATCGAGGTCCTAGAGATCCTCTTATATTGAATTACTTAATAGCAGAAATTCCTGTACCCGAAACGAGCTTTTTACTGATACTCCCGCTATAAAATAAACAGAGTTCTTTAATAAAACTCCTGATAGCTGACAAAAACGTTGATTTCCTTAACAGTAATGTATAACGCTTTGCCAAATATAAGAATTTATTTCTAATAGCTACTAATTTATATATGTTCGACATAGTAATTTAGAAGGGGTGTCTGGTGTATTGATAGTGTTAATTTTTCTAGATTTCCGCAGAGCCTTTGACACACTAGATAGACAATTATTACTGTTAAAGTTAAAAAATTTAGACCAGTTATTTAGAAAATAGAACACAAGTTACCAAATATGAAAATGCCACATCCTTATCAAAAGAGACAATATTCGGTGTACCGCAAGGAAACGTTATGAGGCCTAGTCTGTTTGTTCTGTACATAAATGACACGAAATACGTTAAATAATGCAGCATACAACTATCTGCTGACCACACATTAATATACTTAGTTGGTGATAATGTAGACTCGACTATAAGCTTATTAAACTGTGAGCTTAAAGAAATAGGAAACTGTTGAACATGAGCAGCCTTAGCTTCAATACAGATAGAACTAAGTTGATGATAAATCAAAGTAAATACAGCCGAGTCAGCACAGCAAATAACCAAGGAGTAACCATTAATGGAACTAGAATTGAGCAAGTTAATGAATTCAAGCATTGAGGTGTAATTATTGATGATCATTTAATGCTCTCCGGACATGCCCTTTATATTACCAAAAAATAGCTAAAACAGTTAATTTATTGGGACGAATAGGAAAAGATTTTAGTACTTGGACGAAAATAACCATATATAAACCAATTATTTTACTACATTTCAACTTCTGCTCAACAATATTTTTTCTACTCAGCAATTCTGACATAAATATGTTACAGAAAAAACAAAGCCAAGCATTACGAATTATTCTAAACTGTAACAAATATAAAATTAATGCTTGATGATACGAAGTTACCGGGAGTGAAGCAAATTATAACTTTAAATACAATAACTTCTATTTACCTAATATTACATCAGTTAATGCCAAAACATTTATCAGAATATCGTACCTTTGTGAGGAACATTCATGAACATAACATAAGATCAAAAGAAAATTTGTATATTCCAACAATGCACACAAGATATAGCCAAGTTAACCTATTCCACAAAGGATTTAAACAGTATAATGAACTACCAATTTTTGGGAGAAACTTTGAAAACCTCAAGTTATTGAAAAATGCTTGTCAAAGATGTATGGAATCTAGCTTATGATATTAATAAACTATTAGTATTATTATTCATAGAAATATTTTGTACGATGATAAGTTGACTCAAAGGAAGTCAAAAAATCTTACAAAATATAACCTTACTCCAACGGTATCTTTTAAATTAAATATTTTCGAAGAATACGACATTTTCAGTCCTAGGTCAGTAAAGTAGGATAAGTTAAGTCAAATTCAAGGTCATTTTTCTATCCGTGTGTTCCGTTTTTTACGCTAATTATATCCATAAGAAATAAGAAATGTTAAAAAATGCTAAAGGAGCATCACCCGACCTATACGAATGTTGCTAGCTATCTTTCATAAAAAATCATAATCATCTTGCATAAATAAAACGCGGAAGGTTATGGACTTTGCCAGATAGTTCTAGAAAGTCTAAGAAAGTCTTTAAATGAATTAAGGTTAGAAAATCCGAAGTAATTTTTGAACCCTCGGATTTTTAAGGGAGGTTTCCTAAGTGGTGGAAGCACGTGACAATATCATCGTGAAAGATATTTGCAGGTATACATAACACACCCTGTATATGCTTTACATGAAATACATATAATGCAAGGTAGACCTACAGGTAATCATCTAAACCATCTACAAATTTTACAAAAACTAATTTTAAAATTAGTGTTAAAGTTAAACTAACTTGCTCGATAAACAATTTATTTAACGAAACATGTTTGATATCCGTCAGTTACTCTGTCAATCCATCCTTATTAGTATAGAAGCTAGCGTGCAATTACCTGACACATTTATATCAGCTAGAGACTTTATTCATCCTGTTCCTTAGTGAATGGCAGACAAGTAATATTTGTAACACGTTTTTGCTAGCTTGACCTGTAACACTGTAACTTTGTATGTTAGAAAATCTTTCAACTCAATTTCCACCCACTTCTAGATGTCGTATTTACTTGAAATTGTGCAATGTGTATATGGTTCACATGGCACTTTATTGATATTTATCATCCGAAGATACGGGTGACTAGAATTGATCGAGACAGAATTTTTTGAAAATGTGCGTTTGTTACCGAGGGAGAAATGCGGCACTTGTAGTTTAATATTTCCGAAAGCATTGTTTATTTAAAAAAAATGTTGTTTACATTATTTGCAAATCAACATGAAACAATATCTGAAACTGAAAATCGTGCCGAACTATGGTATAATTCCAATATACTAAAATTAAATCGTGATAAAACACACCGATTTTTTGTACTAATAACCTCATTACTAAAGGAGACAATGTCAAACCTATTTTTCCGTAAGTAATTGACTAAAATATACGTTACTGGATATAGAACCACAAAGTTTTAACCGGTCATAAATTAATATGTCATTACATAATATATACTTTATATCATGTTCTGTAATTTATGATTTATATACTGACATTTGAGTTTCTTTTATACCACAACCAAATACATCTTTTGTGGAAACTTCATATATTTTGAAGTATCTTAGATGCATTTTCTTATATACTCGGTATAAACATATTCGCATTTAGCTTGGGAAGTATAATATACAACTGAATAAACCATAAAGCATGACATTATTGGTGTTTCAAGAGACACAATAGGCCATAGGACGTGGATAGGAATCAAACAAATGACTTTCTAGCACGACAACAATCAATAAGTTATCCCTTACGAGATACCTTATATAAAAATATAGATAATCAGGGTGATTATGAAAATAAATCGCAGGTATAAATCAAAAACCATAAGCTAAATTTAATTCTGCTAAGATATTTATAGAAGCAACTGCCCATTAAGATAAGAAGTACGGTTTCAGATGTTGATAACGGTTGGTTGACCTCCCTATTTACATTTGCGTAGGAATCCAACCCCTGACCTAAGGAACTACGCCAATGTTTGAATCCAGAATGGTATGTTCCTCCACATTCTTCTGCGTTGCGTATACTATAATAAAGCCAATGATGTGGCGATGACGATGCCTATTTTTAGAAATATGATGTTATTTACATAAAAAAGTGGAACGTCTGCGATGGGGTGGTTCAGAATATAAAACTGTTTGTGCACGTGAGACCAATTTGATCGCGATGGAAACTTTTCGGTTATGTAACTTATAAAAATATGTTGGAAGCAGCGTGTAGGCTTGGGATCAATTTTTAATTGTGTGTTTCTTTTTAACTCTCAAGAGTCGTCTCAAATTACTTCAAAAAGTGAAAGAAAAGTTCTCAAAAGGCAATCTATACATATGAAAGGAAATAATTTAAAATCCGAGGTATTGCCATCTTAACGCGTTTATTGATCATAAGCGAGTATCACTGACTAGTAATTACAACTCCAGCCTAGGCCTTTACCTCCGCAGATTGCCGCTACCGATATCTGAGTATTTATTTACATCGTCATACCTGTTGAACGACTAAGTGATCTGCCGTTACCCGATTGTAAATTATTAATGTCTTGAGATTATTAGGGGTGAATTAATCCGACAGAGAAATTGATCTAACACACATTACCGCTATTTATAGATACCTAAATATATAATCTCGGTTTTAGTTTACAGGAGAATTTATCAATAACTAATTAGATACTTTATTGACCATTCTGGAAAAATCTTATCCTATAGCTTTTATGGAAAGTAGGTACTTCAACTGATTCTAAGCTTTAACTTTTTCCTAGAGTAGCATATTTTGTATAACGTACAGTGGCCCATAGCCGTTAAATTTCGGCCATAATTCATGCAACAACATGGTTTTATGAAACGTCGCTCCACACACCGATCGAACTTAATTCGAATCGACTTAGATCCAGGTAGATTCGGTTTATACAAATTTTTCTAAGGCGTTTGACAGACTGAGCCACAGTATGCTTCTTTGTAAACCTAACACGCTTGGAATATTGGATGGTTTACTTCAATTTCTTTAGTACTACATACTACCACCAATAGAGTTCAATTCTTGTTTTATAATGAATATAAATCTATTCTATACCAAGCTATGTCTGAAGGATCCCAGGGATAGACACTTGGATTTCTTTTCTTAAATATTTCTACTAACAGCTGCACAGATATTTTGAATGAGTATTTCTTGATATATGCTGATAGCGTTGTTGCCCAGGATTTATGATTCTACTCACCGTGGAAAACTTCAAAACTATTTAATTAAGTTTTCTTCTAAGTTACTTATTCTAATATATTCAAATTTTATTTCTTAACTTCTTTAACTTTATTTATTTAATTTTAATACTCCTAATATATATTGTATATTTCCAAGATTTGGTCATTCCTCTTTCATTCCCTTTGGGAATTCCTCTTATTCCCTAGTTTATAAATACGCGCATCCCTTTATAAATTCGTTCATTTGAATCAACATTTGAGAATTGTATTTCAATGTGAAGAAACTGCAGCAACGTGTACATTACAATAAATTGGTGACAGAAATCGAAGTCAATAGCCCTTATTATATCAATATGATCAACTATCAAAGTAGCGGTTCCAAAATCGATTTTTATCTTACTTCCACATCCACATAGTGGAATGTATATCAGTATATAGATGACACTGTGCTCTAAAGAAATATTTCGATGGGAGAAACTTTGAAATGGGGTTTATGTGAAAGAAAATGCATTTCTACGTAGATTATGTTAAAAAAAAAAAATACCATGAAACTAACCGTTTTCGAGATATTTAAAGAATTTTTCATATCTTATGAATTAAATATATTTGTAAGTAACTCTTGGAAAAAAAAAACTAAAAATTGTATTTATCACATAATTCAAACATTTAAGCAATAGAAAAAACAATTACGAACATAAAACAATTTTAAGAACTAATGAAATTAAAATAACTGTTTTAATAGGTGTAAAAATTATTACCATTTTCATTAACACACATCGTAAACCTATTAATTAGTTCAGATCTATAAACTTTTAATAATTTATGTCGATTAATGGCGGCAACACTAGCATAAATTTTATTATGAAGATCTGCCATGTGGTCTATCGGTTCTTTGTACACTTCACTTTTTAAAAATCCCCATAAATAAAAGTCTAATGGAGTAATGTCAGGAGATCGAGCAGGCCATCTAAGTAATCCATTGGTACCAATCCATTTTCCTGGGTATGTTTGATTTAAATAATTAACAACGTTGTGATGATTATGTGGGCCTGCTCCATCCTGATGAAACCACATATTATCCAACTGAGCGGGCAAATTCCTTAAAAGTACTTGTAAATCATTTTGCAAAAATTGTAAATATCTTTCACCTGTTAAATTCTCATGGTAGAGGCATGGGCCAACAATGTAACCATTAACGATACCACACCAAACATTTACTCCAAAACGATTCTGGGATCTGGTATGTCTCATCCACCTAGGATTTTCTTGAGACCAGTAACGACAATTATGTGTTGTGATTACTCCATTGTTGTGGAATCGACTTTCATCACTCCACATAATTGTATCTAAAAGATTTGGATTTTCTTCTAAAAGAATTGAAAATTGCGCCAAAAAATCTGATCTCCGCTCATTATCCCCTAGAAGCAAATAATGAACTGATTGAACTTTATTGTTTGTTTTAAGAATTCTGTGGCAGGTGGAACGTGCAATATTTGTTTCTTCCGTCAACTTGCGTACTGACATGTTTGGGTTATTTTCTGCTTGATGTAATACCAATGCAATATTTTCATCAGTTGCAGTTCTTTTTCTTCTTAAAACTTCCATAATTTTTCAAACTAGAATACAACAAAAGTTATCTTCATTTGTATGAGAAACCATATTTAATAATAAATATTCACAAAGAAATCAATAATTAGGTACAATGATACAGTTCTATTGACACACCAATAAACAAAATGTGATTGAAATTGAGAAATGTCAAAACTGTTATTCCAAAGGTAACTTTAATTGTATTTAATTTATAAGGTATAAGGGTTATTATATTCACTAGATATCAAATATTTTTAAATATGATCTAACCTAATAACAAAGCAATTATATGAAAAATTATTTAAATATTTTCTTCTAAAACTTGTAAATTAAATACAGATTGTCCCACTTAAAGGACTGAAATGTTGAAGAGATTACAATTATTCAATATTGGCAAATGCCAACATTTGGACTCAAATATCTCGAAATCGGTTAGTTTTATGGTATTTTTTTTAGAACATAACCTGCTTAGAAATGCATTTTCTTTCACATAAATCCCATTTCAAAGTTCCAAATTTTTTTAGAGCATAGCATCATCTATATGCTGATATATTTTAAAAACAATTATATTAAAAAATGAAGCTTTCTTTATGCTCTACAAATTGGCTTTTACAGACTTAAAATATCTCTATTAGTTTAGATTATATCCGGCCTGGGAGTTTTTATTGGGACACCCTGTATGCTAGAAGCCTTCAGATTTCTTTATCATATTTTTCAACACCTCCACCACCTCCACTCCAGTATTAAAGGGTTTGATAAAATAAGATTGAGATATTTACTTGAAACTTGGTACACGTAAGTATGTATTGTAATGACATTTGATTGAGATGATTCCGTTGAAGGAGTGGGGGTGGGTGTATTGAGGAGAATACGTAGAGCAAACTAATAGCAGTCCAAGAACTTTATTTTTGGCGTACATGCTAGAGACCAACGCCTCAAGTATTCTGACATTTGCCTCAAATATTATTAAAATTTCATTACCAATTATTTGCATTTACTAGAGTGTAAATATAGTCAAGATGTTTTCCTTTAAAGAGACTGAAAATCAGGATGTGTAGATAGTGATTCCCTATAATAGATAACTGTGGGCTAAACTTCGACCTTTAGATTGAGGAAGTTGTAGTTCTTTTTTATTATAGGACGCCTCACGTTTATTAACATAATTATTGTTATTATTAACATTATTTTCTTCTTTTTGGTACATTTCTTAGTAGTTTTAGTTTGTGTTTAAACGCGTGTTTTTTATTTTTTTTAATTGTCTCTAATCAGAGCGATTTATTATTATGATATAGTATTTTGCCTACACATATTAAATCCCTAAATATTGATGAGTTTTAAAAACAACCAAAACGTTATATCTTACAACATTGGTTCTATACATACAATACATGATCAATTGTTGAAAACTCGGATTTCGTACACGTGGAAACAAAACAATTAATCAACTTCAAAGTTCAAATTTTACCCCTACACATTCACCTCATTGATGAAATCATTGAAATTTATTACCGAGGAACTAGCTTGGGTAAGAGATAAATTTTTCGGTGTTTGTATTTTCGCTTGTTTCCTTTGACATAAATAGATTCGTTAGTAAGCCGGGAAATTGAGCATCTGGTAAGTCTGTCACGCTTTAATTCCACTTTGCAACTAATTTTGTTCCGACAGACTAATTTAAAAGTCAAATAACCAACCAGTATCCCTCCTAGACTAAAAACTATCTCTTGACTAAAACTCTTTTCTGGGACGAGGACGCTCAAGGAGAATCTCCTCACAAAGAACTGCTGATAGAAGAAAAACTCGCAGAAATATATCCTCGAATATATTCCACATGTGAAATATTAATGATGTATTTTATTTTAAGACGTGTTATTGATTTGTTTTTCTCAGTGGTGCTCAAACTTGGGAAGAAATGTATATCTAACTTTGATTCGTACACCCACGTTTACTTCTTTATCCAAATATATTCATAGAAGTGAACACGATTTTTGTACAAAATTATGGCATATACTGATTCTAAATATATTTTCCAGACGGCACTGAACTTAAGATTTCAGATAAGATTTGCCTAATAACAAAAATAATTTTTGAACGGGACCAAACAAATATGTTTATAAAGAAAAAAATATGATTAGATTTGTTTTTTATATGCCAACGTCGTCATACACTTCCTTTTGCTTGTTTGTATTGGAAAAATATTAGTAGAAAGTGGGTGGCGGTGAATGCTTATACATTTCAATTGACATACCAGCTGCACACAAGACCAGGTACACAACCACTTTTTCTTTATTTTTTGTTTAAGGTACAAAATTCAAATTTGGTTAGAGGATATTTGGTATAAAAATATATTTTTAACTCAACCAGACCGAAAAATATACTTTCGGTTCTATTTAAATAGCATCCTGTATATTTTCTTGTCTTATCTGATGGAGTGTTTCCTGGCAGATGGTTTAGTAGGCGCAGCGCAATAAAGTGGCCTGCCCGTTTTCCTGATATGACGCCAATAGATTACTTCTCATGGGGATACTTAAAGTCGAAAATATCTGTTATTAGACCGGGTAATATTAAATATTTAAAAAACAGGGTAAGGCAAGAAGATGAATAAATAGGTCCACGGGTGATAAAAAACGTTCTTGGGGAATTTACTAACCGCCTTACGTATTGTCAAAGTGAAAGGTTTGGAATTTGAATATTTACTTTAAATTAATTTCAGATTTGTTTTTTTTTTTCTGTTAAAGAGTCATTTTATAATATTTGGATTTCCTTACTTCTCGTGTTGTGAATTTTCAAAATCGATGTTCTCGATAACTAGCGAAGAAAATCGAAAAAAGTTGATTTGCTAAATGAAAAATGAATATATCTTTCAAATGAGGTATCAGAAGCACCCCCTTCCAATTTAAAAATAGAAGTTGTAAGTGTCACGGAGAGCGACTTATCACCATCAGGATCATGCAAAACCATAACTACAGTACTTTGCCAAGAAAAGCAATGATGCAATATTTTTTCTATAAATATTAGATCATAAGTAGGGTCGGTAAATTGAATAATGAAAAAGGTTCCGCGTTTATACAGAATATTGTATGTTTTGTCCTAGGCTAACGTAATAGTAGTCTTCAATCCGTCACGTTATTAAGTTCCACCCTCTGAGACGGAGAAGTCTCTTCAGAGCCTTAAATTTTGCGGAAAATAGGCTGCCTAAAGTGATTGGTGAAATATGTGTTGGAGGCTGAAACACAAACGTCTATTTTCAGACATAAAGATCCTATGTAGCATGAACTTGAATATACTATGTTTTTTTAGGATAAACCGTTTGACGTAAAGTATTTTGCTAGCTTGCATATAAATAAAAATTGTATAATTCTTAAATTGCTTGTTTTATATTTAATTATGTGATAGAACGGAACATTTATTACTATTAAAACAAAATTTAATAATAATTACTTATGTAACAAATGACAGTGGCGTTGTACTATGATTAAAAGTAAAATTACCTAACTTGTAAGATAATAATTGTCAAAAGTAACTTATGTTTCTTCCTCCTCCTCTTCTTCTTCTTCCCAACGTCTTGACAGGCATTTTGCAACTCGTGAATTAATATGCTTGTCCTCCCTTTGTTGTGTGGTACGTATTACAACATCACGACATCTGTATCGGTTTTCTGTTAGGCGTAGGGCTTTTATCCCGTCAGCTCTTTGTTAACTAACGGTGCATGTCCCAAGGCTGCAAAGATTGATGCAGGAAACAAGGATGTTAGCAAGCCTGATCTAAGTGTTTTGCAATGTTTCAGCCACAATAAATCTTACTCCCAAGTTGTCAATCTTACTATCTGTTTTCTATATATAAATTTCATATTCGCAATTTTCGTTATTGTCCACGGTATACCTTCTTCTGATTACTTCATTATCACGTACCTTTAACGTGTCTGTTATTTACACTTAAATCGTATTCACAGCTTGTTGTTTGGAGACTTCCTCGCAGATATATGAGATCCTCCTCGCAAAGCAGCACAATGTAACTGAAGAACCAAAAATACCTTAGGCCTTAGGTTCCAGTATATACACCAAATCTCAAGTATCTGTACCCTTAGCAACTAGCTTTACTTATTTTCCCCTATTTACCCCTATTTAACCCTCAACTCTTTAACGGAATCATCTCAAAATATAATCTAGTTCCAGGTGTCGTTATAATATATACGTGTATCAAATTTCAAGTAAATATCTCAATTTTATTTTATCAACCCCTTTAATAATGGAGCTGGGAGATGGAGGGGACGGAAAATATTATAAAAAGATTTGAGGCTTGGCATCTAGTATTTACAGCAAATCCAAAATTTGGGCACTCTTACCAGCTTGCTTTATTTATTTTCCCCGATTTACCCTTCCCCGGATGAATTCAAAAAACAATCCATGTCCACATCCTGTTATAATAAATACGTGTGCATAGTTTCAAATTGATAATAATAATAATAATTTCTCTATTTTCTATACAATAGTACAGGTGTGACAAGTCATATGTGGATATACAGGTTATGAATACTATTACTGACAATAATATAATTAATAAAATATAAAATTATTATTTGTAGATTAAAATTTTCTCATGTAAAATAAACGGAGAACATATACAAACAATAAGCGTATCTATATTTAAAAGCGGACTAATAATAAAAATATTAAATCAATTTATAAGTGTAATAAATAATATAAAGGGTGTCCCAACAAGAGCGCCGGATATATATTTTAATATTTATGTTTCAACGTGAAGCGGAATAGTTGCGATTAAACATGAAACACGACATCCAGCAAATGGCCACCACGGGACCTCTGGCACATGGTCAATCTCTTCATAAAGTTCTGGATGACTTTTTCGCATACCTGTGGCGTTATTTCCACAACAACGCGCTGTATCTCTTCCTTAAGGCGTTCTATTGTTTGTGGCTTATTCTCATCCACTTTGAAAATGTGCCTCATCGGATAAAATGATTTTCTTACAAAAATCCGCATCAATTTCGTGGTGCTCCAGCACCCAATCAACGAATCCACGTCGCTGCGCATGGTCGCTCGGCTTGATTTCTTGCGTCAATTGAATCTTATATGCGTGCAAATGAAGATCTTTTGTTAAAATTCGTTGCACAAACCAAATGGCGGCAAATTCAAATCCGGCGCTCTTGTTGAGACACCCCCTACAATAATGATTTATTCGTCACTACCATTTTCAAAAACCTCTTGTATAGTATAGAAGCAATTGCTTCCAAAGTACTTTCTTAATTTGTTTTTGAATGTAGAGACACTTTGTTAAGTTTTTATGTTAACGGGTAGCGGATTAAAAATGTTGGCGCAGCAGACGCACATTTAGCGTAAATTTAGCGTAAATTATTTTTGTATTGGTAAATAGTGTTAAAATTGAGGTTAACGATAAAATATTATTCTCAATAAACATTGGCCAACATGAAACCAGTGGCATTAGTTACAACATAAGAAGAATGATTTTGTTTTAAAATAGATATAGATACGGTTTAGGATAAACCGAATCAGAGAAAACTACGCACAAATAAAAGTTACAGACAGACCCACATTTTTTTTACAATTACTATATTTCCACTCCACTACGGATGTGGATATAATGTCTCAAATGCCATATTTAGTAGAAATACCAGTATATCAACAATTTCGATATACGAAAAAAGATAGTATAACCTTTTTCTAAATATCCCTTTCTTTAAAAAGAATTTGAATATTTTTTTGTGGGAACAGTATTTTACGACTTATGAGATATTTTCAAAAACGATATTTTCCAAATTGAAAGGCTTCTACTATAGAGTTATACATCTTTTCTCCAAATAATATATTTATAAACACGCTTCGAAGTTTATCTTTTGATTTTCAAGTTAAACCTTTTGTAACCAGAGTACTAATAATCATAAACAATACAGTATTTTTCGCAACACGCATTAAAATTATTTAGTCTTTTATCGTCCAAGAAAACTTGGCATGTTTACAAGCTCGAAGTTTTCAAGGCCAGATTGAAGGTCCCTCCGTACTTCCTTGCTATCGGTGCCACTGGGGTGCAATAGGCTGCTATCAAAAATCCACTGAAAAAAAATTGAAACACGTAAATAGAAGTCATTCAATATCCCATCAATTCATAAAGTTCTCAAAGAAACGTATTTCGTAACACACTTTTGTACCGCATAAAGAAATGATTTAGGAAGTGAAATATGAGGAAATACGAAAAAAAACTGTTGTTACATATTTGTATGCTATGTGGGCCCGAATTCAGTTGCTGTTGTATAAAAACGGAGAATAGGAATGCTTAATAGGTTGCCGTATTTCAATATGTTGCTACGAAATTACCAACAATAATCTTTTTTGGAAATTAGTACACCCAATGTGCTATATACACTGAGTGATCAGTTCAAAATGACATAAAGTCAATAATAGTTTATTTCATTCTGATTTTACATTGTTTTAAAATAGGTAAGTTGAATAAAGTAAAACCAAAACATATTTTCACATATCGAAATATAGCGGCAAGAACTAAAAATAATATGACGCACAGTGACCCATTACCAGTCACCATGGGCGTGCCGCAGGGGACGGTAATACAAACAGCTATGTAATATCATATGCGGATGATATAGCAATAACTTTCATCGGAGATACATGGGAGGATGTCCACAGTAATGCAGAACGAGGATTCAAAATAAATTTAAATTTGTTAAATAAAAGTCTCTTAAGTCTCAATGTAGATAAAAATTTATTACATTCTCTTCTACAATAAAGGATCAACCACATAAATTTAACAATGCACAGTAGCTCCTGTGACAATACTCCAAACTGTACTTGTTCTGTTATTCACAAAGTAACCTCAGTCAAATATTTAGGAATAATGATTGATCAATTTTTGCGCTGGAGGGAACATGTTCAATACAACATAAAGAGACTCATAAAATTAATTTTTAAACTTTACCAAATTGAAGAATATTCTAAATAATAAACTAATACTTATTGTGTACGACGCTTTGGCAAAATCTATCTTGAGGTACTGCATAATTACTTGAGGTGGCCTTTATAATACTTTGCACCATAACTTACAGATTGTCTACAACACTTTATTAGAAATTATGCCAAAAAACATAAACTGTACTCTACCAAACTGTTGTATCATGAAATTCAAATATTTGTCATAAGAAAACTATACACATTTCAATGTTTGCTATGGATGTTAAAGAAACCAATATGCTGCGTATCTTGTCCGTATAATACTCGAGCGACAGCCAACCAAATAACAGATGTTCCATTATGTAGAAAAAGTCACACTCAACGATTCATATCGTCTTTTTGGTTCAATGTTTTTAATATGTTTCCCAAACAAATTAAGATATTGTCAAACCCCCATATAATAAAAAGGGAACTAAAAGAAAATGTAAACGAAAATTTTACTAATATAAAATTTATTTTTGATGTATATCAAATATAATAATAATAATAATGGATCTGAAATACATGTAATCATCAATTAAACTTACCTAATATAGCTTCCTATTTTTTGTTTTTTTGCACAGAGTTGTCTCTTTCTCCCTTTTCATAATTATATATATTGTATTGAGAATTTGACACCACCATTTTTTAACTAATCAGAGGCTTGTGTTTTGTTAAGTTACTACAGCAACCCAAAAAATTTTTGGAAACTTTTATGCACCCTGAGCGAAATTAACAAGTGAAAATTTGTCTGTCAAATTTGACATCCCACGAGCTTAAATAATTATTCCTCGTTCATGAATATTTAAAAAAAATTATTCATGACCTCGAATGTATTTCCAGAAATAATTTAAGCACTAGGGATGTTATAAGTTATAATTAATATTTTCCTTAGTATCATCAATTTTATTTCTTGTTAACTACATGAATTTTACTTAACTAATAATCTAGTTCTATTTAAATAGTATATAACAAGTAACATTCTAAGATGAGGATGAGTCCCACAACACAAGTTTTCCTTAGGTAACTCACTCCCACTTAAAGAAAATATCGTCCGTAAATGTAATCAATTACACTATTAACTGTAATTATTGTAACAAAATTATGTACTTACTTAAAAAAAATGTTTTTGAATGTCCCTTTATTTAAGTTTAAAACAATTAAAACAAACACCAATACCAAAAATAACAGTTATATTAAACTTTAAAACATTCACCGACTCGTGTTTCGATGTTTGCATCTTTTCGATGTGACTACTTTCAATGCTTTTTTTAAAGAATTGAAATAATTACTATTATTATTTAAGTAATGTAATTATATCCTTTGTTTCTATTTTGAGCATTTTTGCATTTGCATTTAATTCTTATACTTATACTTATAGCCAAAAATGCTTCCTTTGAAAATGTGTATTAAAATAATGTGTTATAAGCGTTTTATAACAATAACTTTTTTTAAATCAAAGTTGGAATAAACATTTTAATTTAAAAAAGTTGTATTAATATTAGTGGCAAGTAATGAGTTTAATAATCATAATAATAATAGTTTAATTATGTTTTTAATACAAACACTACTTATAAAAAGTTGTAAGTACCTCCCTAATCTGTTGCTAAGAGGTACTTAATTTTTCAATATATAATTTAAAATTTCCGTTGACGTTGCACACTTTGGCGACCATGTGACAATTTTCTGTCAATTACGTTATAGTTGACAACATATATTTAGTGCACATAAAAACCTCAAAGCTTTGCCGCTTACCTATAGATGGGAGAGCGGGCATGCTCTATTTTTGTAGGAAATGTTAAATCATAAATATAATGTATTACACACACATGTTTGAATTATAATTTCAAATATTTTAATATAGTTACCCGACTACCGAAAATATTTTAGGATGTAAGGGTATACAGCAGGTATGTAAACCCTACCCACGACAGAGTCGAACTTAATATTGTCAGTGTATCATAGAACATCGAATTCGTCAATGCTCCACAAACACTAAGATACTATTCCTATCTTGACACGGGCAAAAAACGGAGTAATTTTTTTAAATTTATCACTGTACTAAATAACAGTTTATCTACCAAAGACAATACTTCCAAATTTCTACTATTATTGTGCACAAACATTTTAAGTACGGTTCTGTGGGATATCACTCATGCTAACGAGACAGAGATTTATGGTCGGTTTCTATGACTTTTTTATATGTGTTAAATATGTGTAATCAACTATTCATAGGTTTCACTTTTGTTTTAATGAGCTTAGCGAGGTTAACCACCATTTATTGGAAAATATATTTATATCAATACGCATCAATGAAAAGGTAGAACGGTGCTTGGGATATTTGATTTAAAGAAAAAGTAAATATATTTTATTCATATTTCGTGTTGTTTCCTTTTATTTTAATATCATAAAACTAGGCACAGAAATATGTTTAATAATTTCACCATGACATAACAATCTCTATCAGCATTTGATTGTTTATGTGGACCAGGTATTTTGTTTAAATTTTTTGTCATGGAGACGCTGAAGCGTTCGATTTGAAAACGTAATTAACACATACGCCAAAACTATTAAGCACATTAGTAGAATACGAACACTTCGCCTGCGTTTCATCAGCCAGTTTGACATCATCAGGAGATCATTAAAACTGGATACTGATGATACCAACATAGTTGACGAAATATGGACCTGTCTAACATTATTTTGAAACTCGTAATTGAGCCATTTCCCGCTAATTATTTTCCCTACTTTTAACTAGAGACTAATCGATTTTTATATAGGGTGTTCCTTAATGACGTACTAATATTTCAGTGTGTGATTCCATAGGTTATTAACGAACACCCTGTATATAAGGAACATCCTGATTATAAATAATATAATATTATATTATTGTACAGTTATAAATGTTTAAATGATTATTTAGGTGTTTTCTACACAAATTGACAATAATGTAATTATTACAGGCCGCCGCGCTACGTAATGAAGAAATGTGTCAAATATTGTGAGAACAAAATCAATATTGACGCAACGTTTTATTTCCTCTATCCGACATCCTTTCTCGACTAATTCCAACACTTGTCTAAATTCCGTAACTCATAGGCTCGGAAGAGTTTTTCTCGGTTCACTTCGTTCTCCGATGCGTAATGTACGTTCCAGTCCGACCTTCTTCTTGATTTCCCAAGAGTTTCGGCTGATGTACACGACACCAGCTAATTTAATGATTAGTTAAGCGATAAGAAATGTTTTCAAATTAATTGTTCCGAAAAGAGACAAATTGAGGCGTTTTCACAGAATTCTCCGCTTCGTTATGGCGTGGCACCTTTATCTATTTTATTCAATGTTAAGCCAAAATCATAACAATCCGAACTTTGCTGAAAAAAGTTGTAATCATCAATCTTTGTGGGTTTCGTGACCTAGTATTTAACTTAATTCCCTGGAATTTACGGGGTGATCGTGCATCAGTGTTACATTTACTAAACTCAGTATTTACACAGTAGAGAAATATACAGTATAGACTCACTCCCTATCTACTCTGTGTAGAAAAAATGGGACTTGGTTTCGTTTTTTATGCTCTAGACCAGGCCGAGTGTGCAAGATCACGCGCACAGAGGGGAGTGGCGCCAGTTTTAAAATCGAGTAGCGAACACCGGCGCGCGGCGTACCGAACTAAATGTCAGATTTGTTGGTTATGTCCTATGTCGCAATATAATCATAGCACAAAATTCACATAATTAGGAAACAGTTTCAAACATTATAGAACATTGTCATGGTGTTACATGCATCTGCTTATATATTATATCATATTGCTAGCTCAAAAGTAGCCATTACATACAAAACAAAATAAGTACTTACCTTCGTCTTTAGGAAAACGGGAAAAACTTATTTCTCCCCTACTAGCAACTGTACTGTTTGAACAGCCCGGAACACAACAACGTTTTTTTCCCGTACTCATTTTTCCAATCGTTTTGAACTTTTGAATACGAAAACAAATAACACACAACAGGTAATCTTATTTTGCAACTTTTGAACAACTGATCTTCTATTCGCGCGCTATAATCGAGAGCTAACTTGTGTCGTCTGAGTGTAGCCCACGCGTCGATAGCCAGAGTCTTGGACAAAAATGAGGGGAAGTGACCCAACTGTATATTATTAAACTGTGGTATTTATGATGATTATATTGTTATAATAGTAATAATAATAATCGGTGGAGGCCGAGGACTCTTGAGTCTGGAGTGTCTGCATGGCAGAGTAGCACTAAGTATGGCATGCAATATCCTAAGAAGCTCAGACCTGCTTCTGCAATTAGTGAGAGATCACGAAAATGCAGGGGTAGGTCCAGGACTGTTTAAGGCGGCAAAAAGAGCCGCAGATGAACTTGGTCTCATATTCGATAACAGACGAGGAGGGCGGCGCGGTGCTGACCCAGAGTCAGTCACTGAACTGCAGCCACCTCGCCTGAAGGCCCAAATAAAAGCTGCCGAACAGGAATGTCTGTTTAGGCAGCATGTCGATAAACCCATGCACGGGGTGTTCTATAAGAAACACTGGGTTTAACGACTAAGCTGGCATTCGCCTTTTTAAGGTCAGTTGGGCTAAAGTCGGAGACCGAGGGATTCATTGTGGCCTGCCAAGATGGTGTAATCAACACTTTGTTTTACCGAAGCCGCGTAATGGGTGTAGAGGTTCCTAATATTAACTGCAGGACCTGTCGTGAGGCGCCGGAATCGCTCATGCATTTACTATCTGCATGCCCAGTATACGCAATTTCGGCCTACATCCATCGCCATAACGCGGCATTACGGGTGCTGTATTACCATCTACGGCACTCGTACGGAGTAGACCAGACACCAGTGCTGCCTTACGTCCCCGGAAACATCGAGTCCGTTGTCGAGAACGAGAGGTTTACTGGAACTTCTCGTTTCCGACAATCAGGCTAATTCAAGGCAACAAGCCTGATATAGTCCTGCTCGACCATCAAAACAAGGTGTTGTTTGTGATCGAGTTCTCAGCACCTGCTGAGCCAAACATCGCTTTGAATTACTTAGGAGAAAAAACGGACCAAATATCGTGATCTCCGGTACGAGCTCCAAGTGCTGTACCCAGGCTACTCGGTCAAGATGGTCGTTCTAATAATCGGTGTACTCGGAAGTATGAAGCCTACGCTGCTCTCGGAACTGAAGGCCATACCAGCCTGTCGGAAATCAGCCGAATGGCTGGCGGGCCAAATGCAGAAAGCGGTCATCTTGAGGTCCCTTCACCTACTTAGGGCACACGAATCTGGAATGTACAGTCACTAACCCCACAGGTCGTAGGGAGTGGCTGTTATTATCGCCGGCGCGGCTACCGTGTGGTATCGGTCGGAAAGCAAGGAGGCCCTGTCCGGAAACGGTGAAACCGAAAAAAAATATAATAATAATAATAATAATAAAATACAAATACCGTGATATCATAAATTATCTTGTTCAAGGAAGGGCATGGAATTAAAAACCGGGGGCTTGGCTTATGTCATCCGTTTGTTATGATTATGTCAATCTCTCTTTAATTGTGAAAACCATAATATCGTTAATGCTGCAGAATATTTTTTGTAACATGTGGGGGCACGTAAACTTGAGCCTTGAAAACGTCTCAACAGTTTCTTTAAATTTGATTTTAACATTGGAAATGTTAATGTTCGTGCCCCATATGTAACTTTTTCAAAATTTTCAAGTTGCTTTTTATGAAAATTCAAAGAACAATATCTAATATCCCTATAGTGTTTCGTCAAGAAAATCCAATTATTAACAGCGTTACAGCCATCAATAGTCTATTTCGTTCACGCTAAGCCGATTGCGCGAAAAGCTCGAGCGACATAACTGTCATAACTTATCTACTCAATTAAATTATTTCACAAAATAAAAATTCTCAAAGTTAGCCTAATTTTCCTCGCATCAAAAATAAAAGTTACGTATGTCCCCCCTGAAGACGAGCTTTCAAGGTGTAGATAATACGCTTTGAGATTTATTTCCTTTAACTTATTAGTAAATATATATCATCATTGATGTCACAAGTTGATGGCGAAGAGGGCACTTTTAAATTAGAAATTAGATCCAATAAGAGCCAGTATAACTAAAAGCTTGCCTTTGGATCTGTTGCTTTCCAAGACTTTTTTCAGTTGTTTCTAATAATACTCTTATACATAACACTGTAGCCAGTTACGAAATTCCATCCATTATTAATCGCGATAAAGGAGGAAAAAGTTTGAGATTTATTTTCATATTGCCGTTGTAAACTACCTCATTTAGAACTCTGTAAGCTACACCTTAACTTTTTATATTAGTTGGTATAAAGCATATTTTCTTTTTATAGAACTGTAAATTTTTCATATTTTCAAACAGGAAGAACTTGTTTGAAACTTTCTTCGTTGTTGCCGCGCAAGTTTATTGACAATCTTTTAAAGAGTATTAACTTTGTACTTTTTAAAGAAAACTTTAATGCCTACGTCCGATTCCGTAGGTTATATTTTTATGATAGTTAGTTACAGTTGTTATCGTACGAAAAATATATTTTAAATTTCTATAAGGAAGTACTAGAGAAAAGTAAGATATGTATCTTACGAATTTTTGAATGAATATGCGCTTGTTTAAAAATATCAGTTTCCACTTTTGGGTGGTAAGTGGTAATTTACATAGTTTAGTTGGTTAAGGTTGGAAAAATGTCTGCTTTTCCACAGTGACGCAGCTTTAGAAAAAAAAAGATGAGTAGATGTCTCTTAAGTAAATGACACAAAATTTCAAAATTATATCGTAAAGTAGATATTGCGCCACTTGTGCCACCTACCATCTGTTATTTTTAAGTCACGCCCTCAGAACATCAGATATCAGCATCCCACAATGATACAGCTGTTAGAAGTAGTAGAAGTATAGATCTGTAGAAACACTGAATCAGTGAAAATATGGACCGGTTAAAGCCGTAGCAGTAAAAGTACCAATGCGGGGTACTAGTCTCAAGTCTAGTGGGACTAACTCAAGTGGTGCCATACATACTGAGTAAATTATAAGACATCGACAATTTCTACAGGTCGCATCCTCTACATAACATTAATGTTAGTAACCTCTGATATATACTCTAGGGTTAAGCTAGTGTCATCACAGTAAAAAATCGAAAATTGTTTGATCTGTGCTTCTGACTGTTTCATTGTTAATATCTCCCACACTGTACATAGTGATTTAAAACTTTATATAGGTAATCCGTTCGAGTGAGAAAGATAAAATTATAAAGTTCAGATTAATTCGTCGCTGGGTTTTATATAGCGGTGAATGCCCTAACGATTATCTGAATATAAAATTAGCATAAACGAAGTTTTCTTTACTTTGAAATCTTTTAAAAAGTTCATTTAACAGGCTTCTTGCGTATTTGTGAAAGTGCCTTTCTAATGAATGAAGTAATTTGCCGTCTTCTAAAAATACATAAAAATGTACGAGGTGTTCGCACATTTTATGGAATAAATTATATGCCTTGTTTTGTCGCTTTAAAATATAATTATACAGACAGATTTAATATACATTAGAAATTTCACGGAATTATTCAATAGTTGTTTAAGATACAAGTTTATACTTGTATCTGGCTTTTTATTAAGCCATTCTTTATTGCACGAATGGCTAGATTAAACATACGAGGGAAGCGAGTGTTTTTAAGAGCCATGCGTGCACTAAAATGGCTTTGTGCAAGTGTGTCTTACAAAGTTTTATCTTAGATCGTGCCAATTGTTGTAAGAAATTGGCAATTTGTCATGAATATTTGTAAAACTGTATCAACCTTTTGTGAATGTCACTTTGACGGTTAGTATTATTCGAGTTGTAGTTGGAGTCGCCATTCTAATTATGTTACTTCATGGTCGGGACTGAAATTCTATGATGATAATAACTAAGGAAACGATATACATGCGCAAAAGCAACCTAAGGAACAAATGAGAATATATGTGGCAAGAATCTACTTTCACAAATCCAACTAGATACTCATTAATTCACTCGAATTTGCCCCATGATCTTTGGCACGAAAATTATAAATGCTCAAGAAAGTACACCACTACTATCATACGCTTAAAGTTTGGGCATGCCTGTTTCCCTGCGCAATTATTTAAAATTGGTATTTACCGCACAGATACCTGTGAACACTGTGATGTGACTGGGGACTTGGACCATATATTTTTCGAATGTAAACAGCATGCAATACACACTAATAGGTTATACACTGATATTCAGAGAGTTTGTAATATTGCAGCACCTTATAATATGCTTCACCTCTTAACGTTAAACCAAAAGAAAATTTTCGATACGCTAATTAATTTCGTGAATGAGACTAAAATTAAGCTGTAGATTAGTTTTGTTTCCCCATTGTTCTTTACCTCTTGTTTATTTATACCTCCTATCTGTGGTCTAGTCTAGTGTGTCATGTAAAATATCCTGAAAGACCCCTGGACGAGAAGAGTGTGTCCCCCTGTTTTTCCTTTCTTTCTTTGTCTTCGGTGATGGTTTCTTGTTGTTTAGGATAGAGATAAGTTTGGGAAAAATAAGATAATCGTATTCTTCAATATGTTGTGGCTGGCTGTATGGCTAATGGCCTTGATGCCAAAAAAAAAAAAAGGAAACGATATTATAAATAAAATGGCGTAGTTGAAGTCGCCACTATTGTTCTTGAATGTTTGAATTAAAATATCGAGTTAATAATGTTCAATGGTTATTATAGTAATATAGAAGAGTTTCAAAATACTCCCCCAGAAGATATGAAGATGGCACAAGCGGCAACATCAACTTTAATACCTGAGAAGTCACGAAAACAATATGAGTTGGTGTATAAATGATTCAGCGATTGGTGTGTTTTGAAAATAGTGAAGAATCTTACGGAAAATGTGCTGCGTATTTTTCAGAAAGAGTAAAGCATATAAAACCTTCAAGTCTTTGGTCGGAATATTCAGTGGTGAGAGTTTTACTGATAGCTGAAAAGAACATCGATCTTAAACAGATTTCTAAGTTAACCGCGTATATGAAGCGGCAGTCTGTAGGATACCGTTCCAATAAATCTAAATTGTTTAGCAAAGATGAATATACACATTTGAAAACGAAGCACCTAATGATAGATATTTAATGATGAAGGTTGTAGCATTTTTTTGCATTGCCGGTGCATGCAGAAGAGGCGAGTTTTATAAAATGAACGTTGGTGATGTGCAAGATATTGGTAATATGTTGATAGTGAGAATTCCAACATCAAAAACCAATAAACCTCGAACTTTTATTATTGATCGTAAAACGAGAGACTTGGAAAATATGGTTGAAATTTATAGAAAATACTCCACTCTTAGGTCACCACCAACAAAACATGATCTGTTTGTGAACTACCGTAATGGAAAGTGTTCTGTTCAGCCGATAGGTATTAATACCTTTGGGAAAATACCAAGGGAAATTGCGAGATATCTTGGGTTGCCCAATGCATATGAGTATACTGGTCATATGTTCAGAAGGTCATCTGCCACCATGTTTGCAGATGCAGGAGGGGATGTTTTACAGCTGAAGAGGCATGGTGGTTGGAAGTCATCGACGCTGGCAGAATCTTACGTTGAAGAATCAATTGAAAACAAAATTGAGATCGCATCAAATTTTGCAAAGAGAACTGTCTGAGGAAGAAAGCTTAAACGATGCCATTGACGTTAATCATATAGTACCTACTACATCGAGGAGTCATCAGCTGCCTAGAATTCATATTGAAAATTGTGCTAATTACAAAGTAGAAGTAAATATTGTTACAAATTCACAGATCTTGCATCTTTCGCAAGTATCTTAAGCTTATTGAAAATACCAGATGCTCTTGGAGTCTAAGGATGGATGGCTAGGATGATAGGTATTTTCAGCATTTGCATTAGATACCATTAGCGATTAGTGATAAAATAAAAAAAATAAAAACTTGTCAAATTCAATAATACCACCTGGGTTCACTGTAATTGTACCCATGTTCATTGATAAATTGTTTTTCGATTAACCCAGCTATCATCTCTCTAATTTTGTCACAAGTTTGTAGAACACCCTGTATAGTGCTTTTCTACTGTACTTTTTTATATCATACTTAGATGTGTTTGATAATTTTATTTACATAATTTTAAAGTATATTACGTACCATGAACTGTAAGTGATACTATTCAGGTCGAGAATGTAGTTTGTCCTAAACATTCGAGACCTGAAAAGTCACTTACTGTTCGCGGTTAGTAAATAGTTTTTTGTAATACCTGCGAAAATCAAAAAAAGTAATTAATGAGTTAAATTTGAATTATTGACAACTACCTGTCAAAATTAAATTTTAATATTTTAAATAAATTAGGTTTATCGTATATACTAGAAATTAACAAAAGAAAGCCTAATAGATAAACAACTCGTTGAAAAGTCAAGTTTGACAAGCAGTTTTTGAGGAAATACTATTATGGATATCGAAGAAGCTGCAAATATTGCTTGTACATCGCTTCTACCTGGGAAATCTAAAAAAAGGTACGAAATCACATATGACGTATTTAGAAAGTGGTGCGACGCTAAATATGTGGATATTCATACCAGTGAGGCGGTTTTACTCGCATACTTTCTAGAGAAATCTAAAAAATATACATCTCCAGCCAGCTTATGGTGCGAATATTCCATGCTGCGGTCAACCATCTCCTTAAATGATGATGTTGACATTTCAAAATATGCCAAATTAAGGGCATTTTTAAAAAACAAATATATTGGATATCGTCCCAAAAAAAGTAAGGTGTTTACTATAGAACAAATTGTAAAATTTTTGAGTGAAGCATCTGACCAAACATATCTGATGAAGAAGGTCGTTGCTATTATGGGAATTGCGGGAGCCTGCCGCAAAAATGAATTATGCAAGGTAACATTAGACGATATTGTTGATAAAGGAAGCGTAATACTTATCAAAATACCTGATTCTAAAAATCACATTTCAAGAAGTTTCACTATCGTAGACAATGACAATTTCCACTGTCTGGAACTATTCAGGAAATATATGAGTCTGCGACCAAAAAATTCAGAAAATAAAAGATTATTCTTGAGATATAAAAATGGGAAATGCGTTAACCAACCAGTTGGGAGAAATATTTTCGCTAAAATTCCGTCTGATATTGCAACATTTTTAAATTTGGAAAATGCAAAAAATTACAGTGGACATTCGTTTCGCAGAACCTCGGCAACTCTTTTGGCTAACAGCGGAGTCGACGTTCTTGCGTTGAAAAGGCACGGTGGGTGGAAGTCCTCGGCAGTAGCAGAAAGTTATGTGGCGGAATCTTTAACGAATAAAATACAAGTAGCTAACAAGATTTTCAACATTAGCAACCTAGAAGCCGGTTCATCTCGTCAAACATCTGATAACGATCTCTCGGATAATATGGAGAATACTCCACTAGATGGTCCTGAAGTAATTAAAGAAATACAAAAAAATTTAACATCAATTTTGACTGTTGATAATATGAATAATTGTACTTTTCACGTTTCCATAAATAATAAAGATGCTTAAAATAATATCTTCATTTTTGTGTATGCATGAAATGTTTGGTTTCAACGATAGATTTTTTTTACCTAAAATGTCTGTTGATCTGAGCAGGCAAATAATAACTAGTACGTAATATTCACTTACAGCCCACCTCGGACTGTAAGTGAATATTACAGTCCTGTAACCATGGCAACCAGTAAATGAATTGTAAGTTCAGCTTACTCTAATAAAAATTTGTTAATAATGATTCACTTACAGTACAGGTACTACAAAAAATATATTTGTCCATATGATCGAATTAAGCTAGTCCATGTTTTATTGAGTTATTTTGTTTTTTTAATGTTAATTTGAAAGTGACGGTGTTCTGTAAGAAATAATGCAAGTTGTGCAAACTAAGTGACATACGATATGGCAGTGTCGGCATGTATCACAAAAGACCATTAAGTTTAGGAGTGTTTATGTTTATATTTTAGTTTCGAGATACTGCTTGGATTGTTATTGAAACGTAATATCCCTAATAGCATGGCGTTGAGTGAACGGTACGGTTACATGGCCGGCGCAGCGGCCTAGACAGATCTGTCGCTCTCGATATGTTTTTAATAAGATGGATCCTTTATCATGCGCCCAGTAGTATTTTCAATATTAAAATTAATAATGAATAGAATACTGTTGTCCTTACTGATAATTTTTTTTAGAAATCGTTCAATAAAAGCGTGCAATAAACATTTTTATTGAACGTTTTCTTATAAAAGGCCACTACGTACACTGAAAATGATGTAAAAAACTGTTGCCTTTTACGCGATCGTAGATAAAACATGTTATTAATACCAAAAGTCGGGCAGAATTTTAATTTTGAACTTCTCTTACTGGTAAGAATTTTTAAAAAATTGAGAATTTTCTGACAAAAGAAGTAAGTAACTTGAGCAAGGTTTGAATGCTTCATTGAGGAGTTATTAAAAATTTCATTGGTGTATTATACATATAATTTTGTATCTTATTTTCCAAACTCGAATTGCTCTCAAGTAAATCCCTTAAGATGAATCGTTTGTTTTTATTCAGAACATGTTTATAGTGTCAAGTTTCAGAAAGTGGTATCAAGATATTTCCGAAATACTCAATTAAAACCTCTATTTAAGTGTCGTCTTCAGAGGGCCGTAACTCCTTTAGGAAGCATTTCTGGACAGATTATTATATAAAGCCTTCTTCCTATTTTTGCACGTAGAATCAGCACTTAGAGGGGAATGCAGAAATTTTGGGGCACCCTGTATATTCACCCACGTTAAGAAATCCCTCAAAATATTTCTTGTTATTGACTTTGTATTAAAAAGTTAGGAATTTAAACAAGTTAAAACTTGAGCTACTTTCCTCAAACCGAGTTAACTCCATTTTAAGGATAATGTTCTTTGTCATTTAACTTCGCGGCACTCGCCTCTTGAGAGTTGTTCTGGAATCTATTAAAGATTAATATATTTAGTGAGGCACGCATCGGTAGGTAATTGGATTTTTTAAAATTTTTTAGAAGAATTTATTACCTCGTCCAAAATCATCTGCCTTCGAAATTAATCGATTATTTAAAAGTTCCCTTAATAGGATTTGTTATTTTACGAACTCAAAATTAAATATGATGTACCTAAGTGGATTTAAGAATATTATAAAAGTTCTGGCGTAGCAAAAATATGTCATTGATTTCAAATACATTCACAACAAATTTGGTTTAGTAGACATTCTCAATGTGCAAAATGAGTTCTTGGCTGCCATTTTGAAATTACCTTTAAAATTCATAAAAAATTGTGTGTGGTAACAAATTACAGAAAATTTCATGCTAAAAATTGAAATAAATAACCACTAAAAGTCTATACGTCAGTCAGTTTATACACAAAAAAAGGGTTCGACCTTGCGAAAGATCACGTAGTTCAAATTTCGTAATTTGTTGTTAGGACCTATGCCAATAGTAAGAAACCAAGTTTGAAGCTTCGAAAAACCTGTGTGAGCTGCGCAAGCCCAGAGAGTGCAGTACTGCTCCTTTTTACTTCCCTCGCATACCGAAGGGAAGTATTGTATTCGAGAAAAAATCACCCTCCGAGATTTTTTCGGATTCTGACGTTTCAGAGCACGTAGATTACGAAAATATAGGTTTTTCAATTCCGTCAGTCTGTCTGTCTGTCTGTCTGTCTGTCTGTCTGTCTGTCTGTCTGTCTGTCTGTCTGTTGGTGCATTTACTAAAAAACTACTTGACGGAGAGCAGTCAAATTTGGTAGGTAGTTGACGCTACTGTCAGCGAAGAAATGGTAGAAATTTCACTGGACAATATACAGGGTGGACCGTCTAAACGGAATAAATAGTGAACAATTTTTTTTTTGCTCAAATTTAAAATTTACACGTTTCATGACGCGCTAAACCTATTTCAGAAAAAAAAAATTTGAAAATTTTTTTCACCAATATTTTTGAAAAAATTTTTACTACCAAAATGAAATAATTTTTTTTTCTTTCTTCAAATTTAAAATTTCCACGTTTCATGGCATTCTAAGCCTGACTGAAAAAAAAAATTTGAAATTTTTTTTATTTTACAACTAAAATAGATGGATTTTTTTTTTATTTCTTCAAATTTCAAATTTCCACGTTTCATAGCGTTCTGAAGCTATTTAAAAGAAAAATTAGAAAATTTTTTTAACTATTTTAAAAAAAAATTACCACTAAGATAGAATTTTTTTTTCTTTGTTCAGATTTTAACTATCCACGAATTTAAAAATGTTTTTGAAGAATTTTTTTAAAAAATTGAAAACATTTTTAATCCATTTATGTATCACTACTATAGAACAGACGAAAACATTTTTTTGCTCAAATTTAAAATTTCCACGTTTCATGATATTCCAAACCAATTTCGGAAAAAAAAAATTGCAACATTTTGTTACCAGTTTGGAAAAAAATTTAACACTAGAATGCTCAAATTTAAAAGTTTCACGTTTCATGCCATCCTAAACCTAGGTATTTCAGAAAAAAAATCATTTTTCAAAAAGTTTTTACCACTAAAATAGATCGATTTTTTTTTTATTTGCTCAAATTTAAAATTTTCACGTTTCATAGCATTCTAAACATATTTTTAAAAATACATAATTTTTAATTTTTAAACTTTCTTTAGCACTACTATAGAATAGAAGGAAACTTTCCTTTTTGCTCAAATTTAAAATTTCTACGTTTGGCATTTTTTAAAACTATTTCAGAAGAAAAAATTTTGAAAATTATTTTACCAACATCTTTTGAAAAATTAAAAAAAAAATTAAATTTTTTAACCACCACTATACTTCCACTCCATTACGTGAATGTTGGATTGAAAATGTGACAGATGGCAATAATATCTGGCATATACACCTATTATACTTTTATTGAAAAAAGTACAGGGTGGTCATCCCAAGAAATAATTCAGTCATGGTGGACATTTGTAAAGGTATTTGCGCAAGCCTGCCATATGTGGCACCTGCTATTTAGTATTGAATTTTTGCTGTTGGATGAGCAACCTGTATATTTTTTTGACCAAAACTTATCAAGTTTTCTTTGTAATAATAGCAATAACTATATTCCGATTAATATTTTTAATGTCATTTCGTAATTATTAATTTTTTAGAGTGACTGCCATGCACAAATAACGAGGGAAGTTCTGTGTAAATACCTTTACCGATTTTTTAAAGTAGATTATATAATTCAAGCCCAAATAGAGTGCCGTACGTCCAAAACTTTCTGAGATACAGCTCATCAAAAATGGGTAATTGTTTCCAAAAAGTGAACAAATTTCGTTTTGGTTCTATATCTTGCTAAATATCGGGAAAAGCACTTAAATCTTACCTCACGAGAAAAGTCACAGATAAAGATTCTTAGGTAAATGTATTAACTAAAGATTCAATATCTATGACTTTCCTTGTGGGAGGAGTACTTTTCCCGATATTTGGCAAGATACATATGACCAAAACGAAATGTAGTAATGGAGAAAAATGGGAGCATTCAACAGATTCAAAAGATCTCACAATACAACTGATTATATCGTACTACCTTTCAGTCGATATAGTTATTTCATTATGAAGGATAGAAAACTAGAAGTTTTAGCATCTCTAACGAAATTATTTGAAATTTAAATCTATATTCTTACTTACTTACTTACTTATTTACTTACTTATATTCCACCTCGGTCCACCGCGAATGAGACGCTTGTTTCGCTTTATGTTTATATCAAATCTATTACCAATAATCAATTAGCCCAGTTGTCACAGACAGAATTTGATAAAAACCGGACACTAAATGTTACATGGCTGGATTTTTCAGAATGAGTAGTTTTATTGGTGTAGAATACGATAAAAAATGTTTACAGCTGTAAGATGCCGGCGATCCCTAAAAAATCGAAAATATTGGCCGAAATTCGGTTCTTGGCCAATAACTCGAAAAATTAAAAAAATGTATCGAAAAGCTAATATAGTCTGTTTTTAAACCAGGAGGAGCGTTTTAAATTTAATGCGCTAAGGGCCGGTTTATCAGTGCAGGGTTAAATGTTACTGAACTATAAGAGTTTATTATAGAGCTGTTCACGCCGATCGAGAAGTCCAAATATCATTCAAGATGAAGCACTCCTTGGCTATTCGAGAGAAAATGCGTTTCATACAAGAGGACACGCTATCTTTACGGCAAATTTTTCAGCATCGAGATCAACAGCTAGTCGAAGAATAGGAAAATCGGAATTACTAGTGCCAAGAGGACCATATTAGCAGAAGAACAGAAGCAAGCCCGCATTCTGTTTTGTTTAAATTATGTCTATCGCCAGTTGGAGTTTTACATAATCTGTGTGTTTATTTAAATACAATAATTTTGTAGAAATTTTACCATTTTGTGAAACTTCACAATTTTAGCGCCTCCACTAAACATATTTCTTAAGCAAATTTAAATTATGTCTTAATCTCTATAATAATAAAATTGACTATTATTTGGAGGTATGTTTCTTTTTGAATTTCTATTATTAGTATGTTTATATTTAAAAACAATAAATAAATAAGAATTGAAAACAATGGCTAATTTCGATTTCTTCAAAATGCATTTAACAAGTTTTGTATTTACACACACGAACATACTGTTTATATAACCTTACTTTGTCAACATTGTAACCTCCAGCTATTTTCTTAACAGGCAAAAAAAGCTTCTGTAAAATAGACGTCAATATGACCAACGGCTAAAGTACATAACGGCGCACTGATAAATCGACCCTAAATCATACATATGTGATTGGATACGCCCTCGCCAGTTTTACACAAAGCAATAGTCGTAAACTTTGACATATTTTAAAAATTTTAATTCTATGTCATAGATTATTTGGTTATAATTTTCATTTTATCGTTTACACAGTATATATCAGTTTTTAATCCCTTTTGTATAAATCTGAAGACAAAAGTGGGTAATTACTTGGTGCCTTTATGTTGCGTAAATGGTATGGATATTGTATAAAATATCTAAGGTCAAATAGAGGTCAATGCATTATATAATGTAATAAAATACACACAAAAACACTGTAGTCGTGTATTGTTGGTTGACCAAAACGCCAAAAAGGTTTTAGTGTAGATTTCCGATGTAATCGGTAAAAGCTCTACAATCTCTATAATTTTGAAGACAAAAATCTGAAACTTTCACATATTACTGTGGAAGTAATCTATAAAAAGATCCGATGGATAGGTTTGCCAAATGATTTTTGTAATAAAAGATATTAATATTTATTTTACCCCAAGTTTCACGAATTTTGGAGCAAAGAAAAATGTTTCTTTTATTATCGTAAAATAAAGAAGGTTAGTTCAATTTTAAAGTTAAATCCTCTTAAAAGATCTTAAAGTACGCATTTCAAGCTTTAAAAATCGCCCCTACAGAAATGTAATAATGCGATTTAAACCAAAGTAATAGGTGGGTAAAGTTAGTTATACCTACATATCAAATTTTATCACTTTCTCAAGATTTTGAAATTTTGTGTACATCTTTAAAAATAAATGTTTGAGATTTTCTTCACTCATCGGATCTTTTTATACATTACTTTAAAAGCAATATGTGAATGTTTCAGATTTTTATCTTAAAAATTGTAGAAATGGTAGAGCTTCTACCGATTTCATCGAAAATCTCCATATGTTCCGATTTCATATATGTACTATTCCTACATACATTCATTTTCATATTTGATAATCCAATAGCCACATATTCCTTGTTTCATTTAAGCTTTGTTGAGATCAAATTAATTAAAAGTTACAAGTTTAGTGCTGCACGTCCATGACCGCGCACTCTTCGCGAGCCGTACTTGTTTATATGCATCGCCACGTTCCATTATCGTGGGTTTAAAAAAATTCTGGAGCCTACATTTTTGATCGTACAAAAAAATTTCATATACGCCTTTGATGTGAAATTTCGTCCTCTATCGCCTAGTGTTATTAGTTTTCTGATATGCAGTTTTTATTTTTCGAGTTATTGGCCAGGAACCGAATTTCGCCCAATATATTCGATTTTTTTAGGGGGCGCCAGCACCTTACACCTTATTCTACACCAACAAAACTACTTATACTGAAAAATTCAGCCATATAACATTTAGTCACTAAAAACACCTGACGACTGTGCTAAATCGGTATAAAAATACTACCAAATAAACAATGCTGCTTCTCCGGCTATTTAGATCCATTTTCCGTTATACGCATACATTGGTGATAAATTCAAATTTTGGATCATCCCTGTGTGCAGCCGACATTAATTCTGTACCTTTTGGACGGGCATTCGTACGTTTATTTGCAGATATTTCAGCTGTTGAATACTGTAGTTTGACATTCCATCCTGGTATCGTGCGGTGACAATCTATACGATGTACATAGCTAAATGTGGAACAAAACAAATCGATCGGAATATCATGTTCTGAAATATCTTTATTTCATGTTACAAAACTTGCACAATTTGAACGGTTTCATGCCAGCTCCGGAGCCAAAGTACCTATTTATAAATTCAAATGCCGTGAGTAGAAGTAGAATATTCTAAAATTAAATTATAAATCTGATGATCTGCCGCGATAATGGCAAAACACAAACACATCGCAAATTTTGGTTCGCGTGACAACTTTCTTAATTGAGATTAAGAAGCAGGTATCTAAAAATACATTTTTATGTTTTGGTGAAAGTAGTTAACATCTTTATACGGATCTGGGGTATATTTGTCATACGATTTTATTTTTATGTTTTATGATTTTACTAAAAATAAACACAACCGTATTGATTTATCCGATCAATGGGAGCCTTCCATTCATGAAGAATTGATTTATGCGCCGATAGAGGATTTACCAAACTGAAACATTCCAAAGAAATTATATCAAAGTTTCTGTAATCGAGTGAGTGAGTGAGGTCAGCTTTATAATTAATAATAAATAAACAAATATAGTCCAGTTCACTAACCGACAATTTTAACTTTTATTTTGTATCGTTAGCCAAAGCCACGTATTTATATTATATTGGTCCCAGCTACGACTAACATATTCCTAAGAAAAAAACTGTTGGCTCTAAAAAATGTAATAACCGACCTAACTCACATACAGGGTGTAATTAGTTTCATGTCATTAAAAAAAACTGGTAATAGGGACCGACTAGATAAACAGAAAAACTATATGACCTTTCTCTCTAGGGGAACTTTGAAAAATACTGACCAGGGTTTACATTTTTAATGTTAAGGTAGGAAAGATTTGAGAACCACTGTTTTTCAGGGTCAATGGATGTAATAGTTCCGAATATTAGAAATAATAAAAACCTGTAATACCCGATTTGTGTTCCCGTCGGTAGAAGTGCGGCACTTTGATGGGATTATTTGTATCTAACTTTTTATACCACTAATTATGAATATGTAAATAATTCCTTCTCTTTCGGCACAACGCAAGCATAGCATGGCCGCAGAGGTTTAAATAGGATTTGTTTACATGTGTTTTTTAATTTGGGACAAAGTTATTGTAGCTTTTATTATCGTTCATAAGAATTTATAAAATGTAAAAGTGGTTTATTAACATTTGTAACATTGTGTTAAAATCTTACAAAATTAGTAATTGTTCTATGAAATTGGAAAACGAACAGTTAGACGTCGGAGATACGATAACAGAAAATAGTTGTGTATTTTAAGTTAGGAAAAAATTTGATTTTTTAAACGAATTGAGCGCATAATTTTTCCCAATCAGATATCGAAAACTAAAAATCGAGTCTTTGGTCTCTATGAAAATCAATGTAAACAATAATAAACAAATAAAAACAAGACAACGAATACTAATAATAATAATCATACCTATAATGCCCAATAGGTAACACCCAATAACTGAACAATTCTTTTGAATTTTTCGCAAGAATTGTTCGAAATGACCTCCATCTCCACGTATACACATTCCGGTACGTCGAACTAATAACATACTTACTCCGTTCAACACATTTGGTAAATTAGGATCATTTTTTATGGTTTCTATGCACATTAAAATACGTCGTTGCAATTGTTCTAAAGCTCTTCCGCACCAGCTGCATTTCCACCACTTTCTCCATGTACCAAGTCCATATCCGCGAGCTATGGATAAGTGTAATCTCCCATAATGTCTAAAATCTGCGTTTTAAAACACCACACTAAACTGTGAATTAACGTTATCAATAAAGAAAACAAAAAGAAAAACTTAGTCCAATACAAAAAGTAACACAAAAGCACGAATGAGAAGTACTGTCTTACGTAACCAAGTACTAACGACTTGAACGATAAGTTAGTAAAATAAATCTTAACATAATTAAGGACAAACCTGAAATTATTACTTGAGAATATTATAAGGGAGAGTATAGAGGCCTAATAGGATAGTTGGCCGCGAAGAAGCGAAAACATGGCGATGTCCTCTGTCGGTCGCTTTTAACTGCTTTGTCGGCATACTTATTTGCAAGAATGTCAGAGTATCTCGTGCAACAAGACGCGAGGCAATAAAACCTACCCCAATATGCCAGCAGTTTTCAAAGTAGGTTATTAAGTATTTTGGAAATTTTTGTTTATTTTTTTTCTCCAAAACTACGAGCTTTATACCCCATGTTATGTAAGATTTTTTTGTTTGTCTTGACATGAAACTAATTATACCCTGTATTATGGTATAACTTTAATAAAACAAAGCATCATACGAAAGAATATTTGCCATTTTGATATATATTTCAAATACATGTTATATAATATATATTTAATTAGAATATAAGCTCTTTAATCAGAAAATTTATTATTCTTCTTGCGCTTCTTAGCCCGTCTATTATAAGTTACTTCTGAAGCATCTCTTATACATGTCCAACAGGAGTCTGCTAACATCGTAGAAGCCCATTTTTCCATATTTTGAATATCCTGGTGGAATTTCTCTCCATGCTCATCACTTACTGCACCACAGTCTTCTAGGAAATAATCTAGATGTGAACGTAGAAAGTGGACTTTTAGTGACATTGCATCCTAACTTCTGGTAGTAAGAAAGAAGATTTCCAACAAGGTCTCTAAAGTTTTCTGCTCTTTTGTTACCGAGAAAGTGTGTTGCTACCATTTTAAAAGAATTCCAAGCAACTTTTTCGTTACCTTCTAGAATGTTGTCAAATTCAGCATCTTTGAAAAGGTTCTTGATTTGAGGACCCACAAAAATTCACTCTTCAATTTTCTCATCACTAAGTCTGGGAAATTTTTGTTTTAAATAACTGAAAACTGAAAGCACGCCCTTCTTTGTCCATAGCTTTTACCAAGTTTTTCATAAGCCCCGGTTTTATGTAAAGTGGTAACAGTATTACCTTTTGTGAATCAACTAATGGAATGTCAGTAACATTTTTTGCTCCTGGTTCAAAACCCGGTCTTGGCGGCCAAATTTTTCTTTTGTAATATTGTAACCGCGCTCGACTGTCCCACTCACAAAAAGAACAGTAATATTTGGTATACCCTTGCTGCATACCAAGTAAGATAGCTATCACTTTTAGTTCTCCACACATCTGCCACTTATACTTGTCATATTATATAGTTTGTAGCAATACATTAATGTTACTGTAATTTTCCTTCATATGGACAGCATGGGCGTTTGGAATTAATGGCAATTTATTTCCATTGTGGAGTAACACAGCCTTTAGACCAAGTTTCGAGGCGTCAATAAAAATTCTTCAGTCACTAGGATCATGGGGAATGTATAAAGCCCTCATTAAACCTCAATGTCTTTGCAGGCAACCAAGTCATTTTACATTTTGAAAAAAGGTGTAAAATCTTTTTGGCGACTTTGATACAAGGAAACTTTAACATTTTCTTGTAGTAAATTTCATTGTTGTAATCGAGATGACAAAAGCTCCGCTTTCGCCTTGGACAGATTAAGGTCTCTTATAATATCACTTAATTGGCTTTGGTTAATTTTGTGTGATTCACTACCGTGCACTTCGGCAGAGAAATCTGGATCTTGTGATGTTGATAGCTGGACTAAGTCGTCGTCTACATTATCATCCGATTGTTCGTCAGAATCAAGACTATATTCTTGAGGTGCATTAGGAATAGGTAGTTCATCACTATGGGGAACCGGGTGACTGGCAGATGGTAAATTGGGATATTGTTACCATCCGTTTTTTCTTGTTAATACCCTGTTTAATATGAGGTATCACGGAAACATAACAATCAGTAAGATAATATTTAGGTTCTCGCCAGGTCATGGGCACAGCAAAAGTCATTAAACGTCCTCCTCCACTTAGACAACTGCAAAGATTGTTCGCACAATTTTAGTTTTACTGACAAGTAAAGGGTAGGTAGTTAACACGGTCAGTATAGTATGTCTATTGTTCGTAGAATTCTAATTCTACCTGTTATTTGAGATAGGACCCCCCATAAACTAGGATTTATACCTGCGTTACGTTTTATTACCTGTATCGGGAAAACCAGAGCCAACTTGAACTTTTGCTTTTTATATTGTTATTTAGCATGATAAAGTTACTAAGAATTTGCTATACATGTAGGCTGTCGGCTAGTGTAATGATTTTACTATTGTTTTTTCCCATTTCCGGCAAATCCAGATATTGTATCGCAACCAGAGAAACAATGCAAAATTGCTACTGTTACGAGTTTTCACCCTTTTACCCTGTATGAATCCGTGGGTTCTAAATAATTTTAACAAGGGGTAAACCACTAACACTTTATTTAATAATTTACTGATTACACAATGACAATACTTCTAACCTCACTTTTGCTGGTACCAAACTTCACTTTAATAGAACTTCTCTTTAATAAACTTCTTTTTCCCGCCGTGGAATCTCGCCTTATATACCCTGAAATTGCCTCTAGAGTTATCTAGAACATAATCAAGAATCTTCTCCTACCATATTCTAGAAAACTCTACCTCTTTCTACAAGTTTCCAGTCACTATTAGGCATAGGCGTATCAATATCCAGTTCCAAGGGGGTGTAATTCATACTACAATATTTTTGAAGGATTCATGCTTGAAACTATTTGAGGTGTAAAATATATGTTTTATATTACCTGAGTCTGGCTTGTGTAAATAAATGTCATAATTATTTGAATTCAATTGATTTAAAAGTACCAAAAGGTCAATATATTGACCCACACCTATGAGACTTTTATTATTATCTTTTGCAATTTCTATCGTCGTTCTATCTTACATTTTTCAAGGGTTTCAACTGTGAATTTTAATAAATAATGTAAAATTTTAAACAATGATTAAAAAACAAATCTAGTTTTTCCAGTTTTTCGCATTTCCTGGCAAACTTTCCAATAGTAATGTTTATTTTTTTTACACCATCTAAAAGTAGACGTTTCAATGAAAATAAAGACCACTGCTTTTTTAACTGTTTTCAGCACATGGGTATTTTCACAATAAAATGTAAAAGTAAATATTTTGATTAAAAAAAAATACAGATTGTTTGGGGCATAAAAAGGTAAGTTTACGCCATATTTCGTGAAGAAAAAATTTCTTGTGGGAGATAAAAATCAAAAACGAAAAGCCGGTTTTTTCGACTTTTTCTTGGAAAAAATTAGGTTATGTGAAAAAATGGTTCATACAAAAGTTATAGACCTTTTCATTACCTACAACTTTTGTATTTAACTTTTTTCGATAGAAGGTCTAGTTTCGCTGGAAATCGTGAAGAACCATTTTCCACCTCTAAAAGTTCCCCCCATTTCACCCTCGTAACTTGGATCAACTTTAATTTATTGGTTGCGTCATATTTCCTTCCTTTTCCGACAGCTTTTATGTTATTAATTTTTATGATTTCTTGCCTTTTTAATAGGTATCTGCACTGGCCTAGCGACATCGTTTTTAATTTCGCATTTTTTTTAATTCACTGTTATGTTGTAAATTCTTAATAATAAAAAAGCTTCAAAGCAGGATTGTGCATGATCTAAAATGTTTGACAATATTTATTATAACTTGCATATAAATGAAGTCCAAAAACATTTTTATTCTTTAAATGTGTAAGTCATAATAATTAAAATTCGTAGAAAAGTATTTCGTCGATTTAGCGATTGATTTGACATAAAATAACTCGCCCATAAAATAAAGGAAACTTTGAAACTCGTTCTGCGGAAATTTTAACTGAATTTTAAAATTCTCCTCTTTCAGAAACATCCCTCTGGTAGATAATAATAACATCAAATACGTTTTAGCTTAACTACTTGACTCGTTGAATAAAAACTGCTGTATAAAATCGTATTTTTCTTTCCAGTTTATTAAATCACTTTGGCAATATCTAGATCATTAGTTTAAAGTTTCCGGAATTACTTGGCAGCAAGCAACTTAAAAATTATACTTGCTACATTTCTTTCATTTATAAAGCTATAATTATATTGTGCTGTGCTTGATTACTTTTAGGTCTTTTAGTTATGTATAATAACCAGAATTAATGTAGCTGAGTGATCGCATTCTTCCCAGCGCTGCTTTTTCGTATGACAAATCGCTCGATGATAAAATTATGCAAATAAATAGGTATATGATGAATTATATCAAGTTTCGATGAGTGCATTTTTCAGTTTTGTTTGCTGCATGCCTCCTAACGCCAAAAATACTGTTCAAAGGGTCTAGCAGGATAAGCTAGGCGAAACACTAGCGTTTACACCCCAAGCAAACACATATAATCCAGCGTGCGCATTAGTACTTAGAAAGAAATTCAAATATTTTGTGGATAATAAGTGGAGGGACATCCCCCGTATCCCCACTTTCTTCGTGTACGACACTAATAATGCCTGCGGTGCTGATAATTATTTCCAATTAGATAGCAAAATAAAATTCAACCTAACTAACCTAACCTAAGGAAATCACATGAAAGAATGAAATTATTATAGGAAAAAGAAGGAAAATGTTATTTGTGCCATCAAATCAAACCTGAATTTGTGACAAAATACATTAATCGTTACAAATTAAAAGAAAAATGTTCGGTGTCTATAAGTTGACCCCGGTTGAACCTGACGCACCCTAAGCGAGAACATACCTTCATATCGTCCATACTATGAATCTGAGAGGAAGTTGTAGACAGTTGAATTCCCTTCAATAATATATATACTTATGCCAATTAATCTCCAACTAAATGGATACGCAAACTCAACCAATAGTACAATGTCAAGAACAGAGGCGATGATACAGACTGAGGAGGTCGGCTGACATCACTTTGACTTGGAAAACATTAATACCTGTGAAACAAGAAGATTTTTTGTCCAGTCCTATCAACAAAAGTCAGTTCATCTCCTTACTATAAATAAAGCTTTAGTAGAATGGGATACACACTATCCAGGCCACCGATGATGCTGACGTCCTTATCGTGAAGGCTGCTGGGGAATAATCCACTTACAGTTCTGTGGCTGTCTTTGGTGAGAATGTGGACGTCGCTGTTTTTTTATAGCTTCCACTCCTCCCACCCAAGACATTCTGCTGCTGAAACCCGGTCGAAGGAAAACAAAAACTGTAGCACTGTCCACCCAAGAGATGCAGCAGCATGGATTTGGACACATCCTGTTCTTACATCCATATACGCTACGACACAACATCTTCTACTTTAAGGAGACGCAAGATGGGCTTCTCAAAATTGTACTTAAAGTCAGATATCATCAAGGAAGCGGCAGTGATCTTTTACAATCCCTCCTCCACTCTAGGTTGAAGATGCTGGGAGGATTTGCTTCCTCAAATGATATGGGGCACCAGCGAGACAGACCTCCCTCAACCAGTACCGCTTCCAGTCGTTCATGAGGTCGGCAAATATTAAGCATAACAGTAGTTCCCTCGCAGCAACTGAGAACGCAGCGAAAGAGCATTCCCGGCGCATCTACAACCAAATTCAGCAGTGGCTCGGCGTGCCTCCACTGCCAAGGGAAGTACCTCAACGGCGGCGGCGTGCCTGTTTACGACGAGGACGACGAATGAAAACGACGTAGTGTCCCTTCAGCAAGAACTAGCCACCTCTGAAGATAAGGATGACATGGACGAAGAACCCTTGCCAGAAGCTTCACGGTCAAAGAGGATGAAAACGTGAGTCCAGAGAAACTTGAGAGTTAATCATTGAGATGTTATTGAGAATGAGAACATAGAATTATTAAAATCGAATAAAATTACTTACCTTATATGTGACTTTCTTTTATCATCTTTAAAATACAATTTTCTACTTTCTACTTCTATTGTGGACTATAAGGTATGTTGACGTGTGGGCCCATTATTTAATATTTATCACGTCATATTAAATTATTCAATATATATCTTGGAACCCTGACAAGAAGTAATGATATGATAATAGAAAACCAAAGCATGACATTGAGGTACTGTATAAACATAAGATATTTTGAGAACCGGACAATTGAGTTGAGAACAACTTGTGTTTGCCATGGTGTAAGGTCTCAAAATTAGATATATCATTGTTGCCTACGGACTTAAATTAACAATTATGTGAATATACCTAATTCAGCCACTTTTAATGATTTTCCTCAGCCATACACTGAATATAAATTTAAGCTATAATTTGTACGTTTATAACAAACTCTTGGGAATTTAAAATTAAATTCTCAGAACGAATTTATTTATTTCGCGAGCAAGGAACATTTCAAATTAATATAATTCAGCAAAGTTTGCAAAAGTTACATTTTTAATACCGAAAAGTAATACAAGACTTTATGAGAAATTTTATTTTACATTTTTATTTTCAATCTTTTCAAGTGCGTGTTTACAAAACTTCAGGAGCTTACCAGCTTATATTACTTTTAAAATAAACACGAAATTATTTACACGTATCTTGTTTCTCCGCAACTTTTGGAGGAGGTAATTCGTTTTCTTCGCATTTTCTCTTTATCACTATTATATCTTCGCACAGCACCTCCTCCTCATGTGGAAGTATTTGAATAATATCATTATCCTCTGCAAAGAATGGACCTTTCTTTCGTTGATTATCACGATGTATCCTCTCTATTACGGTGTACCATAGCCCAGCAGCCACGAATGCTGAGAAAAGTAAACATGATTTTAATTATAATTATTATAATATAACTTTATTTTGCGATTTTATTCATTAATATGTAGATATTTACAGTATTTTAATGGACTCACAGCAAGCTACTTCATCGCACCCTTAGCGACCAAAAAAATAATGCAAGTTAGTACCAAGTTTCCGAGAAAGCACGAGAAAGTTTAACTGCATCGAGTTTTTTTTTAAATTTAGCTTGCAGATATAAAAATTTTATGCCGATATTTTAATCTGTTGTTAAGATTTTCGCAAGAAATTTGCCCCAAAAAATAATACCTTTTCCGACGCCATTTTGGAGGCCTAAGACAGTAAATAGTATTCCCACAATAGTTTCATAAAATATATAAGTCTGGAAGAAATGAACCGCGGATGAGCTCGTTAAGGAATAATTATTCTTCCATGAAAATATTATGGTAAGTTGAGGGCTATATGAGACATATTTTCTAAAAGTTGCAAGAATGTGAGGGCCTTTTTCACGAAATGAAAAACACTTTATGTTGGAAATTTTGGCAAAATTTGCCATAATTTAACCAAATAATTAACCAATTTAAGTCGATAAAGTCTTTATTACCTACATACCAGAAAGAGACTGATACTTCTATTGACAATAGTCTTGGAAATACTGGAGATACTTTTGAAAACCCCCACTGGGATATTTAAACGTCAATTTAACAATGTTCCCACTATTTAAAATGGGATCAATTTCAAGGCTAAGAATTGCAAGGTTACGATGGTGCTGCGAGAGTTACCGGAGAAGCTTATAAACGTGTACAAGCATTGTGGGAAATTGCATTAAACGCAAAAAGCAAAACCGGGACTGCTTATTTCAATTGGCTATGGATTAAAGGTGAAGAATTCTATTCAAAATCGCACTAATACTAAAACCTCATAAACGCATAATAGTTCAATTTAGCTTTTTCTTAATTAAGTCCTAAGAGGCCTTTACACCTTCAGTAATAATGCCGTTACCTGAAAATAATGACATTATTAATGAGCGCGTAAAGTTATAAAAGTGGAATGATAACAAGTAATGAAGCGGTAATGAAGCGTATCCGAATATTTTGACAAAGTCTGGTTTAAAATGACCGATGTATGAATTCATGTTGCGCATAAGTTTTCACTATCTCTTGCACACAAGCTTAAAGCAATAGACTAAAAATATTATCAATGTACGTCTACCAAGATTCTGCCCCACTTCTTTTGAGACGGAAATATGAAATGTACACTGAGGAGTGAGAAACATAGTCATAAGCTCAGGGATTCTCAAACTCTGTGACTTGATGACGAATATATTTATTACCGTGAATTAACACCACTCTAAATATGAAAAACGTCTTTATATGGAATATTTAGAGGTAAATAGTAGATATTCATCCGTCCAAACGAATAATGTCTAAGCTCTATTAAAAGTTAATAATTTTCTTTCTAAAATTTTTATTTTATTAAGCCGCGCCGCGAGTTTTGTTAAAATTTTATTTTCTCCAAAAATGTGTCTTTTATTACTACTAGCGCATGTTTATCTCTAATAAAATCGCCTTTCTTACGTTATATACTAATACACGAATGGTGAAACTTGCATCGAGTTGATAAATTGTTCAAGCGCAGTGTTGTATTGTTTATGAAAACGTGTCGTAAATTGTTCAAGTGTAGTGTTCAAGTGTTTTAGTGTTGATGAAAACATGCCAATGCGTTGTTTTTTCTGAATTATTTTATTTGTTTTAAAATTATTGTTAATTTTTTTAATATATATTTTGTTATTCAGAATATTTGTTTATTACCGCTAAAAGAAACATAATTTATTTTCGTTATTCTCATAGAGATTTCAGATTTTTTTTATTATATGAAATATTTTATTTTTACTAACATCATTTCCCCTACTAATACTACGATCCTATCCTTTCCTGGCAAGAAAGGCCCACACCTCCCCGTGGTTCTTGCTGGACTGTAACAATATTAGTCTTTGATTTCTTTTTCTGATAACTCATTGTTATTGGCTGAATTGGGCAATTCATTTTTTGTTATCAGTTTCATTTGTGCCCGAGCCTATATACCTACAGTGTCCGTCATAAAGTTGGCTACATATGGGAAAAAAATTTATTATTGAGATTTCTAAAAAATACTATATTGGGGGTTCGCTTCTTTTTTACATGCAAATACCTTTATTCAACTAAAATACATAAAGTTTTTGTCGAAATTAATCGAATATATGTGAAATAGACACAAGAATTTATGATTTTTCATATAGTAATTAACGGAAGGGGTAAAATTTGCACTTTTTTTATTTTCCTCATATCTGCTTCAATATTGATATATGGGGTCCTTGTTGGATTCTATGCCCTTTTTCTTAATAAAATTTTTCGATATCTTAACAATTTGACCCATTTTTCGGTACCACCGTCAACTACTTTTTAGAACTACTGGCATTTCTTCATCAAATAAAAGACGTTTTAGCGGCCATGACACAAGTCAGCTTCAATTGTACCCGACTCTATTCGAGCATCATTACTAGCATTCGGAAAGGATACTGTCGGTAATAATAATCCGGTCAAGTTAGACCAAAAAATAGGAGTGAAGGTACAAAAATTCACAACCAGCTGAAAGTTGGTAAGGTTGTTCAAAACACCATTATAAATGAACTCAAAAAAGTCCTCATCGATCCGATACCTGGAAAAAAATTTACTCGGGGTCAAAGGTCACAAAAATGGATTTTTCGCGATTTTCAGCAAACCGGTAAGTTTTATCATAAAGTTAGTTCAGACGAAAATTGTAGATCAGATAATTATCTATAAAAAATGTCTCAATACTTTTTTTCCTAAGAGCCACCGTTTCTGAGATATGACGATTCAAAAAGTTAATATGTACACGTTTCCACGCCACCTTTGAGGTAGTGTACTTAGCGCTTTTTTTTAACGTGGTTTCCCCGGTAGGCCTATGCCACGGGTCTGTTGTGATTCTGTTTAATTTTAAACTATTGAATAATAAAAGATATTAGCAAGGGTTGGAAATGATAAAAGCGGTGTAAATTAAAACAAAATAGGGAAATTTATTCGTTTGATTCATAATTCTCTAATACTTCTGCTTCCTCTTCTTCTTGTTCTTCTTGTTCTTCTTCTTCATCCTGGGTGCAAGTAAATTGCCTCAATAGTGATGCATCGCATGTCTCCCCGTTGCTGTCAAACGAATCCCCTACTGTTGCTAATTCAACATTGGAGCACGACCGACCTTGACAATTTGTACATGCTAGAGAACAAAACAGTTCAACTTTTTTGTAACCACCTTTACCACTACATCCCTTTTTACAGTTGCAAAAAATTGTGTTTAGCAGTTTTTCTGGCGCAGGTGGGAGTAAAGTCTGAACTGGTTCTAATGTATTGTCGACCGACTTCCAACCCAAGTCTTTTGGGTCTAGCTGATAACCAAGCCACACTTGAACTTGGTAATATATCCGAAAAAGATGTTGATGAGCAGCCACTGAGGTTGGAGGAAGACAAGCTAATTGCACTTGTTTTTTATTTCGAATATTTTTAACGAAACATGCATATCGAAACTATAAGCAGGTAGTTTTTTTAGGAGCTCCGTACATAGAAAGAAGAAAGTGAATTCCGTTGGTGATAACTTCTTGTGAAGTTGAATTACTCTTTTTAAAAACACAGCACATTGAACTAAATCTTGTTTTTCAAACATTTCAAAAACTGTTGTTTTACCCCTTCTGAAAAATGCAGATGTATCACAGCCAGTGATTGCGTGTAAAAATAGTACATGGTTTTGACACTTTGCAAAAGTAGATAAACTTTTCGATGAATATATTTCCGATTGATGTTGAGCTTTTCCAGGTTTAAAAAAATAGTTTTTTCAGTTGGAGTTCGAGCAGTGAGTAATACGAGTAAGTCTACATCTTCACCAAAAACAATAGTTGCATTTGTTAAATTGAATTGTTCTATTGCTGTTTCAATTATCAGACATCGGCATCATTACTAGCTTATTTTACCAATATATTTTCAGCAGTAAACTTTTCTTTCAACATTGAAATGAACCGAGATTTGTTGTGAGTATTTGCAAGACATTTCTGTTTACTAGTAGGAACTGTCATAGATTGATCAAATAAAATATCAGAAGATGAAGATGTTGCTGAAGTTCGACGACGTTGCGGCTTTAATATTTCTCGTACAATCATTATAGCCATCAAATACGACAGTAACTCTGGGACCAAAATGTCGACGTACATACTGAACGTATTTATCTAAGATAACGTTGAATGTTTCTTCGTTATCCCACACAATGCGGTGTAATAAATATCCTCCATCAGTGATGTATGTCGCATTTATGTTGTTAATATCAATATTTACACTACCTCAAAGGTGGCGTGGAAACGTGTGCATATTATGACGATTACAACTCTTCCAACTTTTTGAATCGTCATATCTCAGAAACGGTGGCTCTTAGGAAAAAAAGTATTGAGACATTTTTTATAGATAATTATCTGATCTACAATTTTCGTCTGAACTAATTTTATGATAAAACTTACCATTTTGCTGAAAATCGCTAAAACCCCATTTTTGTGACATTTGACCCCGCGTAAATTTCTTTCCAGGTATCGGATCGATGAGGACTTTTTTGAGTTCATTTATAATGGTGTTTTGAACAATCCTACCAACTTTCAGCTGGGTGTGAATTTTTGTACCTTCCGATGTCTAAATATACCGGACTATAATGATCGTGTAAAATGAGAGCATCATTATTTCGGCATTACTCAAATAAGAACAGCTGTATTTATTGAAGCCGGTGACATTACAACTGAAAATTTCAAGTCTTCAAAGCCTCTTCCACTGGTTAGGTATCTCAGAGTTAAGGCCAGTCTTTCATTAACCGGTATATTACTCCAAATTACTGTGTTTTTCTATACTAAAATTGGTTCGACCAATCGCAATAATGATATCTTCGTTGATACGAAACTAGTTTTTATTATCACTCATTTCCTTCGTGTCACTTATTTCCCTCAGTAACATTGGATGTGAATAATTTTGGCCTTTTTTCAACAACCCTTTCATCCAATAATGGCGTTTAACATGATGTTTCATATTTAACGCCATAATTATAGCTAGATATGCTTTTCTCTTAAAATCCATTCTCTGATCAAACAAAATCAGTGTGTTTTCTATCGCCACTTGAAACATAATGACGAAAAAATAATGTTAGTAATAATGAACATGTAAGGTGCGAAAGATAGTGACAGGGAATGAGGGGGAAATATTTAGCAATGATTTTATTGTAATGATCTGCTGGCATGACTTTATTATTAAACGTAAGAACCCTTTTAAGCTGCATCATTAATAAAATTTATTAATATATACTTACGTGGAACCACATAAGGAAATTCTTCCAAAATTCTTCTGACCATTCCTATCGGATGGAAAGTGGTCCAAACGCTTAAGTGAAAGGGCGAAAGTGCATACGTGACTATTCCTCTTAAGAAATATGATCTTGGAGGTCCCATTCTTATAATAATTCACCCCTGGTCTTTTCTTTTTCTGAGTGACAATTTTGAGAACTGACTTCTTTGATATTAACGTGAGCACAGAAGACAGAAACTATAGTCACAGAAGACAGTATAGTTCCTGTCTCCTGTGAAGTGAGCAGCGCTTTGCAGAATAGCTGAATTGAGACACGTACGTGACGAAAGAACAATGAGTTGACAAAGAATCGGAGGCACAATAAACGGCATGAAATCAAATCAGTTTGGGCGTACGATAAGATACCTACCCACAATGGTATACTTCTGTGCAATGAAATCCCGTACACCTATTTTTCGCTATAAGCATTTTTTCGCGACTGAAGAATATGTTGTGGTCACTGCAGTGAGAGTGAATATTTCGTTTTCGCGACTAGTAGTATGTTATTTGATCTATAACTGACGTCATTATTTTAGGTCAAGTAACTTACTACTTCGGCCTTCAACTGACTACGCTCTTTCCGTATTCAGCGTCTGAAAACGCATTGACAGTAGTGCTAGATAACCTGTATTTTGTCATTGCCGGGGCTTTTCAAAACTGTGTAACATCTTTTAATAATCTTAATTTGTTACGAAATAAAAACATGGAAGCCGAGTTACTGTCTTTACAGTTAAATTACAGAGGTACAGATCTAGTCGTCACTGTGGATCTAGAAACGGCCAATATTTTTGCTTAATGGTATGTTAAATATATTTTGTAAGTACTTCTGATACAAGAAATCGTTCGTATTTAATAGATATATCATAACCTCAACTATTATATCGTCATTATCTTTCCACAATTGACAAAAATATAAAAATTGAAATAAATTGAAATCCATTACGACCAAACAAAAACTACAATTGTTTGGCTAACAAAAATACCCTGAACTCAACTGTCACTACTGTCAATTGTCAAATATCATCCAGTTAAGAGACTATTCCCATTTTGGCGAGAAACTATGGTAGGAGAGAGATCTTATGAATATAGAAAGAGAACGAAATAGTTACTACATGTTAAGACAGATGGTCTATTTTCAGTCGTGAAAAAATGCTTTTTATCAAATCTTTATTTATTTATATATTAGTGTCAGTGTCATGAGATGCCAAAATTAACTGAACATGAAAACATTTTAATTCTCTCTGAAATTGAAGACGGATGGACTATCAGAGCAGTTGCTAACCATTATCGATTGAATAAAAGTACTGTTATGAATGTAAAGAAAAGGAGGAAGGTAGCGTAAAGAAAAAAGACGGTTCGGGCCGATCGACAAGTTCTAATTTCGTTCAAGATGAAGCAAGCGCTTCTTGGCTATTTGAGAGAAAATTCCTTTCAGACAGCAGGAGACGCTGTGTTCATGACAAATTTTCCAGCATCGTGGTGAACAGCTAGTCGAAGGATGGGAAAATCGGAACTATAAAACTGCACAAGAGTCAAGAAGACCATATTAACAGAAGCAAGCCCACATTCTATTTTGTTAAAATTATGTCTATCGCCCGTTGGAGTTTTGGAGCAATGTTGTATTCACCGTGAAACAGTTTTTCAGTCTTGTAATGACAGACATATTCGGGTGTACTGTCCTGCAAATATCAGATTTCACGAACGTTACGTGTCTCCGCGCAACAGGTCCGGGCGATTTTCTGTTAATGTTTGGGTATAGATAAGTGTACGGGGCACTTGATTTGGAGTAAGAGAATATTAAATCTGACAAAATGACACCTCTTTCAAATGGTTGGCGTCTGACGTCTTTCTTCCAATTGTCTAACGCATAAACAAGCGGAAGCGTCACTTTGACGCTGAGCATGATTGCGGTTATCTCGAGCACCACCTTTAAAATTTTCACGTGGGGTAAAGGTCCCGTATTAGCCTCATAATGCAACCTGTTATGTTAAGGCTAGGATAGCTACAGTGAAGAACCGGTTATGTTCAGGGGTCCGGACGGTATATTAGATTTTCACTCACATTCAGCAGTAAGAAGCATATGTCGATAAATAAGAAAGTTTATTAAAAATATTAAAATTCAGCAGTAGCATAAAAAAACGGTTAGGTACCAAATAAATTATTTCAAAATCTTAATAGTCCAATCGGTAAAGTAAAAAATACACCAGAAGCTCGCAAAAATGGTTATCTGAGATTTTTCTTATTTTACTGATAACTCGTAATCCGTTGAAGATATAAAAAAATTGGTCGTCATAGAAAAAAAAGCTTGAGTAATTGCCTAAAAAAAGACCTCTTTTAATTGTCTTGTATATGCCATGGTTTTCAGGAAAATCAATAGTGACAAAAATTGCAAAATTTGTATTTCTAATGTGCTCGAATTTTCGTTTATTTGAAATATTTTGCGCGCGGCCTATAGAAAAAATTGAATTGCTCGAAAACCAAACATGCTGGGAAGAACAATTAAAATGGGTTTTAAAGGTTTTAAAATACTCTTTTGTGTTTCCATTTTTGATGACTATTGATATCTATTAGTATATAAAAATAACAATATAATATAGTTACCTCTTGAATTTTGGAACAGAAGCTCAAAAGCACAAATACTTATACCTGGTAACACTAAAATTATCACGATAAAAGTAGGACGATGTCACATCACCTCATCGGGAAGTGTTTTTCTCTCCGGGCGGGATTATCCTGGTCAATTTTTAAGTTAGTGGGCCTCATCCACCCCAAAGCAATCAAGACTAATGAATGGAAGTCCGCCTCTTTTTACAGGGCTCAAGTCATCCGGAACGTTGCGTCTCCTATAGTGAAAATTATGTACGAGAACGCCGAGCAAGGCCCGATCAATTTCCGAATTTTTTTTGTGTAAATTTGTAGAAAAATGCCAACTATCTATTGGCAATAATGGCATTCCAATATAATTTAAAGTCTTAGAAATATTCAGGGTTCTTTTAGGGTAGAAAAAATTAGTGCAACTGTTGAAGAAACTTTTCGGACTGGTCCGGTAAAAAGATATAATCGCCTGTATGAGCTATTGGACATTGAATAAAATGCGTTTTTTCCGAAAAAGTCGATTTTTGCAAAAAATTGGTCATATTTTGCAAATTTGTAAAAACGCCCATATTCAACTTATCTTGGACTACGTTTTCACAGAGTTTCGTTAAAGACGATGAAAAGATATTTTCTTCACGGAGATACGGGTATTTAAAAAATGCGATTTTTAGCGGTTTTTTGCAATAACTAATTAATTTTGCAATATTTTGAAACCGAACTAGGCCAACTCGATCCGCATTAAAAAGTTACACAACTTTGCTATTCAACTTTCTTCTGTACAACGCCAAGTTTTTTTTAACGTAAAAAACTGTTTTTCGCAAATTTTGGTCGCCTAAAATCCCTGAGTTACTTGACTAATAAGACAATGTGTACTTACATGCGGTGTTGGTACGGGATTTAATAGTTAAAACGTGTTTTCTAGTTAAGAGACGGATCAGAACTGACTGCCAAAAATGTTTTAATGAAACAGGTTACCGCTGGTCTGCCCTTATGCCAGTTGCGGTAAATTTTGTAATTATTTTAATATTGCAGATTTCCTTCACAGCCGGGTTGCTTACATATTTTATATATAAGTAGAAATCTGCCTCGTGGCGTAATCTATCTAAAGTTGAAGAAATCTATGATACTCAATGAAAACAATTTTTCCGGCCATAAGTCGGACATGAAGTAAAAATATTAATTTACATTGCATTTTGATTATGAAATAGTCATTTCATTACAGGGGTATGGCATAATTTTTAACTTTTTTCTTTCGGCTTTTATATGGAATCACTCCTGTATAGCAAGAAGGCAATTTTACCGAAATACTTATATTTCCTCACTTGAAAAAATTTCACAGATGCCTATCAGTTAGGGTTTGTAAAAAAAGTAGACTTTTAAATAATCCCCACTACAAGGGAACGCTGATAGGGAACACTTTATAGGTAATTTTCACCGATACCTCTCGATACCTTTCTGAATCGGCCTAAAAGAATGACTTTCAGAAAATGATGTACGAGAGAAAGTGTTTTTATTGCTTTCCCTCACGCTGATTCCAGATTCCATCTCTTAAGCAAGTGTACATGTGGAAACACTGCTTTCAGAATAACATTTTACAAACTTAATGAAGACAATTTGTTGACGTGTCTCACTTTAATTAATTTAAAATCACATATAAAAGATTATGATTATAACGACGACGATGATTTTTTGTAAAATCATGTGAATTTAACAAATTGATTATTAGCTCAGGTACAAGATATAATAAAGGGAAGTATTGAATTTACACTTACATACACATAACTTTAATCATCATTATACAGGGTGTTTTTAAAAAGTATGTCAATCACTTAACCACGGACTCAGCATGTCAAAAGAAGTTGATTCAGCCTAATTTACCTCTATCCAAAATCGCACCCCTATGAATATACAGCCCTCTAAAGTTGGGATTAAAAATATTTATTTTTTTAATATTGTGCAAATGGCTGTAGATATCTTTTTCAAGTTCGGAACACTGAAATGTATGTCAAAGGGTAATAGTTTAAAGTAAAAACTGTTTAAATTCAAATTTTCTAAAAGGCCGATTTGGGGGTAAACTACCCTTCCCTCCTACCCCCTCTTTTAGTGGTACGCCTATGACTTTTTTGATATAGGGCATTTTATATAAAATTTAATTATAAAACTTTTCTTTATTTTTTTTCATTTAGATAACCATTTTCAAATGAATCTGGAAATACTAAAACCATTATGAAAAGTGGAACATATGAAATAAAAAAGTTCTTCTGTGTAATTTTGGCATTTGAAGTTACTGGTATTATAATAAAAGATGTGCATTGCTATCATAAACTGTAAAATTAAAAAAATGTTTAAATAGGTTTTTTTATTAAATAAAAATCACAGAAACTAAAACATCAATCATTAAAGCAACAAAGTAAATTAAAATAATATTAGAAGTAAAACAACAAATAATGAAATAAATTAAAAATAAAATAAAAAAATATTGAACATTAAAATTTTATTTCAGAATGTGCTCAAAATGATTTCCATTTTGTCGTACACAATACCTCGCCCTTTTTAGAAGTGAAAATCTCACATTCTGAAACACGGCAGGAATGTTTCTAAATTCCTCGGCTGATTATTGAATTCTTTGTCGGAGATGTTCAACGCTCTCTATTGGAACAGAATAAATTTTTTCCTTCATAGCTCCCCAAAGACAGAAGTCAATTGGGTTTAAATCAGGGGACCGAGCAGGCCAACTGACTGGAGCATCAGCTCCTCGACCTATCCAACGCCCTGGAAAACGCCTTGATAAACATTGCCTGACTTGCAGGCTATAATGGGGTGGAGCACCATCTTGTAAATACCACATGTTTTCTCTAATATTAAGATTAACAATATCTAATTGCTCAGGCAATTCATTTTCCAGAAATTCTAGGTAGTCAGCTCCATTTAAACGACGTGGAAAGAAAACAGGTCCAATTAGATGGTTATCAACAATACCTGCCCAAACATTAACAGAAAAATTACGCTGAAAATGCGTTTCTATCTTTGCATTGGGATTTTCTTCAGACCAAATGTGATAATTATGATGATTTGTAATACCATTTCTATGAAATGAGGCCTCATCAGTTGACAAAATGGTGTTTACAAAACTTACATTTCTTCCATTTTTTCTGAGAAGCCAGTTACAAAATTCCATTCGAGAACCGTAATCTTGAGGTTCCAATGCCTGAACAGTCTGTATATGAAATGGAACTAGTAATTGTTCTTTTAATGTTCTCCATACTTAATAATACGATACTCCTACCTGAGAAGCTATTTTACGCACACTGCTTTCAGGCCGTTCTGATACAATATCTAAAATTTCCTCTTCGACCTCTGGAACTAGCACAGTCCTAGGTCTGCCACACTTCCCAGCACGATCATTTGATAGACTTCCAGTTTCCCTTGCACGACGATCGACTGCAAAAAATGTACGTCTATCAGGATGCCGACGGTTTGGAAACTTTTCCACATAACGCCTAGCTGCACTAGAACCATTTCCATTACATTCGCCTAATATTCTAATCATATCCACCATTTCGGTATTAGAATAACTCATATTAAATGCCATTGTTAACAATTAATAACTGATATCTATTAAAGCAGTTTGACAAAAATGACAGGTGTCAACTACCTATTAAATTTTCACAGGTGCCTTTGATCATCATCTACATTAATTTTAAACATTATTTGTGTTATTCTACAAAGGCGTGGTAATGGTTTTAATATTTCCAGATTCATTTGAAAATGGTTATCTAAACGAAAAAAAAAACAAGATAAAAAAAAGTTTTATAATTAAATTTTATATAAAATGCGATATATCAAAAAAGTCATAGGCGTACCACTAAAAGAGGGGGTAGGAGGGAAGGGTAGTTTACCCCCAAATCGGCCTTTTAGAAAATTTGATTTTAAACAGTTTTTACTTTAAACTATTACCCTTTGACATACATTTCAGTGTTCCGAAATTGAAAAAGATATCTACAGCCATTTGCACAATATTAAAAAAATAAATATTTTTAATCCCAACTTTAGAGGGCTGTATATTCATAGGGGTGCGATTTTGGATAGAGGTAAATTAGGCCGAATCAACTTCTTTTGACATGCTGAGTCCGTGGTTAAGTGATTGATATACTTTTTAAAAACATCCTGTATAATGTGAGTAGATATAATTTTTTATTGGCATTCACTGTCCGTGTTTCTCATCTAGGGGCACAAACACCCTTGTAGACATGCAGATTTCCACCTTCAACTCCATTTCGGATCGTAACATTCTAAATAAAAACTATTACATCAACTTGTTGAATACTAAAACAAATTTACAAATTCACAAGCGAGAATAGTCACCCTGAAATATTAATGAGACTTCTATGAATGGGAACGGTCCAAGGCCGTATGAAAACGCCGCCAGCCACTTCAAAAACTTTTCATGATTCGTTTAATATTATCATAATGTTGTCATCGGCTGAATATAACGTGATATTCTGGCGTATTCTAAAAAAATTACGTGTTCCTTGTTGCGTAACAATACGAAATTATACTCAAAATAAATATATAGAAACGCCTCTTGAGTGGTCTGGATCTCGCTCTTATTTTCCTTTCTTTTCCTTTCTCAATAAAACACTGTATATATTTTTTAAATTAATTGTGTTATTTTTACACTAAGAGTGAGCAAGGCGGCAAGATCAGGGGGAATAAGGGGTAACTCACCAAGTGAAGAGAGATCTCCCTAATAAACTAATTTTAGCAAAAAAATATTCTTCAACAATCCTGTACTATATATTTATTATGGTGCCCCCCCTCATTTTTGAATTTTCCCGGAACTTGGAAGTGCAACAAATGCATCATCTCATTCTCCAGGTTATTACCTACTTAAATCCCAGAGATGATCCTTTTATTAATTTTTGTTACCCTAAATTGTTAATTTGCCTGAATTATAATGATGACACGAAATAGTATTTCTCTTGTTAATAAAATAAACTATCACATCTTAGGCAGCGAACTTCCTTCAAAAAGAGACTGCTTAAGTTTTTTATTTTGTAACATGCGAATGGTAAAGTTAAATTTACACGAAAGTGCATCCCTTGTTATTGACCAGTGCCTAATTTTCTAGAGAAAGGCGAAAATTCCTACCCAGGACCGTTAGGATTGTATAAAAAAAATTTAAATGTATGAGGAATTACGAACACTGGAAAAAATTAAAACTAAATAAGCTGAAATATATAGGAAGAGGGAAAAAAAAGAAAATAATTTAAACAATTTGTTGGATATCGCACATGCTAATGCCTTGAATATGATACTTATCGCACAACGAAAATAAGAACGTCGAGGCTGTATGCTGGAAATTGACATGAAATTAGCTGGCGTTGAAGAAAGAAGGAAAGATCGAGAAAAAAGAGAAGGTCGAAGAAAGGAAATGCAAGGAACAAGTGCCTCGACTTTATCACAGAGAGATTTGAATAGTTTGTAACTAAAACTCTATCTTTTTTAAATAAATGGAAATGTAATAAATATTAGAAAACGTGAAAATCGAAATAAAAAACAACCCTAATGACAGTTCTTCTACTACAAGTTAACCAGAGGATCAAATTTCTCCCATCTCTACTAATACATCAAAAATTAAAAGAGCCAGACGTGAAATTTTGACACATCGACTTTTGTCAGTGCTTGATAAATGCAAATTCAGTGACAGAGATGCTGTTCACTTAATCACAGCATGCATAGAAGCAGCTGGTTTGGATTCGAATGAAATTGTTATAAACTAAACATCATTCCAAAATTCCCAATAAAAACCGCAAGAGAAAATTGACATAAAAGTAAAATCAAAATTTCTTAATTTAAATCTGAAGTTTGTTAATAGAAACAAATGAAAATATATTACCAGAAAATACTAGCAATTATTCAAACTTTTACAAAATACTTATCACAGATAAGTTTAAAATATATGTCTTTGTTATATTAATTATAAGAAAGAAAATATGCCTATTATGAACAGTACAACTGTTATCATAATGTTATTTTTAATTTAAATTATTCTGCTCAATGAAACCCAAAGATAATCCAAACAAAAGCACTTACCGATATAGCAGTAAAACAAAACTTTAGAACATCCACGATATTCTAAAATTTTGTGTTATCACTGTTATTACAAAGAAAACCTGATAACTTTTGATCAAAAAAATATACAAAGTGGTCATCCGATAGGAGAAATTCATATTTAATAAATAAAAGGTGCAAAATATGGAAGGCTTACGAAAATGCCTTTACAAATTTCCACCATGGTTGAATTATTTCTTAGGATGACCACCATTATATTTTTCAATAAAACTACAATATGTGTCTTTCTTGCCAAGTGTGTCAACTATATGCCAAGTATTATTGCCATCAATCACATTTTTAGTTCCACATGCACTTAGTGGAGTGGAAGTGGTTAAAAAAATTTCTTTTTTTTATTTTTCTATAAATAGGTTTAGAAGGAATTCATCCATCATCTATTCTATAGTAGTGGTAAGAAAATAAAACAAAAATTCTATCAATAAGTCCTGAAAGGGCCACGATTAGCAGAAGGCTACATGTTTGGAAGTAGATAGATTTGAGCTTCAGTACACAGGCTCTAAGAGAATAAATCTCTATCACCTCAAGAAGGGTAGAGAAGGAACAAAAACCTAAGTTCCACCCTAGAAGAATAGGAGAGAAATTGTCCTATATACCAGTTTCTCGGTTATATTGTGAAGACGAAGGATTTTATTCAAACCAGTTTCAAACAAAAATGGTAGAGCTTAAGACTTTACACTGTTAAAGCATTTTTACCTATCTCTAATAGAAAAGGTGTCAAAAGCGTGTGTTCAAAATTTAAGAGTTTACGCGTCACTGCACGAAGAATTGTTAGGTTATACCTTTGAAAATTCATGAGGCAACAAAAAATAAATTTAAAAAATTATTTTAATAAATAGGTTGTTAATAAAATAATTTAACAAAAAAGCAGCAAAATCTTTTCTGCTTCTCTGAAAGTCTAGTGTTACTTATATGAATTTTGAAAGATGTAACAACTTTTGGTATGGTTACTCGTAAACCCATAAACTTTGAATTAGTTTTACACCTTTTATTTCCTAATAGAGATAGTTGTAAAATGCACTATAGGATGTAAAAAGGTTTAGCCGTACTTCCACGGTGGAATTGCCCACAATAGGAGCTTAAAACGTTATCCATGCCATAATGTAGACGTGGTTATTAGTAACTGATAGATATAGATAATTCTCCTCCATCTTGATGTCTTATGGAGATAATTAAAAGAAAGTGTTCGAGGGCGGTTTTGTCTCATATCGATATATTTACTAAACTACTAAAGGTAGGGAAATAACGCAAAGCTAAATGTGGAGGTACACTCTAGAATTTATTTTAGTGTATTTTCCGAAGGCTGAACTTCAATGCAAATATTTTTAAAATGCAAAAATTTTTATGGTCGATTTCTTCTTATTGAACGATGGCTCTAAAAGTATTACTGAATATTCGGTTACATGTCATCCATCAACATAGCCAGTTTCACCAAATTCGAAGTGGTCCAACATATAGAAAAACAATGAAGAATAAGGTACGTGCACTCAGCCGCCGTTACCTTAGAATATAAATTAAACTGGTTTTATTTTTGCTGCAAAAGTTAATTAAACAATATATCGCTATTAATTTTTGACAAATAATTGAATATCAGCAACATTACATTGTATTCGAAAAGATTCAAAAAATCGTTAAAATTACAATGGAGAACAATTATTTAAATATTCTAAGACATGAATCTAAATTTCACAAATTACTTCCACATCCACGTAGTGGATTGGAAGTATAGTAATCGCAAAAAAATTTTCAAAAATTTTTATTCGTGAAATAGGTTTAGAATGTCATGAAACGTCGAGATTTTAAATTTGAGCGAAAAAAAATTTTCTGTCTGTCTGTCGGTCTGTCGGTCTGTCTGTCTGTCGGTCTGTCTGTAACTTTTTTGTCCGCACGCTTTCTCCGGAACGGTTTAAGATATTGACCTGAAATTTTGTACACGTATATATTATAACGAGATCTGGAACTGGATTGTTTTTTGAGGAAATCCGGTGAAGGGTTGGGGGTTAAATAGGGGTAAATAGGGGGAAATAAGTAAAGCAAGCTTATAAGAGTACAGAAACTTGAAATTCGGTGTATGTACTAGAAGTTAAGGCCTCAGATTTTTTTATAATATTTTTCAACCCCCCACCACCCCTACCCCATTAAAGGGGTTGATAAAATAAAGTTGAGATATTCATTTGAAATTTCGTACACGTATGTATTATAACAATGTCTAGAATTAGATTATATTTTGGGATGATTCCGTTGAAGGGTTGGGGGTTAATTTGGGGTAAATAGAGGAATATAAGTAAAACAAGTTGGTAAGAGTACAGAAACTTGAAATTCGGTGTATGTACTAGAAGCCAAAGCGTCAGATTTTTTAATAATATTTTTCAACCCCCACCACCCCTATTCCAATTTGAAAAGGGTTGATAAAATAAAATTGAGATATTCATTTGAAATTTTCTACACGTATGTATTATAACGACATCTGGAACTAGATTATATTTTGAGATAATTCCGTTGAAGGGTTGGGGGTTAAATAGGGGTAAATAGGGGAAAATAAATAAAGCAAGCTGGTAAGACTACAGAAACTTGAAATTCGGTGTATGTACTAGAAGCCAAGGTCTCAGATTATTTATAATATTTTTCAACCCCCACCACCCCTACTTCATTATTAAAAGGGTTGATAAAATAAAATCGAGATATTCATTTGAAATTTGGTACACGTATGAATTATAACGACATCTGGAACTAGATTATACTTTGAGATGATTCCGTTGAAGGGTTGGGGGTTATTTAGGGGTCAATAGGGGGAAATAAGTAAAGCAAGCTGGTATGAGTACAGAAACTTGAAATTCGGTGTATGTACAAGAAGTTAAGGCCTCAGATTTTTTTATAATATTTTTCAACCCCCCCACCACCCCCACACCATTAATGGGGTTGACAAAATAAAGTTGAGATATTCATTTGAAATTTCTTACACGTATGTATTATAACGACGTCTGGAATTAGTTTATATTTTGAGATGATTCCGTTGAAGGGTTGGGGGTTAATTTGGGGTAAATAGAGGAATATAAGTAAAACGTTGGTAAGACTACAGAAACTTGAAATTCGGTGTATGTACTAGAAGCCACAGCGTCAGATATTTTTCAACCCAACCACCCCTACTCCAATATGAAAAGGGTTGATAAAATAAAATTGAGATAATCATTTGAAATTTGGTACACGTATGTATTATAACGACGTCTGAAACTAGATCATAATTTGAGATGATGCCGTTGAAGGGTTGGGGGTTAAATAGGGGCAAATAGGGGAAAATAAGTAAAGCAAGCTGGTAAGATTACAGAAATTTGGGATTCGGTGTATATACTAGAAACCAAGGCCTCAGATTTCTTTCTAATATTTTTCAAACTCTACCACCTCCGCTTCATTATTAATGGGATTGACAACATCAAATTGAGATATTCACTTGAAAGTTAGTACACGTATGTATTGTAGTGACATTTGATTGAGATGACTCCATTGAGGTGGTAGGTTGTAAATAGTGGAAAATAAGTACGGTAAACTAGAAACTTCATTTTTAACGTATATGGTAGAAACCAACTCCTCAAACTTTTCTATGACATCTACCCCAAATATTATTAAAATTCTATGACCAATAATTTCCACATACTAGAGTGCAAATATAGTCAAGATGTTTCCTTTAAAGTGACTTGGACGAATAATCTGGATGTGGAAGTAGTGATTCCTTAGGCAGCGTTTTTTTTATAAAGTTATCTATTACTGAAATAAAAAGGACCTTTATAAATTTAACAATTCACTCTGTTAATATAATTATCAGTTTATCTTCTCATTGAAGCAGTTAATAATTTTCATTTAAAAATCAGTCCTATTATCATTTAAAATTCCCTTCAATCAATGGAAATTTATTTAAAAGGGACTTCTAAATTATACAGTTCCAATACTAATTTGTCAACTAATTTAAATTAACTAATTTACTATTTGAGAAGTTAAGAACAAAAGAATTAAATTGATTTGATTAGTTACTTTCTCTAAATGAATCATCGAACAGTAACAAAAGGAAAAGCAAATTAGAATTTGATTTACTCCCATTTATTAAGTTTTATTCACTCTACCTTCTATTTTAAAAAACTCATTAATTCAGTAGAGATAATTAAAATATGTTAATATCATTAAAATGCACTAAATGGATTATACCGCAAACATAAATACATACGGTAAACCAACTTTGTGTATCAATTAAGAAAATCTAAACACCTTATATACGTTTCTTCCTAACTATATGAACAATTACTATGATTACAGTATATTTTTCATAAGATTTTTTGGAATCTATTTTCACTTTATACCTTAACTTTTTAAATTCAATCTGATAACCTGCATCACCTGTTTGCTTATATTTACTTAACTCCATACCTTTTTCTTCAACGGACTTAATTAGATTATCAAACCAGAGGGGATATTGAGCATAATTTGAAATAGAACCGACTACAACATTGTCAATGGTTTCAAAATTATTTAATAATTCCCAGCCAGTTTCTGCTAATGATTTCATGATTTTATATAATACAAAATATCGATATGAGTAGGATGATGGTCTTCCTCTGCGATAAGAATATTAATAACTTTTTCGACTTGGCAGATTTTATTAGATATAACCAAGTTTAGTAAATGGTTATTTGTATTTACTAAGTTTCTTTAAGTTAAGAAAGTTTTGAAAGTTTACTAGTGGCTAAAGTGTACCTAAAAAGGCTACATTAGATGTAAAAGTGCAGTAATCATATATATTAAAATCACTCAGAATTAATATATCAATAAAGTTCAGAGAGCAGAAAGCATCTGGCAACATGTATGTGCAATATGCCTAGAAATTGAGTTCTGCTATAATTATTTTTCTGCTAGGTATTACTAAAAAGTGGTACTAACAAACATGGAAAACAGATTTTTAATAGCAATCATTTTTGGTCTAGAGAATAAGAAGTTCATTTCAGATTCAGGTTCTGTCAACTTTTCGTCATCGATCTTCGATCTTTTCTTGAAAACTGTGTACTACACAAACCTGGATATTCTTAAAAACTTACTGACGGTCCAGATTAAAAAATAAGAGTTGTGTATTCTATTTCGAAAAACAGTATTGTAACTAATTAAGAATGTATTTTCGTTTTCATTTTGTCGAGGTGAGATAAGCACAGTGAAATCTTCATTTACCACCTATTTCAAAAATCGTGTGTGGTTTTCGCTAAGGTCAAGTTTCAGCATTCTGGTAAGTGATGACCTGGTCTATCACCAAGTTCAGGATTATCCATTACTGGACACGCGATATGTGTTATTTCAGTTTTTTGCGTATGTTCGTTTTATATTTATCCTATGTTTCAAATTAACAGAAAGTTTGCAAATTGGTTTTATTATAATGTATTAAATGACCAATTAAATTAAACAAAATGTTTGATAGCACGCAATATATTTATATTGTTCATGGCTAAGTAAATTTTATTAAGTGCTAAAGGTAGGCTTGAGCTTTTCAGTATAAATAATGAATAATAAAGAATGTCAAGAAGGATTCCTCCGAAGTTTATAAATCTCATTTAAAAAGTAATTACTAAAAAAGCAGAAAAAATTAAATTGGAATTTAAAAAGAGAAATATCAAGGTTGAGTAATTTCAAATATAACTCTGCAATAAAAAAGGAAACGTAATTCAATTGGAGAATTCCGGATGTAGTAGTAAAATAAAAATATTCTTTTTCATATTTAAAGCACAAATGTACAAAGAAATCACTTAATTTGAAGAGCTTTGAATCCATCAAAAAAAAGAAGAAGCGGAAAGCTGTAATGGATTTTAATAAAAGAACATGAAAATGCCAGTTCTCTAAATAGCATGGACCCGAGTGATTCGTAAATCCAGATATTTTTTTAACCGAAATATTAAAAATAATAATAAACACTTTTTTAAGGAATAAATTCCATACAGAGTGAAATTTAAACCCAAAGAAACTCTTATACTTAACTATATAATGCACCTAAAATTCTGACTTGTTAATTTTACTGGCACACGAATCGAAAAATATCTAGAATAAAAACAAAAGTTTGAATTTTAAATTTAAATTTTAACATTTACAAATTTAAATTTTTTATTGAATTAAAACAGCAGACTTTTCTTACTTCTACCACCGAATATTATACCAAACATTAAACTGCCACTATATTTTTATTTAACGTTTTCTGAACAATAACTTACCTTTTTGAAAGATGCAATGTAATGGAGCAACATCTATGCTGCATATAATATAATAGCTTAGTTTTATTAAGGATTTCGATTCTGTACAACTTAAAAAACAGTGGCTCTAAGATTGAACCCTGTGGAACTCCCATAAAAAATTTGCGAACGTTGAGTACGAGTCGTCTACTTGATCTCTATCACTCATTGTGTAAGTAGGATTTAACAATGTTAACCGAAGTTTAATCAAAACTATACAATTTTGCATTTGCATGCATTAAGTCATTACCGACTTTATAAAATAACTGGAACTTGTCAAAAATTATATGTGATATTTAATTATTAATTAATTATACATTATTAGTCTTATATCAAATTATTTTGTATATTAATGGCAAAATTCTCCAATCGAATATTAATTTCTGACAGTTTATGTTGTGTTTTATTTTCATTTACATTTATGCGGAGATTTGCGGTAAATTACCAAAACTAATTTACGAAAGTTTTGTTTTGCCTCTACACCACGATATATTGTTGACAGTTGACTAAATCATGCAAGCGGAAGGTCTGTAATGAATTAGTTGACTGACGGGACAATATGTTTATTCACCAACTTACTAGAGTTATTACAAGGTTGCGTATAAATTAATAATGTTAAATAAATATGAATTTACTATTTTGGTATGACTTATAATGTAGGTTATATAATGTACTACTTCGACAAAGGGGTTAATTAAATGAATGTTAGTCTAATATAATTTTCTGTTTGCACAAGAAGGAACTTTTCTTGGATCGGTTAAGCCACCTTGATTATTACTGGCCATACACTTTTTTTTTTTTCAATCTATATCATTTTTATGGGTTATTATATAAGAAGAGGACATTTTTGGTATATAACCTGATCATATTTATATTATTGCATGAACATATATTTTGCCATGTTAAACATCAAATATCTGAATTCCAACACGGCTCCTCTAATAGCCGATCACCAACTTATTCTGTTTAACTGAGTATCTATCTGATGCAATTGATGTTGATGTTGATGTTGATTGTAGTCAAGTTGAGATAATCTGTACTGATTTTTCGAAGGCTTTTGATAAACTAAACCATAGTATTCTTTTGCAAAACTTACACGTTTTCAGATTCTTAAATGACCTCTTTAACTATTTCTCATCTTACCTAAACAATAGAACTCAATTTGTCTTATTCTGTAGCCATAGATCTACCGAGGTTTTACCAACCTCAGGCATCCCACAGGGATCTAATCTAGATCCACTTTTGTTCATTATGTTTATTAACGACATTATTACTGATATCGCCTTGAACTGTCTTCTATAAGGTGATGATCTTAAATTATTCTGTAGAATTTCGAGCATCGACGACTGTTTGCAACACAATGTAGACAGAATTAATGAGTGGTATATAGGAAACAAATTATTCCTCAACTCGTCAAAATGTAATGTTCTATCAGTACCAACTAAACAGTACATCATAAAGTATGATTACTCGCTGGAAAGTACTCTCTAGACCTGAGACATTTACTGATTTAGGTGTAGTGTTTGATGAAAAGCTGTCATTTACCCATCATATTAATCAAGTTGTCAAAAAATCCTATAAATCTCTTGGATTTCTTATTAGGAATATTTTTAACTTCAATAACGCCTCCGGTGTCAAACTGCTGTATTTTTCCATTGTGAGATCTAATTTGGAATATGCGTCAATCATTTGGTGTCCATATTATAAGACACATATTCAACGTAAGTTTTTGATGTATTTCACATTTAAAGATGATGGAACATACCCGCCTATTACTCACCAATCTGAACTATTATCGAGGTTCTCATTAGTATCGTTAGAAGGTCGCCGTAAAGTCTCTTAGCTAATTTTTCTTTACAGATTGATACATAATATCACCGACAGCACATATATACTTAATATGCTTCCTTTTCATGCTCACAGAATTGCTTCACGCCAAACAGATTTATTGAAACTAAACACGCCTAGGACAAATATAAAAAAATGTTCACCGCTTCAAGGTATGTGTACTACGTACAATGATATACACGGCAGCGTTGATATTTTCAACTGCAACGCTGCCTTTCTAAAATTGTGTATCTCTAATAATAATTAACTCATTATTGTTCATTATTGTAACAATGGGCTTGTTCGGCATTTTTTCTATTTCATAAATCAAAAGCGTAAGTATAAAATAATGGATCTGCAAAAAATCAGAATCTTATTCGCACGTTTAGTATCTTAAAAACTATTGAAAATCTCCACCTCGCGAAAATGGGGCGTCGCCAGGCGCTACGTCACTATACACATAGACTCGGCGATCTCAATAGACTTGATGCTCCTTAGTTGTTATAATTAGCTTGTTCCATGATATTCTTTTTATATGGTTTTTATACTTTTTCATATAGTACTTGATATTCTCATTATACACTTAAATTTTCGTATTATTAACCTTTTCCGTTCTCGAGATATAAGGAGTTGAAATTGGTAATAGTTGCAAAAACCGAGCGCTCATATGTGACGTCACTATACGTAAGTGACGTAAGAAAATGGCTTTCTGGGACCTTCCAAATTTAACCTGAAAAGTCGAAAAACATGGAATTTTTAAACGCTGGTAACTAAATAAATACGTCGAGTGAAAGTTCGTTCTATGTATGTAAGGAAAGGAGAAGGTCGGTGATCAATTCTAATCGTAAATTGCATGGTCAAAATCGAAAATTCGTCCCGGCAGGAGCGATAGAAAATTGTAATTATTTGACATTTCTCCAAATTGTACTCCCCTGCTGTCAAGTAGTAAACAAAACAAACAATACTTTGAAAACACTTATAATTATAACAAGTAAGGAGTATCAAGTCTATTGAGATCGCCGAGTCTATGCGTATAGTGACGTAGCGCCTGGCCACGCCACATTTTCGCGAGATGGAGATTTGTAATAGTTTTTAAGATACTAAACGTGCGAATAAGATTCTAATTTTTTGCAGATCCATTAATTTATACTTGCACTTTCGATTTATGAAATAAAAAAAATGCTGAACAAGCCCATTATAAGTGTTTTCGAAGTATTGTTTGTTTGGCTTACTTCTTGACAGCAGGGGAATACAATTTGGTGAAATGTCAAAAAATTACAATTTTCTCTCGCTCCTGTCGGAACAAATTTTCGATTTCGACCCTGCAATTTATGACTAGGATTCATCGCCGACCTTCTCCTTTCCATAGAGACATAGAACGAACTTTCACTCGACGTATTTATTTAGTTACCAGCGTTTGAAAATTCCATGTTTTTTGACCTTTCAAGTTAAATTTGAAAGGTGTCAGAAAGCCATTTTTCTTACGTCACTTGCGTATAGTGACGTCACAAATGAGCGCTCGGTTTTTGCAACTATTACTAATTTCAACTCCTTATATCTCGAGAACGGAAAAAGTTAATAATACGAAATTTTAAGTGCATAATGAGAATATCGAGTACTATATGAAAAAGTATAAAAACCATATAAAAAGAATATCACGAAACAAGCCCATTATACTTTGTGTTCCTCAAATTTTCTTGTAATTATTTTAATACTTTACTTAATTGATCTGCTTGTGCAAGTATGCACATATTTGTTTCTAGTACATACCCTTTTCCTATTTTTTGTAATCTTTTTGTCCTATCCAGTAATTGGGTCTCTCGACCTATTGGATAGCGTATATAAAATTAAATAAATAAGTAAATATGTCTCACTATGTAGGTATCGCACTGTATGCTATTGTTGTCCAGAAAATTGAAGTAGTTGCATTGTCAGCTCTTTAAATTATTAAAAAAGTGTATACTGTATCATGTGATCATGTCTACCGCTTCTGGACCAAACGATTAAATACATAACATGATAGGTTGATTCAAATTGGATGATCACCATAGGGATCTCGGAAACCCTAGAAGATACAGAGTCGTTTAAATTGGTACAAAGTTGCGCAATGTAGTACTTAATAATAAAGAAATCCGAAATGCTCCTATTGGTTTCTGAGATATTGGCAACAAAATTTAATTTTTCGACGTACTTCGGTTGTTATTAAACTTATTAAAGATCCAAGAATACTTTCGCAGAGCAATTTATAAGGCTGTATATGCCTATAGTAACCGTTTTATTTGGTGACATTAAGTTGCCTCAGGACCATCATCAACTTCAATATTATAAATACGGACCTGCGGTTTTAACATTGGAAATGTTTATGTTCGTATATGGGGGTCGAGTTACGAGTTTTCGTTCAAGGTTAGAAGACAGCGGTGTCGCGGTCAAATGAGACTGTCGTATATGCAACGGCTGATATATGCAAATGTAATATGGGTTGCATATATCAGGGGGTCAAGTGACCCGTTTTCATTTAAGGTCGAAATACAGCTGTATCGCAATCGAGAGGGAATCGTAGCTGTTTTATGTATGGTGTTATCATTTCCAATGTCCCGATGTTTGCAAGGATTGCGAAATCTGTGAATTTTTACATCATTCTTGGAAAGCTTTTTGTAATACGAATTCTATGATATGTCGCACTTAAATATTTTCCAACGTTCCATTGAGGAATGTTCAAGACTCACAGAAGAACCGTCGTAAGGGGCAAGTATCCCAGTGCTGTCTTTTATTTAAAAATAATTATTATTATTACTATAATGTCAGACTGATGTCGTTGATTGACTTTATTAGTATATTAACGCTGAAACGAGTCATTTTTATATACATTAGATAGATAGTCTATGTTATGAAAATTGCCTATTTTATTATAGTTATGCTTACTGGTTAAGGTAGCTGATTTTTTTATTTTAACGTATGTTACCTGTTAGTTTCTTTGGAGTTACCTGTCATAGGTGTTTATTTGAGTAAGTTTTGGAATAAAACATAATAAATTATTAGTTTTAATTAATTTGCTTTTCTTCTTTAAATTTTTCCCAGAGTCAGCGATTTCATATTTAACCCGTTTTTTCTATATTTTTTCGGGAAATAAAAAACATGGTGGCGCCCATTAGGTTTTCTTTGTCAGTATATCGATTAACCTTTGTGAATAAAGTTAAAAGTACAATAAGCATTTGGTGATAGGCTTTAAGTAACTGTACATTTTTATCTGTCAATTAGCTGTCAGATTATTCCCACTCCTTGTGTTGTGATCTCTAAGCCGTGGCGAATTCTTAAGCACTTATCTTCCCTATCAAAATAAAACCAACGTTACAACGTGATCAGATTTATACATAACGAACAAATAATTTGTTGTTTCTCATATTAAATATTAGATGACAGCTGTCTGCACAATACTCAAAGAATGTTTTTCACAACAGCATAATTTGTGTTTGACCTATAACCTCGATAAAAAATCTTACCTTATTTATGAAGGAAAGAAATTTTCTAACTTATTCCACAAATAGCTATTTAAGTGTACAAAATAGAATATTCCAGTGCACCAGTTTGTTAATTAAATAAACACACACAATCATAATTTAGCACATATTTACTGAATATTCCAGTGTTAATTAGTTTAATTTAATTAAGGACGCAATCCATATGACCACACGGGGATTATTCACGCTGTGGTTTCTGGTCGCTTGCCAATTATTTCAATTACTAGTTCCTCCATTTGGATAATTGTGTGGATCTTCAGATTAACTAATACCGAATCGTTCTAAGTTGTTCTGCCGCATTCACCTTCTGTAGATAAGTTCATATATATGTTTAGAAACCATCCATAGAATAACTGAAACTATTCACAGAGAATATAAAGACATCAATATCTGAAACTACGAAGAGAAGCTAATTAAAAATGACAAATGCATTAAATAGATCCAAATTATATAAACGAATCAAAAACTAAAGCTATTTTAACAAAAAGCTATTTCTACGTAGAAAGAAACAACAATTTTTGACTTATTGAAAATCCTGAATTATTGTGAATAATTCTAGGATGCCATATTGAAAAAATGGCTGCAAATTTCTTAATATTTCTGTGAACTTTAAGTAATATATACCTAAAATTATTGTTCTTTGTTGATCATTTGGATGAATTCAATTAATTTTTTTTACATACATCCACAAATTGTGTTTTGTGGACATAAAGCTACATCATCCCACTTGTAAATGATGTTTACTGTATACGTTCCAATGCTCAAAAGTTAATTGATCAAAAACATGGATTTTTTAGGATAAATACGAATATATGTTGCGATATACATTCCCCAACATAGCGAAATTGAAACTTGTAATTTCTGCTGTGGCTTTAGGCCTTTTTAATTACAATATTGGATCGCAAAGCAGATGCGTCAATTACATTAAACTTTTTTTTATGGGAAGAGACCACATGTTTTGTAAAAATTCATTTATTCTTTCGCGAATTTGGGCAAATGAGTACAACAAATGCTGTTTTTCTCATCAGGTTAAAATATAATCTCTCACTCACACAATGGAGAGAATTAATCAATACCTAATAGTACTAAAATTAAGCGCTTTTGTCTGTTTTTTATTGCAATCATCCGTTTCCATCCACATATTTGAGTATAATGTTTTTAATTATTAATTATGCTAAATATATTAATTGTTTTGAAACATTTCAAGTTGTACATTCAAGCTGGGTACCAAATCAAAGGTAAGTATGTATAAGAAACTATGCTCTTCGCTGATTGATCGAACATTTTATATAGTTGTTGCATATTCTATGGGATACCATTCACAGTTTTTCGTAAATAATGTTAGCTTTAGACATTTATTGTTCAATTAACAAACAAGAAAAGTTTTCTAACATTTAAATTCAATGTCCATACGTTGAGATAAGTCTTACCGTTATTTTTTGTTGCAAGGAGAGTTAGTCTATGGGAGCTAGTGAAGTTATTAGCCGTAATGCAGATAAATTTACCTTAGACGTAGACCGCTTCCGTTTTTGCTGCTCGTCTTTTCTATTAGCGGCGGTAAACAGAAACGTACTTATGCTTTATAGCACCGGTGTAAGTTCGACATGTTTACGTTCTAAAATAAACTGTTAACCTCTTACTATATACTCACACTAGGAATATTCGGGTAACGATTTTTTATGTAAATAAATTCTTTTTTAAACTGATTTTAAAACAGTATTGGACCAAATTTTAAAATTACAATATTGGTTTATGAAATGTATAACAGTTGAATAAAGATAATGTGGCAATAATTTTAATGCGCAATTTCATAACCTACATAAAGAGTTAAGTGGTAGAACAGTTTCTGCAGTTCCCTTATTGCAGAAGCTGAACTTCGCCCTTTTATGCCGCAGTTTTTTTAGTTAATATTAAATAATGTATTTGTACTGTTTCAAAGATTGTGGTTGTAAATAAAGATGTTTATTATTATTATTATTATTAAATGATCTACCAAACATTTTTAACAAAATGTAACTACAGAGTTTGGAGCGAGCTTTAAGAAGAAGAAAATAAATGACAGGTTTTGGGGAGGTCATGGACCAATCTAAAAACTGGTTTATTTCAAACTAGTTTGTTCCAAATAAAAGTAAAACGAAATCATTTATTTTTGAGATTAGACTTTCATTCAATACAAATACTAGCGATGAGAAACTTTACCAAATTCTTAGGGGTATGTATATATGTTAGATTCACTTAAAATAAACATATTAGTCAACTCTGCAATCGGCAAATATGTAAAAACTGAAGTTATATTCCCTTAATTACATGAATTAAACTAGACATTAACATTGGTATAGTATGGAGTGTCCCAATTACTTTGCAGATTCCTTCGATATTATAGTGCATTAATCAAAATCGAAACGTGCCTACCTTTCTCCTTTCTAGGTGGTTGTATCTCTTTCCCTGTACATGACAAGCAGGATATTTCACAATTGCACCTTTCTGAATTTTAGATTGAATTTCTCTATGGATCAAGTGATAAAACACATTATTTCTGAAAACGCTTTAACACTATATTTATAGAAATAATGAATGAAACAAATGAAATAAGAAACACAAACATTATCGATTAAATACTTTAACACTCAATGATTACGCAATACAAGAAAATGAAATAGTCTGCAGCAATTTCAAATCTTTAGGTGAGACGCGGGCCGAATACACTTAGGGTAATTACGTCACATGAATTTACGTTATAGCCGACAATATACCGAACAAAACATAAACTATAAAATTGAAAAGGATTCGCGACTCAAGTCTGTCCCCTGTAGATGTTGGCCGAAGAGACGCTAAACTAGAAGAGCCAATTTTGCCTCCTCCTCAAAAGTGGGTGGTACACTCTGAAATCTCTATCAATGAAAAGGTTCCCTACGCTAAACTGTTCTCCAATTTGAAGTTGCTTAACACATCATGGAGATTACGAAAAACGACTTGTGTGCATCACATGATGCTTTAAAGCTTTTATTATATCCTAATTTGCCCTATCTAACATTTATACCAGTAAGGCAGATGAATAAGTCCCTTTGTCAATTACTTTCTTTTATATGGGAAAAAATTTACCTTAGTGGCCTATCTAGTTTTACTACTAAAATTATTACATGTATTTTCAGGAATGCTGTGTGAATCATTCACCTTAGTCCTGAAAATCTACCTTGGCCCTACGACGCGACGCGCTGCCATATTTTATCATATCAATCGGGCTGTGAAAACTTTTGTCTGAATATTCTCTATTCCTAGACTTGTAGCAAATCAAATTCTTCAGACATTAAATAATTTAGACACTTATTTCTTCCTTCCATGGCACTTTTTAAAGAGTCGACACTCAATAAGCTACTCAAGTCCAATTGACAATATTTCAGGAGACCTAACAAAACCGAACTAAATTAGAGAACATAATTTTGATATTGATTTACGGTTAGTATTTTACTTTCATGGACTACTTGACTACCCCTAATTCGACTTCCGTTACAAATAGTTTATAAACCAGTCAACTGCAACCACTACTTATTATACATTCTTCGATAGAATTGTGAGATATGGCTTAGTTGAGTACCAGAGTACTCAACTGGTCAGGTACATTTGAATGATAACGGCCCAAGATTCGAGCCTTGGGAAACGCCGTGGCTAATATAGGATCGTATCGGGTATTCTTGACATACACATTAATAGATGTCTTTAAGCTAGAATTATATAATAGGAGCAGGTATTTTATACATAGTGTATTACCTTCTCCATAAGGAGATTGTGAGTGATATAATCAAATGCCCTCGTAAAGTTGTATCAAGTATGTAACATGTAGTAGAGGGTGAATATAATATTAATTAATATTTCTAATTTTTTTCTTAAATAAGGAAAGATAGATACAGGTCGAAAGTTAACTATATAGCTACCTATTCTTAAGTATTGGCACTAGGCGAGATGCTTTGAAAGCAGGTGAAAGTGTCTTGCACTAACATACGGATGAAATGTGTTGTGATATGAGGGAAATAATATCAGCAGTATTTTTTTACAATTTATATCTGCGACATAAGAATTTTTCAACAATCACATCAGTCACTGCTGCAGGTTAAGAAAAGAATGAATTTATATGAGATGAAATCGTTTTTAAAGTATAAGTTCTTATGTTCCATTTGGGTAAAGTTTTAGTAATGTTATCTGCAATAGTTATGAAATTATAATACTATAAAATTTTGTTATTTGTATCAAAACATACACAGGAATATCATGCAGACCATTTTTCTTTCACCCTACTCTCTGATTAGTGTTGTATTTAGGATATAGTGAAACTGAAAACTATTCCGCTAATTCGCTAGAAAAATCTCCATTAAATATTCTAAACTGTCTCTTTGGTGGCGCATTTTGCATTTGAGAGTACTGTACTCTACACTGGATGTATTCCATCAAAGAGATAATTTGCATGACTTGTCTGTATTTCAATTCAAGTCACACTATTTAATTTAATCTTAACTCTGAATCGAAACAATTTACATAAGTTCCTCACTTGGCAATGCCTTATGTAATCAGAATCCTTTGGTGTCGACTGTCGTCTAGGGAAAATTATCCTGCAAGAAAGAGACGAGTGGGTTAAACAGTGTTTGTAATTAGATAATGAATTCTATGGTTTTATGCAATTAAAGTTATTGAAACTAGTCAGATGACGCAGAAAGATGAAATGAAAACATGATAGCAGATAGTTTAGTAAGATAAAAATTAAATTTTAATTTAAAAATGTTATAGAATCACTCATTTTAAATATTGTCTAAATGTTATTTGTGGCATTATCTTAATTCTCTTTTTCCTTCTTCAATTCTTTGGGACTTCCTGTCACATGTATGTTTTCTTTTTAAGCGTTGCTAGGGGAATCTACAAAATATATCACAATTAACCGGTATGATACTGGTAAATAACCTCTACGCCTGTGACGTTTACGTCAAAGGATCAGTTAGAGGCTGTTTTTTTTTTAAATAAATAACACAAATAAGTATAAAAATTTGAAATTAAATATTTCGCCGACGTTTCGGAAATCTAATCTGTTTTCTTTTTCAAGGCTTTTTTAAAAATCTTTTTTGCTGTGTATGACAAATACACAATCTATGGATATTGAATATAACAAACATTCTTAGAGCTGTGTATTTGTCATACACAGCAAAAAAAAATTTCCAAAAAAGCCTTGAGAAAGGAAACAAATTATTATTTGTGTTGTTTATTTAAAAAAAAACAGCCTCTAACTGATCCTTTGACCGTAAACGTCACAGGCGTAGAGGTTATTTACCAGTATCATACTGGTTAATTGTGATATATTTTGTAGATTCCTCAAGCACCGCTTAAAAAGAAAACATACATGTGGCAGGAAGTCCCAAAGAATTGAAGAAGGAAAAAGAAAACACCCATTTTAGTGACCCAATTTCATGTCAAGCAAAAATTATGTAATTATGATAGCCCTGCTGGATTCGCCATTTGAAATCTTTAACTTCTGACATCAGATTCAGCATCAGCGTCTCTTAAAACACTTAACGACTAATTGTTATGAATTTGTTCCTGGCGACTCCACACATTACCTAACTTGAAGAAACTAATATGGCATCACCGCAGGCTCATGCTCTACAGTTTGTAAAAGAAGAAATCGCTTAAGCCATCCCAGAAAAATCAGGCGCCTAATAAGCGCCTGATTTCCCTGATACTTATGAAACTAGCCACAAGCGACCAAAAATTACAATTGCCTTATTACCGTTAATCCCGATACTTTAAACCCCAAATCAAATTTTAATCTTTCTGTGCTAGCCGATTTTTACGTTCGCATTGCCCTTGTATGAAGTTGAGATTAAACATCCTCGGGTGTGTCCCACTTACTACTTCTTTGACGTTCAAAGCAAATATTTAGTGCATCAAAATTCGCACAAGGACCATGTGTATTTAATAATAACATAGTGTACCTATATTCGTTACGTAAGCCTATTATTTATTTGATTCTTGTGTTTTGTTTTATTTCATAGATACATTTGAGAGATATATTTTGGAGATTAAACTGTTAGAAAATAGTTTTTTCTTATATGTTTTTAATGACTAAATAGAACTTATACTCTTAGACATTTTAGTATAATCTGTGTAAAATTTCAATTTATAAATGTTTGAACCCGATCATAGTCACCTGATAAAAGTAAATTAACAGTGTATTACCTTAATATATACAATACTTAATAGTTTTATGGAGTAAAAGTAAAGGTTCTTACACTGAATCTTAAGGAACCTTAACTGAAAGACTATAGCTATTCATAATTTCTCACTTACTGTAACTGTTTTATTCTACCAGATAGGTATCACATTATAAAATTGGCAGCCATGGTAGAATATATATCCAGCGAGTGGTTTACAGCTAATTGGGCCGTTTCTCTTCTTTCCATCGCACAGTGGAGCGAATCAAAGAAAATGTGCTAATAAATCAAAATTTAAAGTTCTTCTATAATTAATTTCGTTAGTGCATATCAGTAGAGTGGCAGACGGATCATGTAAAGATGCAATCAGTATCATGAAATATAGCCGTGGCGAGGAGCGGGAAGAGTGCGATTTTGTCACTTAATGGTTAGTACACTTCAGCCGTGTTGCACCTCTTACTAAGCAGTGTGTTGTTATTTTGCTTGTTGCAACAAGAACTTTATATTGCAGTAAATTACTTAACTGAAACTTACAATGGATCCCAGTGAACCCAGTGGTACATATATTTTATTAATATGATACTTAAATAACAATAAATATATGCGTTAATTAAAACCCTACGATAATATTGTATTTTTATAAATAGTTTCTTTTCACATGGATTTATAGTTTACCTCCGGACCTGATCCATTATCGATATTTTTTTACACACTCTTCCAAATGTCTACCAATCAACTCATAAAAATCACCTGACCTGATGCAACTTTAAATGAAAATAATAATAACATGAACGTATGTTTTTGATTACTGCGCGTATTTTTACTAGATCTGAGTTTATGTATTTTCTACTGACTGAATTCATTTTAAACTTAGAGATTCGAATACTGTTACTATAAACATGTCTATAATAGAATTAAATCATTGAATAGTTCTAATTTTGAAGACCAATGCAGTTATTTCCGACAAGTAAGCAGAAATGCACTAATTGCCCGCAAGTTTATGTATCAACGTTAAACCGCATGCTTTCACGATTTACATGAAAATTTAAGAAAAAATTGACAGCTAGCCATCGAATTGCCATTGAGTTGAAAAAAATTATTGGTAAAGAATAGAGAACAAAGAAATCAAGCTAGAAGAAGAAAAGACATAAATATCAAGTGGACATCAAATTGAGTATCCACCTCAATTTGATGTCCACTTGATATTTATGTCTTTTCTTCTCTTAGATCATACGCCTTAGAAACAAGCAATGTATTCATTAGATTGTATCCCTGGTATAGAAGGGCTCCCACTGCTCATAAGATTTCATGGACCTGAAGTCATAGAGTCAACGCTGTTACCGGATACTTTCAGAAGAGGCTCAGGAGGCGAAAAATAAAGATAATGTAAGATAATATTTCGTAGGGGCTACTCAAGAAAATCTTCGACAGAAGTTTTTGTTATTTACTGATTTTGTTATTGAACCAAGTAAAACCAAGTAAAACGATCCATTTGAAAAAATATCCAATTTACTATAAAAGTAAATGCAGACAAAAATCCCATGAAAAAATAATATTTAAACCAGTAAAACGACTTCTAAACACCTTTGGCGTCATATTAAATCGAAATCTACGTAAAAAATTATTCCACTAAAGATGACCATAATATTGACTTTTTTCATCTCGAGGACGACGGTCAATCGCCTTTAGGCTCCGTCGTTCCGATTTTCAAAAGTACTCCAAAAATTTTCAAATTGCACGGAGCGGAAAACCGCTCCACCCGATGAATTTTTCGAAAGTACCACGAATTTGGTTTTTCTAAAGTACCACGAATTTGGTGGTTCACAAGTCGAAATCCTCAGTCAGGATGTAGCGAGTAGCTATTTTAAACGTCAAAATTTAGGAAAAAATCGATGGGACGGTTTTTCCAATAAAAACCAAAATCCTCAAATAATATTCCTCAAAGGGTTGGAGCATAATCCTCATACAAAACCCCAAAAACGTACAGAAAAATAGTCAAAGAATTCAAAGTCGGAGGGTCGATTCCGACGAACCCAAAATACTTTTTATCCCGGCTCAAGCGGACAACGCCATACTAATCACTCAAAGGCGAGTCGATAGAAAAAAATTATAATAGCGTTCGATGCCGTTAGTACGTGTCTATAAAAACAGGAAAACCATCGAACTCACATAGGTAGCTTCTTTAAGCATCCTGACAATCATTTCGATAATTTTAATGCAAAATTCAAAGTGAATAATTTCCAAAAAGTTTCGCATGCATTTTACACATATTACTAATTGTTAGTCTGAATCTTTTTGTGCAGTCGATTGTCATAGTTCTCTCGACGCTGCATGAGTTACACTCCTTCGGGAGGTAACGGCTTGCCGAGTGGTGGTGCACTTTGATGTTTGCCTTATACACATTAGCTAAGTAATGAATATTTATAATTTTTACATATGAATTATTTCAATAAATGAAAATATGTTTTGAATTCAATTTTTTATTGATCCACTAATTATAAGACTTGTGACCGACGTGCGATTCTGTGGCGTGAGTCGGACAATTACTTTCCGCGGGTCACCTCTGATCCCGCCAAGTCTGTATACTTGTCCAAATACTCATAGAATCCATCGGCGGTCTTAATCATTAAGAAGTGTTTCTGAGAAAGTGGTAATTATAAGATATATTCATTAAAAGTGCACCACCCGACATAAGATTTCGATAGAGAGAGCAGACTTTAGCAATCACAGTAAGTATAATTTTGTCTATTTTCATCGACACTAGGTTCATCTACAATTTTTATGGTGAACTAAAAAAAAATGCATGTACACTTATGCATTTTGTTTAAAAATTAATAGTAATGAATATATATCTTGTCAAAAAGCATTTATTAGCGAGTTTTGTGAATTTAGTCCCACGTACGATCTTCCAGCTGTGAATTCGCACTGTTCTTCACCGATCTCGAGTTCTTGTTCTATCCTTGTGTTAATAACTCGTTCATACAATCTTCCAATAGAAAGAGTTAAAATAATTTCTCGATAATTGCGACAGTCAGTACGAGGCTCTTTTTTGTTTGTATCGAACTAATGTTCCCACTCTTCCGGTACCTTCTCTCTGTCAGTTAAGCATTTATTGTAAGTAGTTTGTAATATATCAATTACGACCTCCTGGCTATTTTTCACTAATTCTATCGGAATATTTCCATAGCCTGGTGCATTACCGTTCTTTGTGGGTTTCAGGGCCTCACGTATTTCCCCTTTGGTAATTCTTGCGATGCCTTATCTATTATCTTTTCTCAAGCTTTTGATCGTTTCCCATGCTTCTTTATTTCTACTTGGTAATGAAATTATAATAAGGTACCCTTAAAATGTTATGACAAGTACGATTAATAACAAAAACAAAATTGTGTTTTTAGTCATTCCATAAATATTTGAGAGAGTTCAAGATAAGCGTTGGGGGTCTGCATCTCTTCTGAACCTATATGATAATCTCATAGTAGCTTAGTAACCCCTTGAATAAGATATCTAAGAACGCCACTGCTTATTTAATTCATCCGTTGGATTTCATGCGTGAACAGCCCTTATGAGCTCCCTCGGTATACTATGAACATCTTGCTAAGAGCCTTAGTCAACAAGGTTTTGTTAACTATGCACAAGCAAATTTTTCGCTACATCTAAGAATTTATTGGCATACCAATGATACAATCATGCGACACTACAGGCATCTTCCGGTCTGCATTCTACCGGGATCGACATACAAGAATTCATGCAACTCTACAGCACTACGGGCATCATCCGGTTTAAATTGTAACGGGATCTACCAGTTGCCTCCATCCAAATATAGCTTAGGGTGAAAAAACTCGCTTGTTCTATTTTCAGACTCGTCTTAAAGATGGCGAGAAATTTACTATTTGGGAAAGTTGGAAATGGACCAAGCATTTGTTTTAATGACAATTTTGGGTTGAGTTGTTAACGGATGATGAAGTTTTGTGAATTAGATTTCCTACGCGTAGAACTGCAGGTTTCTTAAGGGACGAAATGATTGCTAAAGTTACACGATAGGGAAACTTTCAGATTCTCAATCATAGTAATGGGTAAAATAAAGATTTCTCTAACAAATACTGATCGAAAAACACAAATGATGCAGAAAATTACCAGGGAAGACGAAAAATACTTGCCAAACACTTTACTAAAATTGTGATTATCGTACAAAAAACTTCTGGACTATTATTAGAACAGTAATATAATTATTTCGATTCAATGGCGCATACTTACGTGCTAGGCTTGCGATCACGTAATCCCGGTTCGAATCCTAGCCAGGGTATGGATGGTCAGTGACGTTTTTAATGTATTATTCAGACGCAGATGGTAGCATCGAGCTCGACTGCTGTTGTAGGGCACAACATGTTTAATATACGACTCAAATGTATTGACCCCTCAATTTAGTTATTAAGTTATATTGAAAAATGTCCAATTTCGTAAGAAAATATTGACCATACCAATTTTAAATCCATTATAACTTGGAAAATATGCCTACTATGTAAATAATACTTTAGATACCGAGAGAGCACGCCATTTTTTTGTACGAGGAAATTTTTCCATTCTTCTTTATTCTAAAGTTTTGCAGTTATTCGCAAAAGCATGACCTCATGTTTATTCAGTTATTTATCAATATATTTAAAAAAATTTGATAAAATAGTTAATTATATAAAACGTAAGCATTTTCAGAAAAAAGAATTGGTATACATCAAACAAGCTTGAGGTAATATTAACCATTTCGCTTGATAACTAAATTAATATTTGATATACAGGGTGTCCCACTTAAAAGTCGCCATTTTCTAGACGACTGAAAGAGATGTTCGAATTCTGTAAAAGAAATTCACTAGACTGTATAAATGAATTTGGTTTTGAAAACGGCCTTTCTCATCATTGAGATATAGATGGCATTGATATGCAAAGAAATTAATCGATCCCAGGAACCTTGAAAATAGGTACGTTTGAAAGGGCACTCAATTCTAAGAATTTTTTATAATATGAACATTTTTTGAAAAGTCAGTAGTTTTCGACATATTTTAATTTCAACATATTTTTTTTAATGACAAATACTGTCACAACTTTTTAAATCAAATTTTAGACGATAAGTCCTTCTAGACATTTTCGTAAAATAGTCTGATTTAGATTGTACTGAAACAAATTAATTTAAACTCCGGGTTTGACCGGATATTACATTATTGTTTCATTTTCAATGCGATTTTGAGAAAGATGGATTGGTACTGGTGGCGTTGTCAAGTGGCCAGCTCAGTCACCCGATCTAACTCCATTAGACTTTTTTGTGGGGTTATTTGAAAAGTACTGTTTACGAAGAACCCATTGAAGATATGGCTGAATTTTTAGCAAAATGTATGCTTCCGTGGCAGCGATTAACAGAGAAACGTTATTAAAGTTTTGTAGAACTGAACTCTTAAAGAGATATAAAATGTGTGTTCAGAACGATGGAAACAATTTTGAACATTTAATCTGACTTATTGGATGAAATTTCTGTTTGCCTTTTTAAATAATTGTTCACTTGTTTGGGTTATGTGAAATAAAAATTAATTATCTACCTAATTGTTTTATTAACTTTATTATTATTAATTGTAGATGTATGGTTACATTTGAAAAGATGCTCAAAATAAGATGTTCTTTCATTTTTCATCAAAATGTACAGTGTATCCCATTGAAAATGAAACAATAATGTTATATCCGGTCAAACCGGGAGTTTAAATAAATTTGTTTCATTACTATCTAAATCAGACTATTTTACTATGAAAAATGTCTAGAAGGACCTATCGTCTAAAATTTTATTTAAAAAGTTGTGACAATATTAGTCATTAAAAGAAATTATATTGAAATTAAAATATCTCGAAAACTATTGAATTTTCAAAAAATTTTCATATAATAAAAAAATCTTAGAATTGAGTGCCCTTTCACATGCATTTTCAAGCTTCCTGGGACCGATTAATTTATTTGCATATCAACGCCATCTATATCTCAATGATGAGAAAGGTCGTTTTCACTCCAAGCCAAAGTCATTTATACATTCTAGTGAATTCCTTTTACAGAATTCGAATATCTCTTTCAGTCGTCGAGAAAATGATGCCGGGAGTTTTAAGCGGGATACCCTGTATATGAACTATATTTTATGAAAATTCTTACATTCTATATAATTAACTAATTTATCTAAATTCTTAATTACATAGATAAAATACCGAATAAACATGAGGTCACGTTTTTTGAGAATAACTGCAAAATTTTAGAACAAAAAATTATGAAGAAATTTCCTCATACGAAAAATGCCGTGCTTTAATGTCATCTAAAATATTATTTACATAGTAGCCATATGTTCCAAGATATAAAGGATTTAAAACTGGTATGGTCAAAATTTCCTTATAAAGTAGGACATTTTTCCATATAACTTAGCTGAACTTCAAAACTGCCCAACGTACATTATTCAAATTTCAATTAATGATTTAGAATAGACACATAATGAACATATAATTTGTCCAATTTTTTACTACCACCATGCGTGACACCTGATACCGAGACAGTGGTATCATTAGCATGCACCATGTTGAATATACTTTAACCAATCGATGATGTCAATTGATAATAATAAAGGGCATAATATTGAACCTTGAGGAACCTCCAGTCATCGAATTCCGAACAATTGTTAAGTTGTCTGTCCGTCAGTCCGTCATGTTTCTTGGTGGCACGATAACTTAAAAAGGAAAAGCCTCGTCGAAGCAGATTATGTTCCAGCTACCAAATATATATGTAAGTCTTTCTGTAGAAGAAGACAAATATCAAAGCTATCAATCAATGGCAGTATAAATCTTTATATCATGTTGCACATACGGTTTCAACTTTTTTTGTTAAAGGCAAATTATACTGTTCTGTAAAATCATAATATCTCCAAAACTGAAAACTGAAATTAGACAAGATATAAATTTTTATATCACTGTATTTCTCACTCCAAATATACTCCGTCGTATCTTTAAACTTTATAAGGCTACGCGTGGTTTAACTTTATATTTCCTAAAATCAGTGTGTCGGAGAGATAGATGCCTTCTTTAGTAATACTTTCTTTAAAGATGTATCTACCTAAGAAAAAAGAAGGCTCTGCATTAGGGTCTTCAAAAGTTATGAGACTCTTTATTTAATGTTGCAATATCTGGTCGACTGCTTCTTACTATAAAGTGAGTTGAGAGAAGTTAAATACTTAAATGTATGAACATTCGGCAAAATCAACATTAAACTAAACGAGCTTGTGTACGCAGTGTAATTAAATTAATTTAGTTAGCTATTTGTGGCAAACAAACATTTAAATATAAATGAACCGAGACTTTAGGCATGTATTGAAATAAAATATATGATGCTCTAATGTGTTGTATCACTAGCGCATCCGCCATAATCTTAAATGTTCGAATGAAACAGAGTTCGCCATAAAAGCAATAAATTCGATAATATTGTTACAAAGCGAGTGACACGAGTCGCGAGTATAGGTTGATTTTTAAACACATAGTCCGGTCGTTGTAACTTCTTTTTAGGTAGAAATTTAAAACAGTTATTTTATTGACTATTTTTATAGGAAAAATTGCGCTGAACACGATGGTGACATTAAGAAAATTATAAAACACAGGTTTCATTGTTAAAAACAATGATTTTTAAAGAAAATTTTCGTTTTTTGATGTTTTCAGATTATTTGACGAAAACGGTGCATCGGACAAAAAAGTCAAGATATGAAAAATGAAAATTTCATCAATACTCATCGTTTGAGACCTTTTATCTTTGACAGTTCAATTGTTATGAACATATTAATGATTCTAAATTGTGAATTTTTTTCTTTTCAACAAAAGGTCATTTTATTGTGGTCAAAAATGTTGAATTTTGTTCATAGAATGTACAGTTTTTTTGTGTGTCGATGTCCCGCGTATATTGCAGTTGCTTAAACAAATAAGCTAGTTTGTTTATCAGGAGATTTGCAACTTTCAATTGCATTTTTTGCACTCTCCACCCCTGGAAGTCAATAAATATTTTAAAAAACTACCATTTCTGTGTGGTCTTGCCCCTATTCTCTATATTATTAAGTTAATTATTTTTTTATACAGGGTGTTCCTTAATGACTTGTTAATATTTCAGGGTGTGATTCTTTAAGTCATTTTATGAATAAAAGTTCATATAAACATATGTCCGGCTTAAGTTTCTTTGCTACAGGGCGTTGAATTTTCTTTTTAAATCGTAATTTTTTAATAACTCTGAAAGTACTATAGATATTATTTACAATTTTGGTATGTACCAATAGTATATAAAACCATATATTTTAATTAGAGGAGTTATTTTATCGCTCCGCGAGTGGCGTTCCTGCGAACATGTCCTCTGGTATTTTTTACCAAAAAAGTGGTACGCCACTGACATCTTAATATGTGGATATTTTTCCTGAGGAACCTGATCAATTCTACATGAAAACGGTCTCTTGTGTTTTTCTCGTCAGACGCACAATTCTTGATTGAAACAATTAAATTCAGACTAAAACTAATTGCAACTCGGAGCGTACACAAAAAACTTTGTACTGCGTTCATAAACTAATTGTTATAATAGCAAAAAATGTATGAAAAAGAACAATGTAGTTTACACTAATTTTGTGTTGTCACAAGATTTTTTTCAAGAAATCAATTAATAAGCAATTGACAGTCGTATTTTTATTATCTTTCATTTACCGACAATTGCATTTCGATACGACGTTCCTGAACCGAGATATTTCATTTGTTTACTAAGCAATTTTTTTTAAACGTTGGCGGAGAGCAAGGCCACACAGAAATGGTAGTTTTGTCAATATTTATCTATTGCCATATGTGGAGAGTGCAAGAAATGCCACGGAAGAAATCCCTGATAAGCAAATTAGCTTATCTGTTTAAACAATCCCAAGATACGGGAGATATCGGCAAAAAATGAAAGCTGTAAATTTGGGAACACAATGCACATTTATTCTTTATAGGATTTTGCAAACAGTGGAAAGCAAAGCTATCTATGAGAACTAAAGGAAAAACTATATATATAAATATTAATGAAATCTTTGCATACTTTCAATAACCTGACTTCTGGTTATGCTACCAAGTGAGAATTCTTATCAGCCATTCTCATTTTAACACTAGCATCCAACCTAGTCCCCTACGGCTAAGCAGGCTAAACTAGTATCCACATGATCCCCTACGATATGTGAATTCAGTTAAAAATGAGAACAAAGGCCTGAAATTAATTTATTTACGTACCTTGTCTTTAAAAATTTTTTTTCATTCTAATAAATTAATTTCAGGCCTTTGTTCTCATTTTTAACTGAATTCACATATCGTAGGGGATCATGTGGATACTAGTTTAGCCTGCTTAGCCGTAGAAGACTAGGTTGGATGCTAGTGTTAAAATGAGAATGGCTGATAAGAATTTTCACTTGGTAGCATAACCAGAAGTCAAGTTATCGAAAGAATGCAAAGATTTCATTAATATTTATTGCTGTGTATCCACACTGTGGAACACTGCCCAAGTATCGTGTTTGAAATCATAAATAAAATTCACAAAATTGTATGTATTTTAGAAAATAAACATAACAGTTTTACTTTAACAGATCATACAGAAGCGAGAATATCTGTGGTTTATTTAATTGATTCAAGTTCACTTATTCTCAGCGAGTAGAATGCAAAGAATGAAACTTGATATTGAATTAGAACAAAATATTTGAATAAACATAAAATGAAGTTAATTTAGTTTAACAAGGTTATTCTAAATAGTATATGATAAAACATGAACTTATAGAGAATCACAATCTCATATAAAATGATTTAGAATGAAATTGGAAAACAAAAAAGTAAATTTTATAAAATCTGACATGCATGTCAAAACTTAGGGCTGAAAATCATATTTTGTGTAGAAACACTGTAAATCTACACAAAATGAATATTGAATGAAAGACTATTAACAGTTTGGCGCAGAGGTTTTTTCATTAAAATTTTTAAATATTTTTCAGTGGCAAAATACCCAATAAAAAGTAAGAAAATCTGAATATGCCACAAATAAACAATTACAGACAATAACTATTAACAGTAGTTGCATTGCAGCGTGATAAATTCAGAAATAGTAAGTCCATAGATTACAAAACACTGAATGACATTTTAAGTTTTCAGATATTTTCAAATATCATTGCAGAAAGGTGTTTTGTAAATGATATTTCACATCATGCAGAAAGAAAGGACTAATAGTATGATGTTAAATGTTTGTTGGCGTATCAATTTCTTGTTTTAGTTTATAATATCAGTTTTCTGTCAGTATGTAAAACTGCAGTACGTTTTTAACTACTAGCATTTTGTGTTTATCATTGCTATTCATCTAAATGTATGAATTAGTATTTATTTGAGATTGGAATTGTTAATTGTAGTTATAAGTAGATTTTAAGAAAGTGTATGTAATATGTCAATATATTTCGAGTAAGTACAATTATTCACTTAATCCTGAAAAGTAGAATAAGAAACTTATCAGGAAAATCAAAGAATTAAAAACAGTATTCAATTAAGGTAAAGAACAAACAAAACTGAATAGTTTAAATTTTAAATTAAAATTAAATTTTGAAATATTAGATCAAAATAGAAAAAAACAATTGAAATATTGGAAATTAACCCATTGAAACGACTAAAAATAACAAATCAGTTGATCAGACACCGCTGAACAGCGAGCTGCGAAAAATATTCATCCTCGAATAATTAATAAATTGAAAATAGAAGAAAAGTGGTGAATAATTTGAAGGTTAGAAAATTACAATCCAGATATATTGATATCAAGAATAAATTGTAAAAGTTGATTAAATATAAGAAGTGAGTATACTTTGAAAGTATTACGAAGTAGATTATCCGGAAAGCAGATTTAGAAGAGGGAAGTATTTGTTAATCCAGTTAGCAAATTTATATGGTGAAGAAATTTCAAACGTCAAGCAAGTGATAGAAATACTTCAAGGAAATCTTGAAAATAAATTGAAGGTTAGAAACAAACGTCAATCCAGTAAAGAAGAAGAAGAATAAGCCTTGAGAGGTTAAAAAGTCAGTCAAGTGACATAATATTTCAAGGATCATAATAACCAGTTAGAGGTTATAATATAACAATACTCGAGTCGAAAGAAAGACAAGGTAAAGCTTTACAATATCAGAAATCCATGGTACATATTTATTTTAAATAAAGGCCACATTTATCATTTTAGTTAAGTTAGATTTTGTTATTTAAATTTGTTAATTACATTCCAAGTTCAAATTTGTTAATAAATTAATACTTTGTTCGTTCAATACTGAGTTTGATTTATTTAGATTGTTATCTTGATCGATGAGCATTTATTGAACCGACTTCGTTGGACCTTGAGTAAGAGTCATTCTATAGATTGTAGATAATCATGCTAATGGTGTTCTATAGTCTATAATATTAACAGCTTTTAAGAAACTGTTTGGCGCCCAGTAAACTTATTTCAATTTACTTTTAAGAAGGTAATTTCTAACGTATATAAAAATATAAAATAGATAGCAGAATATAGAACATTATATACATAGTTTTTCCTTTAGTTCTCATAGATAGCTTTTCTTTCCACTGTTTGCAAAATCCTATAAAGAATATATGTTCCATTACTATAAGCAAACAAATAATAAATAATTCACTTTTAAAAATGCACATTTTGACCGCAATAATATATCCGTCCCTACTCAAGACCAACTTATCGGAAATAATTATTTTTAAAAAGCTTGGGAGTCCTGAGCAACAACTAATTGTAGAATTATTAACAAAAGATCGTTTAGGTCGATGTCGAAGAGGAACTGAAACGGAACAATATAGAATCTACTATAGTGTCAGTATTCAAGTGGCTTAATTATTAATAGAAAGCTATTTGAAGACACTAATTAACAAAATAATACTTTACTTTCTGACCGTTTTAATAAAATATGTAATTGCTTTTTTTATTCACATATTTTACCTAAGCGTTATATAACTTGTCACAAACTTAATAATATCTTCTTTAAATATTCAAGTAATTGATGGAACCTTTACCTCGTCCATAATTTACTTTCATTATAAGAGTCCTCTAATTAAAAGAGCAATCCCCGTAGGTGGCTCTGTTAATAATTAAATGAAATTAACACTGTACAATGCAAGGTCCACTACAAATTTTTTATGCGTTCATTTCAAGTCACATAAAACAAAATTACGCTAATAGGTCTCTGGCTGTACAGTCCGATGCTCCTGGGAAATGAAAGAACACAGTCCAGCAGGAAAAGTGCGTTTAAGAACATTAAACGGCTGTATTTTTTATAAAGGCAGTTTAATAGATTAGATCGTTTTGGAAATGGTTCTTTGTCACGGTTCAAGGCCTTTAATAAATGGATAAGTTAATGTATCAAGACTCTTTGTTTGTCGTTGCTAAATTTTTTAAAGTAATATCAAAAATTTGCTATATATGTTTAAAAAATCAAATAGCGCACCATTTTGAAAGTAATAATTTGTTTTATTGCAAACACTTTGGCTTTAGAGCAGAAAAAACCACAATCATTATTTTCAATAAGTTGGTCCCGAATAGGATCCATTCTCAAACCTGCTTAGTAAAGAATAAGTTGTATTTCATTTTAACATTTGATTGATTGATTGATTTGCCAGCGTAAGGTGGGCATTGCTTCCGATTCCGGGCATCCATGGAGGCTCGTTCCAACAACCACTTTGGTCGTCCAACGGACGGCCAAACCGCATACCGGAACCAAATCTCGGATGTTTTATATACTGCCGCACCGGCTGCATACTCCGGGTTGACATTGGACATGCTTGTGCAGCGAGACCCGCATGACGTATGGGGTGGGAATATAGGATGGGAAGTGTAGGTGTTCGTGAGATGCTTCTTTTAAATTTCCATGCTTCTCTTAAGTTTTCATCTGTCATCATCGGTTGGAGTGTGCAGGTGTTTGCGGGATGCTCCTTTTCAGTTTCCATGCTTCTTTTAAGTTTCCGTCTATCGTCATCTCCTTATTTTTCTTCTTCTAAGTTTTCTGTTTCTTCTGTTCTCAATCTGGCAGCTTTCATTTTTTTATTCTATTTTTGTTTTGTTTTCATTTATTAAGCGTTCCACAGGTAAATATCCATTTACAGTGTTGAGAAAAAAGAGGTCCAAAGGGATAGTTAGCTCACCCTGTGTGTCGTTTCTTTGAGACAATCGGTTTCAATTTCCGCCTTCCAAATTAATAATAAAATATTATGTTTTGAATCAATAAATCAAGCTGATAAAAATTAAGATGGTAAATATCAGATAGAAAGATAGAATTTATAGCTTATCTGTCTGTCTGCAGCGTCTTGTGATTGCAATTTTATTTCCTTTCCTCTTTTTTCTTGAATTGAATTTATTTTGTCCATTTAAAAACTTTCCACTGTATACAAATACTTTAGGTCACAACACAGCTATATTGCTTTGTAAACATATGTGCCTCATTTTGACACTGACTATGCTATTATTACCACTTAAAAAGTATCTTGTTGGGTCGTCTAGGGTGTACGTAGGGACACTGCACTTCACTTGAAGTTGTTTGCTTTATTTGATTTAACATTACTAAAAAACCTTGTAATTATTAATTCCATATGAACTGTTTTTCTATTGAGGCACTTCATTTCACGTAGAGTTTCTTATTCTACCGATGGCTGAAATTTTTTCGAATTTAACGGGATTTTTACCGCTTTTTAATTCTTTTTAGAGAGCATCTTAAAAACACTATTTGCGGCGACACTTAACTCACTTCCAAATTGTATTTCATTTTAGCGTTTAAAGAAATAATATTTTACATGTGATTACAGACGAATTTTAGTAAAGCTAAAAATTTAAAAAAATTTTGGGGAATCAAAGTAAAATCTAAGGTTTGGATCATATGTGTTTTGGCCTGGAGGATCCAAGTATGAAAAATATGTAGGCTATCCCATTTAAAAAATTGATTTTTGTGTAAACATCGGACCCGGCAGCCGGACATTTTAGTTGTTTACATCAAATAAATGATTTTTTTTTCATTCATATCACTTGAACATAATCTATTAACTTATCCTTAAGACAAGGATGTCCCAATTGAGTTTAAGTTGCTCGACAGCGGCGAACGAACCGGGAATATCGGGCATAGCCTACTTCCGTACTATAGGACACTAGATCATTTTTACGGCGTAATTAAAACTGCTTCTTCGTCCTGCTTCATCGTATCAAGGTGTCCTTTACTTACTGAGCAGTTGTGTTTTCTTTTAGATATTAGTTTTGATTTGGATTTGTCGAAAATATAATTTTTAAACATGAATACATAGAAATATGTTTCAAAATCCTCCTATCCGAGCAACTTTTGTTACTCGCTTTGTAACAATATTATCAAATTTATTTCTTTCATGGCAAATTCTTTGTTTGGTTTATTTGTACATTCAAAATTATGGCGGATGCGTTAGTGATAAAACACATAAATAGATAAGTAAATAGATGAGAAATATGTTTAAATATCCACGTAGCCGGACAATTTTGGTTATTCACTTCATGACAATTTTATCATGGCAAACTCGTTTTCATCGAACATTTAAAATTATGGCGGATGCGCTGATGATACAAGATATCAGGGCATAGTATTTTATTTCAATACATTGCATTAGGCCAGTCGTCGTAACTTTTTTTGCTGAGCAATTTTATTGACTATTCTTATAGGAAAAATTGCGCTGGACACGATGATGAGATTAAAAAATTATAAAACACAGGCTTCATTGTTAAAAACAACGGTTTTTAGAGAGAAATCTCATTTTTTGTGTTTTCTGACTTTTTAACGTAAACGGTGCGTCGGACAAAAGAAAGTCAAGATATAAATAATAAAGGTTGTATATATACGCGTCATTTGTAGCGACATATTATCTTTGATCGTTCAATTGTTGTAAACAAATTAAGGATCCCACATTAACAACTCTTTTTCTGTTCAATGAGAGGTCTTACGGATATATTATTGTGGTCAAAATGTTCCAATTTGTTCATAAAATTTACGGTTTTCTATTTGTGTCGATATCTCACGTATTTTGCAATTGGTTAAACAAATAAGCTAATTTGTTTATTAAGGATTTGCGACTTTCCATGGCATTTTTTTACTCTCCACCCCTGGAAATCGATAAATATTGATAAAAACTACCATCTCTATGTGATCTTGCCCCTTTTTCTTTTTCTTTAAACCCCCGCCAACGTTTAAAAAAAATTGCTTGGTAAACAAATGATATATCTCAGCTCAGGAATGTCGCGTCGAAATGAATTTACCGAAAAATGAAAAATAATAAAAAGAGGAGAATTTTTAGCCTAGATAGACCTCGATCCATTAACTAGAACCGGAGGTATAGCATATTTTGCCATTACGACTGTCAATTGTTTATTAATTAACTTTTTGAAAAAAATCTTGTGACAACATAAAGTAAATATACAGCGTGTCCTCCGATTGAGTTCGGTATAGGTGAAATGGACAAAAAATTTTCAAATTTTTTTTTTTCATGTTTGGTGGTTCACCCCTGCTTATTTAAAAAGTTATTTTGGGGGTACTTTTGTTTTTTTTTAATCACGTAGGCCATGACAGTTAAGCAAAAATGAATTTCTTGTTGGGTAAAGTACCTTTTCTGTAAAAGATGCAGCAAAATGTCATTAAGGAAAGTTATTCAGATTAAGTTACAATCCTGTGGAAATTTTCAAAAATATACACCTACTTTAATGATTTTGATTTTTTTTAATATAATTGCATTTTACGAAAAAATTGTATGTCGGTTTACTAAAGTGTTTGATCTACTAAATGTCTAGAGAAAAATTATTTAGTTATTAATTTTTATTGTGAGGCAAAAATACATTGTGTGTTAGGAAACCAATGAATATAAACGACAATTAAAAAATGATAATTAAAAACTACTATAGGTATCTAGAAATAAACTTAAATATGTCGCGTCATTATCCAAAATGTTTGCCACCAGCTTCAATACATAGCTCTAGTCTAGCATTTAGTCCTCTATAATTGTTCTGGATTTCTTGAAGAGGTATACCATCAACTGCTTCTTTAATTTTGGTTTTTAATAAATCCAAATTTTTGTCAAAATTAAAAGTATAAACTTTATCTTTTAAATAGCCCATAAGTAGAAATCCATTATCGTTAGATCCGGACTCTAGGTGGCCAACAATTCGGCCCGTTCTTCCAATCCATTTTTCTGATAAATGACAAAGTAACCATTCTCTGACAATGATTGCAGAATGTGCAGGGCATCCGTCTTGCTGTAGGAACAATTTTATCCTTTGCGATATGGGTATATTTTTCAGTTGATCCAACAAAAAAGTATTTAGCATTTCCAGGTAAGAATATTGATTTACATTTCCTTCAAAGTAATATGGACCAATTATTCCAAAGTATGAAATCGCCCACCAAACATTCACTTTCTTGGAATATTTCCGTCTACATCGTATGCGAAAATTAGAACTTTCCGAGGACCAATACCTACAATTCTGTGAACTTACTGTACCATTAGTGGAAAACGTTGCCTCGTCAGAAAAAATAATATTTTCGTGAAAGTGTCTATCACTTAAACTATTCTCGCCCATCCATTAACAGAAATCCAATATTTTAACGTCGTCATTTTATTCAAGAGCGTGTACAAATTTCGGTTTATATGGATGAATTTTATTGGCCTTGTATATTTTCTGTATCACACTTTTAGAAATTCCAGTTTGAGTTACTTACTCTTCTCAGAGATAATTTTGGGAACCCATTCAACGAATCCATCGCAATTAAAGTGTGAGCATCATCTTCATTAAACTCCTTCTTTTTCTTTATGTTTAATACACTACCAGTTCTTTTAAACTTGTCGACTATTTTTTAGCACCAGTATCTGTTAGTAGTCCATTTGGCCAATGTTCTTTGAATTTTTCTACGACAAACTTATAGGAATATGTATCTCCCAATCCATAGCACTGAACAATGAAATTGTTTTGCTCTACTGTAAGCATGATTTTTAGTTAATAATTATGATGCTCATCTGACAGTTATTGTTATTAATTTGACAGATAAGCACACACGCATTTGCTTTTCGTGAATGAACTGATGAATATGCATTGAAAGTTTTAAAAGATAAAAATTTTAAAAATTAAAGTCAATATAGGTTGCTCCTTCCAGAGTTATGTGTATATTTTGATATCGTTCACCATTTTTTTTAAAATGCTACAAAAGTTATGTCAAATTAAATGAAAATCGTATTTGTGTAACGTATTGGGATTACAATAAGAATGACAAATTCATTTTAGGATTTTAGTTGCTAGCATAACCAGTTTTACAAACAGTTTTTCTTTTCGTTCTCGTATATAGTTTTTTCTGTTGTTTGCAAAATCCTATAAAGGATATGTTTCATTACAAGTAAGAGCAAGCAAAAAATAATTCATTTCTACTTGCGTTAATTTCTCTGGGCATGAGTCGAGACGTGTATGCCTGTTTTATTGATTTCTAGAAGACCTTTCAAAGGGTAAGGCATGAGCAACTAACATAAATCCTGAAAAACTAGAACTTGAACAGCAGGGATTCAAAAATTATTAACCTACCAAATTGAATTATGTCGAGGAGTACTGCAGGGTGTATTCTATTTCCTCTTCTATTTAACTTGTATAACGAAGCCATCTGCAAAGGAGCACTATCAGAATCAATTGAAGGAATAGTACTTGTTGAAGAAAACTCGAAAAATATACGATATTCAGATGACAAGATGATAATAGCAACCAGTGTAGACGAGTTACCTCATCTAGTTGAACGTATAAATTATTACTGTAACCAATACGATCTGAATATGAATTTGAAATAAACTAAGTTCATGATAGCGACAAATGCTCAAAGCATCGAAGCTAATCTTACCATCAGCAACACTCACATAGAAAGAGTGTCATGCTACAAATACCTAGAAACATGGATACAAGATAACAGCGACTAAACAAAAAAATAAGAAGTCTTTAACCATCCATCCACGGCTCAGAAAGCTTCGTTGTTTTATATGGGATGGAGGCGTGTACCTTGAAATAATACTATATGAAGAACATCGAAGTTTTCGAAATGTGTGTGTGTTACAGAAGGATACCTAGACCAGCACGGGTGCACAGAGTAACGAACGTTAAGTTTTTAAGGTAATTGTGCTGTGAATACCATCAGAAAACGAAAATTGGAGTATCTGGGCCATATCTCAAGGGTTCTTCGTTTACTGTACAGATTTGTATTTTCAAATCAAGTTATTTTTGTTTCAAAAATTGCAGCTTTACCTGAAATAACATTTTGTAATTTTAATTTGAATGAAATTTATAAAAATATAGTAATGTTTACAGGCTTCTAGAAACAACGCTAAACTATCCCTTCGCTTTTACTTTAATTATAATGAAGAATATGACGTGCAATATAACGATATTACACCAACCCTTTGTCTTTATAACTGCTCATTCTTTTACAATATGTATCAAGCCAGTAATTATGTAGAAATTATTACCTACCCATAAATATCAACTGTTGAAGTTCATCACCTAACCTTTAACCTTCTGTGCCCATTATATTTCAGATATGATGATAAAATATCAAATTACTCCCATTTTAATTAACAGATATAATAAGTATACTAGTTAATAAAAAAGTGATAAAATATTAATGACCACGGTTCATAAAAAATTAGCTACTTAGTTGAAGCAACAGATTACAGCATCCATGTGTATCTATTTTTGATGATCGTGAAGTTATTTTCTTGAACTTATTATCCATTAATTTACCCACGCTGATAAAATGTTTAGGAGCAATAAAGACCGTTATAATGGTTATGATACTGTTATTATTACGCATTGAAACTGTTTTGTTAGGATGATTATGATGCAGTAATTTTTTCTAGCTATATGTAATTATAAGCAATCATGACACATACGTAGTGTGCTGGGGGAATAGTAGGTAAATATGTGAAGGGTTCTGAGTAGTGAGCAATTTTACAATAAATAAAACATACGATGAAGTACCTTGTCAATATAAACAATTGAATTTATCATTTAAAAATTGTGCTCGCCAGTAAAGTTAATAGTCCAATCAATGAAGAAAAAATAGGGAAAATAATTCATGTAATTCATGCCAAGTTGTCGGGGAAGTACCCTGAACAATATAGTAAAATTTTTGACCATTGGGGTGTGGGGGGTAGTTTAAAGATCCCTTTTTACGTTTCTCTTGAATAACTACAAAACTACGCCCTCTAGCGAAAAAGTATAAAATATTAAACTACATGAAATTTCCTACAAATAAGTTCGTATTAATTTTTTTCAGGAACAATTCTTTATGAGATACAGAAGGTGGAAAAATGGCATACCGAAGAGAAGTACTGTATTCGAGAAAAAATCACCCTCCGAGATTTTTTCTGATTTTCTCGTTTCAGATCATTACATGTAGATTGCGAAAATATAGGTTTTTGTTTAAAAATGAATTATTATTTGTTTGCTTATAATTGTATTGAAACATTCTTTATAGGATTTTGCAAACAGCAGAAAAGATAACTATCTATAAAAGAAAAACTTTGTGTAGAAATATTAATGAAATCTTTGCATCCTTTCGATAACCTGAATTCTGGTTATGCTAGCAAATTAAAATCCTAAAATGAATTTGTCAAATTTCTTATTTGACAATTCTCATTCTAACACTAGCATCCACACAGTCCCCTACGGCCATGCAGATTAAACTAGTATCCACATAACCCCCTACGATTATGAAGATTCAGTTAAAAATGAGAACAAAGACCTAAAATGAATTTATTTATCTACTTTGTCTTAAAAAATTTTTCATTCCAATGGATTACATTTTCATGAAATCTATCATTCTGTTTCCTGGAAATGCTTAGCCTTTGAAACGTTTTTCGCCCTTATTCTGGAGCTCATCAGAAAGACATAAAGCCATTCATAACGATGTTTCATGCAAAACCAAGACAAGAATAAGGGCGAAAAACGTTTCAAAGGCTAAGCATTTCCAGGAAACAGAATGATAGATTTCATGAAAATGTAATCCATTGGAATGAAAAATTTTTTAAGACAAAGTAGATAAATAAATTCATTTTAGGTCTTTGTTCTCATTTTTAACTGAATCTTCATAATCGTAGGGGGTTATGTGGATACTAGTTTAATCTGCATGGCCGTAGGGGACTGTGTGGATGCTAGTGTTAGAATGAGAATTGTCAAATAAGAAATTTGACAAATTCATTTTAGGATTTTAATTTGCTAGCATAACCAGAATTCAGGTTATCGAAAGGATGCAAAGATTTCATTAATATTTCTACACAAAGTTTTTCTTTTATAGATAGTTATCTTTTCTGCTGTTTGCAAAATCCTATAAAGAATGTTTCAATACAATTATAAGCAAACAAATAATAATTCATTTTTAAACATGCATAGAGTATATAGGCTCCAATACTAGTTAGCTAATAGATAGGTGAGGTTGTTTTTATCAGTCAATGTCAAATATAATCATTTCACACTTATTCAAAGAAATTGTCTTGGTTTTGCATGAAACATCGTTATGAATGGCTTTATGTCTTTCTGATGAGCTCCAGAATAAGGGCGAAAAACGTTTCAAAGGCTAAGCATTTCCAGGAAACAGAATGATAGATTTCATGAAAATGTAATCCATTGGAATGAAAAATTTTTTAAGACAAAGTAGATAAATAAATTCATTTTAGGTCTTTGTTCTCATTTTTAACTGAATCTTCATAATCGTAGGGGGTTATGTGGATACTAGTTTAATCTGCATGGCCGTAGGGGACTGTGTGGATGCTAGTGTTAGAATGAGAATTGTCAAATAAGAAATTTGACAAATTCATTTTAGGATTTTAATTTGCTAGCATAACCAGAATTCAGGTTATCGAAAGGATGCAAAGATTTCATTAATATTTCTACACAAAGTTTTTCTTTTATAGATAGTTATCTTTTCTGCTGTTTGCAAAATCCTATAAAGAATGTTTCAATACAATTATAAGCAAACAAATAATAATTCATTTTTAAACATGCATAGAGTATATAGGCTCCAATACTAGTTAGCTAATAGATAGGTGAGGTTGTTTTTATCAGTCAATGTCAAATATAATCATTTCACACTTATTCAAAGAAATTGTCTTGGTTTTGCATGAAACATCGTTATGAATGGCTTTATGTCTTTCTGATGAGCTCCAGAATAAGGGCGAAAAACGTTTCAAAGGCTAAGCATTTCCAGGAAACAGAATGATAGATTTCATGAAAATGTAATCCATTGGAATGAAAAATTTTTTAAGACAAAGTAGATAAATAAATTCATTTTAGGTCTTTGTTCTCATTTTTAACTGAATCTTCATAATCGTAGGGGGTTATGTGGATACTAGTTTAATCTGCATGGCCGTAGGGGACTGTGTGGATGCTAGTGTTAGAATGAGAATTGTCAAATAAGAAATTTGACAAATTCATTTTAGGATTTTAATTTGCTAGCATAACCAGAATTCAGGTTATCGAAAGGATGCAAAGATTTCATTAATATTTCTACACAAAGTTTTTCTTTTATAGATAGTTATCTTTTCTGCTGTTTGCAAAATCCTATATAGGTTTTTGAATTGCGTAAGTCAGTGTGTCTGTCTGGCTGTTTGTTTGTCTGTTGGTGCATTAAATAAAAAACTGCTTGACGGAGAACAGTCAAATTTAGTGGATATCTGACGCTACTACCATCGGAGAAATGGATAGACTTTCACTGGAAAATATACAGGGTGGATCATCTAAAGGGAATAGACAATGAAAAACATTTCTTGGTGGAAATTTGCAAAGGTATTTACTCAAGCCTTCCACATTTGGCACCTTTCATTCAATATTGAATTATTGGTGTCGGATGACCTCTCTATATATTATTTTAGCCAAAAGTTACCAGGATGGTTGTAATTAGAACCAAATCGTAAATAATTCAATTCTCTGTATAATGTACATTGTTTTGTGGGTCTTTATTTTGCGCGAATCATAAAAGAGACATATTGAAATTTAATTTTTTGAATCGAGTGACGAAAATATAACCGCAAAAAATCATATCACGGTCAGTTTCTGAGCAAATTGGACGGAAATGTTCTCAAATTCAACGTAATTTCATTCCCCAAAAGTGTCACTGGCATGTTGAACTTTCTAGACTACTAGCTTATGTGTAAACGTATATCACAAGATTTATTGGATTGGATTCTGTCTTGTCTTATTGAACCGTATAAATGCAGCTTAAGAAACTGACAGGAAAGAGCTTTGGTGAAGTCTTGCTTCTACAGGCAACCGTGGCAGATGTCTGAATGCTGTTAGACATACCGTACAATAATAGGAGGACTACTAGAATAATATTATTAAACGTCTGCCAAGAGGTTGTGAATAAAAATAATATTTTCCAATAAAAATTATTCTTAATATTCTTAATATTCTTAAATGTTCTTCCTCGTCCTGATGTGTCATCCCACATGGCTTTATTAAAATTGATAGCACCTTGAACAGTTCTAGCACTTAAGATAGCTTTAGAAAATATTCTCTTAACCTATTTCCTACTATAAGTTATAAAATATTTTTCATAGAGGATTTTATCGCCTATAAAATGTGGACTCTTTCAAAACATTTCTTAAGTACTTATAATATATATCATTAAAGTTAATACCACTAATGGCACAAGAACGATAGAAAAACTTTGAACGGCCACATGAATAAGATATGGTCCAACTTTTTCTTATACTAAATTTTTATTATAACTGAAATATGAAAGTTGGGCACTGAGATGAATTTACGGTTTATTCCGTGTGGAATATTGTTCGATACTTCAGACGGAGACAGTTTTGAATGTTTTCTTAGTATTATGACACTTACCCTAAACATCTTGTGTCTTTATTTATCTATATGAAACATTTTAATCTTTTAAAAATAAAACTCATAAAAACATAGACAATGACATATATTAGATCTTCGTTTTAATACTTCAGTTCTATTGGCCAATGAGGTTAAAAGACCTTCATCTAAGATGAAGTTTATGAACATTTGTCTACTTCTTATTCTGACATAAATAATGAGGACTTGATTTGTCTTCTAAATTAAAATGTATTATTTTTTATAAATTCAGTCAAGAAATTCGTATGTATCGAATTAAATAATATGGCCTCTCTATTAACGATAATAGGAATACGTTGGTTCCAATTTAGTGGCTTAATTTTCTTATCGTTAACATGAACGTAACTTTTATATAAGTTCTATTATAATAGGGGATATTTATAATCAAAGGTGCGGCTTTAATGATTTCAGCCCATTAGATATGAAACATTGGAAATAATAATATAATTGGAGCAAAAGAACCAAACGAATGTCGGTTTGTCCGAACTCCGGATAGTTATTTATAGTTCCACACGAAACGCTGTTGCTCCTACCAATTTTACTCGGCACCCTCTCTTTCTGAAATCAGCTGCACGCAAGCTATTTTGGTGTCAAGGAAGGAACAATCAACTTACACTGATTTATTCCCTAATGTTCCGTAATTCTTGCATTAAAATGCAATCAATTTTGGACCTCTAAGATCCAATTACTTTAATTAATCGCGAGTTAAGACTAACTCTTTGTAATTGGTTCTACAGGTAGACGTGCAATTACTTTAAAAAAAACGCTACCTAAGGAATCACTACTTCCACATCCAGATCTCCCATCCAAGCCTCTTTAAACATAAACAGCTTGATATTATATTTGCACTGCTATAATAGTAAATATGGATACTGGTAATAAAAACACATATAGCTTGAAGAAGTTTTCGCTATGTAGTAGACAAGGAAGGAACTAATATATATATATATATATATATATATATATATATATATATATCGTGATTCTTGTGGCTTAAGGTGGCATTTGTGTGAAATAAAATTATTTGAACGTATTATCTAGTAAAATAAGGCTTACAGGCTATAAGGCTTCATACAACGAGAAGGCCACGTGAACAAGTCTGTGATTTATTTAACAAGTATCCAAATTGAGAACCAGTTTCTCAGTTCTCGGTGAGCAGAACAGATAAAAGCTTTGAAGAGACTGGTAGTGTTAAAGATCTTCCTAAAAGTAGAAGAGAACAAACCTCTGAAGATAAAAATCTGGACATTTTATTTTAAGAGAATCCACACACAAACTCAAGACGAGTAAGTTTAGATAATAATGTGGATTATACGAAAGAAAAGTGGCATCCGTGCAAAGTGGATGATTTTCATCGTAGAGTCGAATTTTGTGAAAATATAATGGAAAAATGTAATAGAGTTCCCTTCTCTGTTATATATAATTTTTCAAACAAAGCCACATTTAATATAATTGGTCATGTAAATCATCGGTCCTGTCGATATTGGGCAAGTGAAAATCCCCACACGATGCAAGAACACTATACCCAGTACCCACAAAAGGTCAATGTCTGGACTGGAATTGTCGGTAAGACAATTATCGGGCCAGAGTTTTTTGAGTAGAGCTGAACTGAACTGAATTTCTATTCCCAACTCTAAACAGACTATTTCCAAATAGAAATGACCTATGGTTTCATCGAGATGGGACTCCATACCATTGTGCTGTTGCTGTACAAAATTACCTAAATGTTTTATTCCGTGATCAATAAATACGTCGATGAGGGTCAATTGAATGACCACCAAGGTCTCCAGATTTAACTCCTCTCGATTTGCTTCTGTGTAGATATACAAAAAGCAAAGTTTATATAAATAGACCGAAAAGTTTAGGAGATTTAGAAGAACGAATAAGAGTGGAGATTTTACACGTAACTCCAGAAATTATAGCAAAATTTCAAGAAGAATTTATTTGCCGTCAGTCTCACTTATTACTGAAGGTTAACAATTTATTGTAACGGTTACCTTTATAATATGAATTTTTGCCCGCCCTGTATATGTTATTTTCTTAATATTAGTATATGGTCAGTTAGATAATTAACATATCTTCCGAAAAAAAAAAAATGCATCGATGACGTCACCACAACAATGCGGATGACGTAGCAAATTGTATAAATATATCAAGAGATGGTCATTTAAATACAGGGTGCGGAAGAAAGGATGGGTGTTTTTGGGACGGTGGTATACGCGAACGGAGAAGAGTAGAGCGTTGTGAATAGTCATTCAACTCGGGTAGAACGGCGTTTCCGCCCACATTTTAATATCCGTCAATATAGTCCGGCCCCAAAACGTTACACAATCGTCAGTCAGATGGGCTCAGAATTTCAGAATGACTGCGCCAGTGATAGAACTCAGAGCTGCGGCTTGTTTTCAGGCAGAGTATTCTGGGCTGTAAAGGATCTCTTGTCTCACTATTTCAACGATAGGCAGTGTTCTTACACAGTCGTTCTGAAATTCTGAACCCATATGGTGATTGTGTCACGTTTTGGGACCGGACCATAGTGTCAGATATTAAAATATCGGCGGAAACACCGTTACATAACAAAACAATCACAGATTCGCCTGATTTCAAATACTCCTCGAGTGCGAACGCACAATGTTCTCTCGTCTAGGTAACCATTGTGAGAAACAAATGGCGCATCTCCCCGAGTTGAACGACTTTAACCACAACGCTCTACTCCTCTCCGTTCGCGTATACCACCCGTCCCAAGAACAACCATCCTTTCTGCCACATCCTGTATAAAAATAGACCTGTCTCTGATTTTTTTTAAGCCATGTGCCTATGAAGTAATCAATTTATTCTATACATTTTCACCATGCTGTATATCTACACTTATATTAAGAGTATTTGATAAATTATTATGTTTTCTATAAATTTTCCGCCTTATATCAATTATTGTCTTGCAAAGTGAGAATCAAATATTTATATAAGAAAATTATGTTTTACACCTTTTTTAAATTAAAAATCAGCAAGTGTACGTTCAGAACTTTCAACAGCATTTTGATATTTGATAAATTAGTAATCAATGTTATATTTAAAGGTTAATTAGGAATAATGTCAACTTTGACTTCTCGTCTCCGGTAATGATTTTTTCTTATTCTAGGAGAGCTCCTAATTCCCATTACATGATATAATTCAATTTGAAGTTTGAGGAGAAAAAACTTTGGGGAAATGCGTTGTAACTTTTTCAACTACTTGGCTACAGAAAGGGTACTCAATATTTCACGTTTCTTTAAGTGGGATGTGCAAATAATTTATCAGATCTAAAATTAGAATCTATACTTGTAGAAAGTGTGAAAAATTAAAACGACCTTTTTAGCAGTTTGCTCGTTTTATACTCAGATCTTTCTCTATTACTATTTATTAGTCTCTTCAAGCCACTTCATTTGATAACATTTAGCTGTTAAGTTGAACTGTTTCTACGTTCATAAAAAAACAGTAATAGCGGCACTTTAGTTCTTCTGCAAACATTTTATTTCACTTCCTCTGAGGTTCACAAAGATAAATCTGAAGGGTCACGGCATAAAATGATGAAACTAAAAATGGTAATTTACAAGAAGAAATTTGCACATGTGTATTAGTCCGAACGACAGTAAAAAAGTGGAGCTAATTTTTTGAGTGGCGAAACCTTTAGAAAATATATTCATAATCTCAAACGTAAAAATCTAAAGAAATCTCATCGATTTCCTTTTTTTCAATTACATTTTGTGCCATTGAGTCCAAAATGGATCATTTTTCAAAATGTAGACCTGGACGCCAACTTTCCGATGGCAATGAAAAAATTCTTCTATAATAATTTTGGCCATTATTTTGGCATTTATTTATGAACCAAATGACAATAAATGGATTTCATCGGTCATTTTGAAAATATTTTTGAATAATTTTTATCAGAAAAGAAAGATAACTTTGGTTTAAAAAATAATAAATTTTCGTCTATCAGAACTCGAGATATTTAACTTTTAGCATCTTGTAAAAACATAAATAGCAGTAAATACACACAAAAAGAAACAGAATTGTGTCTGAGCAGAACAAATATTTGACATTAGTCAAGGTTGTAATTTTATAAAGAGAAGGTAGCAGAACATAAAATTCCCCTAAATAGTAGGTTAACTGCCAACTTAAATAAGCCGGAAACAATTGAGTACGGTGCAACAAAACGAGAGGTAATCTTGAAACATAAATTTAAAAAAAAGCTATTCAGGCTAATTAACAACAATGAAATGTAAATGTTTGAAAATTAGCTTTTATTTATGTTAAAAATGACTTTTGAGCTTTTCATATGAAGTAAATATGTTTCAAAATGATACAATTCTAATATTAGCCAAAAATACGCATTTGTTAATTAATAATTGGCCAAAATACTAAGAGTTAAATATCTCGAGTTCAGATGGACGAATGTTAACTTTTTTTTTAATTGAAGTTCTTGCAATTCGCTTTCTTTTCTGATAAAAATTTTTCAAAAATGTTTTCAAAATGGCCGAGAAAATCAATTTGTTATCATTTGGTTGGGCTGGCGTCCAGAGTTATATTTTAAAAGCAAAATTATCAATTTTGGACTCAATGGCACAAAACAGGCAATTCAAATTTCAGATAACTAATGCACGCTAACCTTCACCAACCAAAGCTGTTATCTTTTATGTTATCATTGAATGGTTTCCTCAAAAATGTTTCAATATCACCGCTTCTTTAATTTTAAATTTCTTTACTTTGTGTCCTTCGACTATTAAAATTCTTTATTTGTCTTTTCAGTGTAAATATTATATATATTAATGTATTAATTTGATGTATTCATATTGTTACGTATTTCCACCTTTTAGGAAACACCCTGTATGAATCTGTGGGTTCTAAATAATGTTAACAAGGGATAAACCACTAACACTTTATTTAATAATTTACTGACTATACAATACTTCAAAATAACCTTTACAGTTTGTTTACTTGATATTTAACAATCAATTTTTCGCTGTTAATTTTACTTTAATAAACTTCTTTCTGCGTCCTTAATCGCGCCTTATATACTCTGAATTACCTCTAGATCCATCCAGAAACAATCAAGAATCTTCTCCACAGTCTAGAAAACTCTATCTCTTTCTACAAGTTTCCAGTCACTATTAGGCATAGGCATATCCATCTCCAGTTTCAAGGGGGTGTAATACACAACAATATTAATATCAGTATTTTTCGCATTATTTTTAACATTGAATTAGCCACCCATACTTTTTGTTCATATTCATCATTTTATCTTAACACAGCATTGATCGAAATGCTCTCTTTATACATATGCGAGGGTTATCGAAGTATAAAAATATAAATCGACGTCTATCTTACAGCTCCGTAGGTTTAGACAGCTTGGACTTCACTTCATTCATGTTTTGATTGTATCGGCTGATGTAGAACCTCAAGTACAAGTGAGCAGAATTACGCACTCGAGTATATAATAATCGCAAAAAATTTAAAAAATTTTCTTTTGTTGAAATGAGCTTAGAATGTCATAAAACGTCGAGATTTTCAATTTGAGCGAAGGAAATTTTATTGACTTGATCCATGATCAGGTCTGGAACTAGATTATATTTTGAGATGATTCCATTGAAGAGTTGGGGGTTAAATAGGGGTAAATAAGGAAAAATAAGTAAAGCAGGCTGGTAAGGGTACAGAAACTTGAGAATTTGTGTGTATACTGGAAGCCAAGGTCTATTTTTTATAATATTTTTCAACCCCCGCACCACCCCCACTCCATTATTAAAAGGCTTAACTAAATAAAATTGATATATTTACTTGAAATTTAGTACACGTATATACCGATATCTGTAATTAGATTATATTTTGAGATGATGTTGAAGGCTTGGGGGGTTAAATAGGGGTAAATATGGAAAAATAAGTAGCGCCAGCTGAGAAGAGTACAGGGAATTTGGTGTATACCAGAAGCCAAGGCCTCAGATTTTTTATAACATTTTTCAACCCCTCCACCATCCCCACTCCATTATTAAAGGGGCTAATAAGATTAAATTGAGATTATTCACTTGAAATCTGGTACACGTATGTAATGTAATGGCATCTGATTGAGATGATTCCATTAAAGTGGGGAAAATAAGTACAGCAAGCTAATAAGAGTCCAGAAACTTTTGTTATTAAAATTCTGTGACCTATTATTTCCACATACTAGAGTGCAAATATAGTATAGATGTTTTCATTTAAAGAGACTTGGATGGATAAACTGGATGTGGACGTAGTGATTCCCTAAGCAGCGGTTTTATGTATGTAAAGATTTCGAATATTAATAAATGAAGTCAACCACAATTATATTCAGAAAACTCATCTGTACCTTATCACGCTCATGGACATCGGCGCACTCGGTAAACTAATCCACGCACTGTATAAATAGATGCTGACAAAACTAGTACTGGACTAGAGAAGCTTGTAAGTTAAGTCTCAGATATTGATTAAATTAAGACAATATTTCCTTACCCTAGACTATGATATCCAAGAGTCTAAAGTGGAACCACAGGAATAGATTTCATAGCACTTAAACAAATCTTGACATTACCATCCTTGAGAGATTACTTATTATCAACTCCTGTTCAAGAGAAGTATATCCAGATTCCATAATGACTTCCTTCACGAGGAATACGGGAACTGTGCACGCTCAAGCTCCTAATTTTTTTATGCGGTCTTAAATATTATATAAAGACAAAGTAATTTAATTTTCATGATCATCTTACAATGATTTATGCGAAGCATAAATATAAAATATGTCGGGCTCTGTTTTACTTCATGTCATAATTTTTTTCATTGTCTTCTTCATTCTCATTTTTATATCATATTTTATTTCTCAATAACACGTGCTTGGACTGCTGAAATTTGCACACGGGCGGGTATTTTATTAGTCAAGAGTAAACTGTAATGCTTGGTTTCAATATTTCGTAACAATAAGAGAATTATCAGGAGTTATGCTGGGTATCATCTGGTACTGTTATCTGTATTATTGTACGACTCGCCAGTGGCCCTATATTAGCTTCATCAACCTATGTCTAAAATAAAATGAACTAAAACTGGAGAAAAGGTTCGAGAATTTTGAGACTGCGCTGATAATAGATTTCATCCAAATTACATTAAAATTGGTAGTTAAGTATTTTCGGCTGATACTAGATTGAAAATGGTGATCTAAAAGGGCTTTCTGTTTCCTCCTTCAACTCCGAGTTGCTCAGTCACTTTGTAGACGCCTGCTATTCATGCATCGGCTTTCGGTAGAATACTTTTACTTTAGTCCTTATGTTATGAAAACGTAAAAAACCGTTCAGTGTTTTTTTTTTATAATGTAGTCTAGTGAGGAATATTAAAGTAGTTAATAAGAACACTTTCGCGGATTTTCAATGTTAACTGCGACAACCATGTTAAAAAAATTATAAAACAATATTTGTATTTGGAGGATGACACAGTACTTTTCAGATTCCAGGTGGGTAAATTGTATAAATTGCCACTTACACCGTAAACCGTATGCATGACAATCAATAAAACTAACCAATTACACTTTGACATTTCATGTGTAGATGTCCCTACTTGGAAAATTATCCTCCTTAAATTTTAATGATGTTTATGCGACGAGCTTATGGTTATATTCCTTTAATTCTGTAATCATTAGCTGTTATAATATCCCACTTAGTGTTATTACGAAACTTCGATATAGATTAGTTAAGTTAGTTAAGTATAAAAAAATATATGTATATCGTATAATTTGGATTAACATAAAAACGAACTTTCATAGTGTGAATCGATTGGTTCAGAATCTGTATGTTACAATTTTTCATGTAGTAATTTTACGCTAGATTGCTTTTGGAATGGATGCATTTATAAATTTCTTGGGAAACGTTTTTTTCTTTTACCACGAGCTTCATAAATTAAAATGCACTCCATATTGACTAGTTATATTGACACCCCCCGTGCTGGCCGCCATGATACGTCGCCAACGCTAAGGTTACGTTATAAGGTCTCACCGACTCTCTCATTGGGCGAAACGATGACGTTTTATTGTCTGTCTTCCGTGGTCAAAAGAGTAACTTTCACGTAGAAAGTCAACACAAGGCACAAATTGGTTTGTCAATCTTCATCCAGTATTAGGTTTGTTCGAGTTCAAACTTATAAACAGTTCAAGAGCGATTCTGCTCTTGCGCAGAACCCGCTGCGTTCATCTAAGAATTCTGAATTATGCCAGAACCGTTCTGATCATGAAGAAACCAGAACGCTTAATGTTAACTTCAGTTTTTAACCGATAGAGGGATTTTGGGACGTATTTTCAACATTTCTTGCATGATCATTCCTCGAAAATTTTCCTCCTCACTACAAATGGAAGAACTTGAACTTGAGGAACTTAGGTGCATCATTTTTAAAGCATTCAGTTTACTAATAGGTTAATAAACATAAATAAACTATGATGTGTGAGGTGAGGTTACGTGGCGGACGAGCAGCCATTACCACAAACAGATATTCCATCAGCATGTGCAAGAAACAATTCTAAAATGATTCTGAACCAGTACTTGCTCTAGAGTAAGTACTAGTTAGAACTGTTCTAGGATTGTTTTCAACTCGACCTGGAAAAACCCAAACACTAAACTTTACAATCTTGAACTAGTTTTATAGAACGATGACACATTCAAAATTCTAAGAAGTGCGCATAATCATCACGGTTCTAAAACGGTATTGAGATGACCTCGAACAAACCTATTATCCTATTGTGCCCTTGCAGAAATTGTTAGAAGTGCTGCAGAACAGCTGTGTAATAAGAGATATTTATGAGGGGCAAAAGAGTGAAATTAAAATTGGAGATCAAAGGCCCGACACCTCTTGTCAGAGATTTGATTTTAGATATTTAAGTATTGTTATGTTGGCAGCAGTGCAGATAGTTTATGACAGTTATGTTAGTCAAGATTGTTGTAACGTGTTTTGTAATAAAGCTATATTATATAAAATACTTTTGTGTATATTTGAAAGTAATTAAATACGTGGACCACAGTGTGGTTCATGACATGGCGCTGCGGTTTTTGTAAAAAAAAAATACAATCTTGAAAAGAAAAACAGTATAGAACTATTGTGTTCATAGAACCTGAAGGTCCTGAAGACGAGCCCAAAATAGAAAATGGAGAATATTAAACAGATAGAAGAATTATCGTTAGTTGGAGACGTAGGGAGCAACTTCAGAAAATGGAAACAACGTTTCCATATTTTCATAGATGCATCAGGTATGGCAGCTGAAACCATATCGGAATAAAGGAAAGTTGCTATTTTGCTTCATAGTATAGGTCCTGAAACATTGGAAATTTATGACACGCTAGAAATTCCCGAGGCTGAGAAAAAAGATTGGAAGAAAGTACTCGAAAGGTTTGAAAATTATTTTATTCCGACATCGAATGAGACTGTTAACAGACATTTGTTTAACACAAGAAATCAAAAAGAGGGTGAAACTGTCGACATGTTTGTAACCGATCTTAAGAAACTTAGTAAAAATTGCAATTATGGAACTTTACGGGATAGCTTAATAAGAGATAGGATAGTATGTGGAATAAAAGATAAAAAAGTCAGAGACAGATTATTAAGAGAAGCTAAGTTGGACTTAACACAGTGTATAAATATTTGCAAAGCTGCTGAGATATCAGATTTACAATCAAAACAGTTGTCAGATGATAGTAGCGTGCAAGTAGTGTATAAAAAAGAAAAAATGGGAAAGGATACCAGAGATAGTTGGAAAGTAGACGAAACAAAAAACCATCAGAATAAAGGACAACATAAAAATGGAGACCATAGAAAAGAAAAACCCAAAGAATGTGGATCGTGTGGCATAATACACGAGTATAGAAAATGTCCAGCCTACAATAAAATTTGTAATAATTGTAAAAAATATAATCACTTTGCAAAGAAATGTCGTTATAAAAAGATGAATATGATACAACAAAATGATGCTGGTGGTGAACAAGAATCACAGGATTTTTTCATTGAAATAATAAATAAGGAAAAGCAATATGAAGTAAATAGCATATCGGAATGGTACAAAAAGGTTATAGTAAATGGAAAAGAAATTGATTGTAAAATGGATACAGGCGCAGAGGTGAATATATTAAACATGAAAACTGCCAAAGAAGTGGGAGCCAAAATTGAGTATTCTAAAATAAAATTGAAAAATTACAATGGTTCACCAATTGAGACTAGCGGAAAAACAACACTGCCTTGTATCGTAAATAACCTTAAGTACGACATGAAGTTTGAGGTTATTAATTTTGAAGCTCCTTGTATAATAGGATTACCGTTTATTGAGAAGTTTAAGTTATTACAGAGAGTAGATGCAGTTAGCAAAGGAGCATTAGAGCAACTCTTAGAGAAATATTCAAATTTATTCAACGGAATAGGGGAATTAAGCAGTGATTATAAAATTAAACTGAAAGAAAACTGTTGTCCAGTAGCTGAACATGCCAGAAAAATTCCTATTGGTATTGTGGATGATGTAAAGAAAGAATTAGACAGAATGGAACATTCTGGAATAATAAAAAAAGTTACAGAGCCTACAGAATGGGTGAGTTCAATGGTTGTGGTTAAAAAACCAGATAATACACTAAGAATATGTTTGGATCCTCAAAACCTAAATAAAGGCATCGTCAGAGAAAGATATCAACTGCCCACCTTTGAAGAGATAGCGGCCAGAATGCCGAAGGCCAAAGTATTTTCTATTTTGGATGCCAATATGGGTTTCTATCAGATTAAACTCGCTCGTGAAAGTGAATTGTTAACAACATTTAATGCTGGAAAATATGGTCGTTATTGCTACTTACGTGTACCTTATGGATTATCTTCAGCTCCTGAGGTGTTTCACAGAACATTCGAAGACATATTTGGAAGCTTACCTGGAGTTGAAATATATATTGATGACATCATAGTGTGGGGTGAAAATGAACAGCAACATTTGGAGAGGTTAGAAGCATTACTAGAAAAGGCAAAAAGTGCAAATGTGAAGTTCAACAAAAAGAAGTGCAAATTTAGTGTTCCGGAAGTGAAATATGTGGGACATGTGTTTAGCAGTGATGGTTTGAAACCCGATGATCAGAAAGTGAAAGCGATCCTAGGTATGGATACCCCGAAAAACAAGAAAGAACTTCAAACTTTCTTGGGAATTGTGACATATGTTAGTAAATTTGTACCCCATCTGTCAGACATAACAAAAATTTAAGAGCCTTGTTAAGAAATAACGTAGAATTTATTTGGACTGATTTACAAGAAAATGATTTTAATAAAATAAAAAGAGTCTTAACACATACACCAGTTTTGAAGTACTACGATGTTAATAAATCTGTTGTGTTATCAGTTGATAGTAGTAGTTCAGGACTAGGTGCGGTAATGTTGCAGGATGGGTTGCCAGTGGCCTATGCTTCGAAAGCCCTTACTGATTGTCAAAAATCATGGGCACAAATAGAAAAAGAGCTCTTAGCCATATGTTTTGGGTGTGAAAAATTTCACCAATTCATTTTTGGAAAAACGACTATTGTTGAGTCTGATCATAAGCCACTGGAGCATATTTTAAAAAAACCATTAAATGAAACTCCTTTAAGATTACAAAGATTACGACTTAGACTACAAATGTATGACATTATTGTAAAATATAAACCTGGAAAAGAACTTTTGGTCGCGGATGCTTTATCTAGGCAATATTTAAAAAATGATGATAGTATTATTGATTTAGAAAAACAAGTTGATTTCCATGTTTGTTTTGTTACGGAGAACTTGCCTATATCAAATTCGAAACTGGAACTATTTAGAAATGAAACATTGAAAGATTCAGATTTACAGTTAGTTATTAACTATGTAAAAAATGGTTGGCCCAAAAAAGACTTGATTCCTACTAACGTAGTTTTTTATTATTCTATTAAAGATGAGTTGTTCATTGTCAATAATTTATTATTTAAAAATAACTGTGTAGTAGTACCCAAAACTTTGAGAAAAGAAATGTTAGAGCTTATTCATTATAGTCACCTTGGTGTAGAAAAGTATAAGAATAGAGCGAGACAAGTTTTATTTTGGCCACACATATCTAAAGATATTTCTGATTTTGTTACAAGCTGTAGAACATGTCTTAAATTTCAAAAGAGTCACACTCACGAACCTTTGTTAATAAGAAATGCCCCAGATGGCCCATGGCAAGAAATTGGTACAGACATTTTTTATTTTAGGCAGAAACCTTATTTGTTAATTGTAGACCATTTTAGTAAATTTATAGAGCTAAAAGAGTTAAAGGGTCAAACAGCTGATCACATTATTGCAGCCCTTAAGTCAACATTTGCTAGATATGGAATACCATACAAAGTTTTTAGTGACAATGGTCCACAATACAAAAATTACAAATTTAGTGAGTTTTCTAAGGTGTGGAAGTTTGAACATATTACTTCTAGCCCCTATTATCCCAGGTCTAATGGACTTGTAGAGAGATATGTTCAAACATGCAAACAAATGCTGAAAAAGGCAGAATATTCCAAAAAAGATCCCTATATAACTTTGCTTGAATATAGGAATACCCCGCTTGACTCAAATCTTCAAAAATCTCCTAGTCAACTTATGTTTGGGAGAAATGTAAATGCATTCTTACCAACTACTGAAAATTTTATAAAAATGAGAGATAATGATACAAAGAATAAATTAGAGTTCAGAAAGTTAAAAGATAAATATTATCACGACCTTAAAAATCATGCAAATTTAAAAAACTATCATTCAGGTGAAGTAGTTTTTGTAAAAGATTCTGTTAATAATATGACACCAGCTAGGGTTTTAGGTGAAAGTGATAAGCCTAGAGCTTATAGATTGTCTATGCCTAGTGGTAAAGTAACTGAAAGAAATAGATTTAATATATATAAAGCTTCTCCTAGTGAAGAGTTTGTAAAGGAGGCTGATTATTTACCTGAGTCTACTAATCATAATTTATATTTGTCGCTAAAGAGTTCTGATAACTCAACAAATGTGTCCAATGAAAGTAGATCTGGATGTAGTGACAGTCGTAACAGTTTACAAATAGAAACCAATGACAGTGAAACCTCTGTCACTAGATCTGGAAGAATAGTGAGGCAACCTTACTATTTATCTGATTATACATGTTAATTAAAAAAAAAAAAAAAATGTGAAAGAAAGGGGGATGTCAGAGATTTGATTTTAGATATTTAAGTATTGTTAAGTTGGCAGCAGTGCAGATAGTTTATGACAGTTATGTTAGTCAAGATTGTTGTAACGTGTTTTGTAATAAAGCTATATTATATAAAATACTTTTGTGTATATTTGAAAGTAATTAAATACGTGGACCACAGTGTGGTTCATGACACCTCCTAATTCACGAAAGGATTGCACCAAGGATGTTGCTTATCACCGACCCTATTCAAAATCTACATAGATCAGATTTTACAAGAATGACAGGCCAAATTAAAGAATATGGGCGTGTGTGTCAAAGACGAATACCTCTGCATTCCCTTCTTTTTCCAGACGACCAAGTGGTTGTGCGTCAGATGAAGATGACATCAAGTACATGATGCGATAATTAAAGTAAATAAACAAATAATTTATTTCCCAGTCAGATTCTGTACAGAATATTGGTATGTCAGATAAATTGTATAAGACAAAGTAGAAAAAAAAAGAGAAAGATGCATATACCTACATCTTGTACATATAAAAAAAATAGAACAGAGGACAGACAAGCAAAGACAACTAACATTAATACGGAAAATAAGACAGCAATAATAACAATAACAAACAAATTTTATGGTGAAGAATTTAGACAAGATATTCGGCTATGCTGTTATATGGTCGATTGAGAAAGTAGCGTTTTATTTCGTTTTTAAAAATGGTTCTTGTTTTTATGTCTTTGTATTCCTGTGGTAGCTGGTTATACAACTTGATACCCATGTAATATGGACCTTTCTCGTACAATGTGGATGTATGTTTTGGAATACATAGTTAATGGGCTTGTCGGGTATGGATATTAGAGACGTCTGTTGAGCCGTTTGTTACGTATTTGTTTAGGTTATCATAGACAAATAATACTGTATTGTAAATATATAGAGAATATACTGTCATAATACCCGAGTTCCGGAAAAATGGAGAGCAATGATCATTATAATCAGCATGATTCATGATTCTGATAATTTTTTTTTGTAGAGTGAATATTCTGCTCGTTTCACTATCAGTGCCCCAAAACATTATTCCATACGATAGGCGACTCTATTCATATGCGAAATAAAATGCTTTACAGGATGGAAAACTCACTAAGTTTCTGATATTTAATAAGGCAAAGCTAGTACTTCCAAGTTTTTATGCTATTGTGTTGATATGGGTTTTCCATTTGCAATATTCATTGAGATGCACACCGAGAAATGTTGTATTTGGTTCTTGTTTTATGGAGGTACCATCATGTTTAACAAGAGGACTAGAACTGTTTTTATAGTTCTGATTTTTGAAGTGCATTAAATTAGTTTTAGAGGTATTATTCATTTGAGTATTTATATTGCACCAATTATACATACGTTGTACAGCAGAACATGACTGCTTGTTCGATATTTGTCCCTCGAATATTTATTGACACATCGTCGGCATATTGAAAGATATTAATATTAGGACAGAAGCTAAAAAGCTCATTTAGATGGTTACAATAGATCAGAAAAAGTAAAGGAGCCAGTATTGCGCCTTGAGGAGTTCCCCTGGTTGTATTTTTAATTTCAGATAGGTAGGGAAAATTTAGAGTGGACCTATTTGTGCCCCTTATTTCCACAGCCTGTGACCTGTTGGAATTGACGGAGACCTACTAAAAATAGGAGTTAAGGATTTTGACAAAAACCAAATATTTGGTGATCGGGGAAGAAGGGAATGGCATGGATGTAAATGGAAGAAAAATAAAAGTCTGTAGTGAGTACATTTACCTTGGAACCATTATGTCAATGAAGGGGAATAGCCGAAGAGATGTAAGAAACAGAATGACACCGGGCAAGCAGGCTATCCAGAGGCTAAACTCGATTTGGTGGTCAGAAAATAAAGAAGCCGACAAAAAAAAACAAATGTGGGAAATGAAGAAATTAGGAAAGGCTGCTTGCGTTGAAAATGGACGCATTGAGAAGAATCTGTAAGGTGTCTAGGCTAGAAGAAACATCGATATAAGAGAAAGAATAAACACGTAGAAACAATTATAGATAATATAAAGAGGAAAAGACTGCTGTGGTATGGACACTTAAGGCGTATGGAAGCAGATAAGTAGCCTCAACGAGTGTGGCAGTGGTATCCTCCAGAAAAAAAAAATGTACACTTGCGAGAGAATTTATGGAGGGAGTGATGGAGACGATGAAAAGAAGAGACCTTTATGAAAATGAATGGATGAATAAGATAGTGTGGAGATTAGAATGCAAGAAATGGTCTAATTAGCTGTGAACCACTCGCTTATATATTATATATTATACCATTATTGTTGATAGATAAATTAATCCCTGGTTTTGGAATCAATGTAATTAAGAAAGAGGACTAATTATGGTACCGTATTACTAGGAATGTTTTAATAACCTCACATTTATTATTTGATTTCCTTAGATGCATTGGAATAGCTTTTCTGCAGAGAGGTATTAAAGTTTAATACAAGCTAACCATTATACTCTTCGCCGATTTACTACACTTGTTATATAATTGTTGCACATTCTATAGGATACTCTTCGCAGTTTCTCTTGTAAACGATAATAGTTTCAAACGTTTTTTGTTTGATTACAAAACAAAACAAAAATTGTCATTTCAAAAATTAATAACCTTTTTATTTATTAAACAATAGAGTTCTTCCTCTAACTAACACTAACTTACTGTCCAAATTACTGTCAATACAATCGAACTTTTCGTTCTTAAGTTATTGTGACGGATGGACAGAAAAACGGACGAAAGGACGGATGGACAAACGGACAGACAGACAGGCAGACGGACAGACAGACAGACGGATGGGCGGACGGGCGGACATTTTGAAAGTTCTTCAGAATTCGATCATCAACACAGTGATATGAAACTTTTTTCTCTACGAGCAATATTACCGGTTTTAGAAACGTGCCGATGAATGCAAAATACTCTTCGTTTTGTATTTGCGAAGAGTATAATTAGGCAATATGCTGCCAAATAACAACTATGTCCAGATTACCAACATTGTAGCAGTTGATATTCCTATTGGATCTTGCCAATCTCAAATAAGTTGACGACATATCATGGCGACGATGATTGGGGGTGTCAAAAATTTAATTTGGGATGCCTGCGTTATGAAGTCCAGTTTTATTTATGAAGTTCATAGATTTCATATATTCTTTTATTAGCTGTTATTAAATCTGTTAAGTATAAAACATTAGCCTGACGAAATTTTATTTCACAGTCTTTAGCGGCCATTTTTCCGGAGACGGTTTATTATGATTAAACAACTATACGTACTGTACCAAAAAAATGTGAATAACATCTAAGACAAATTTACGCCCATGATTAATAATGCATCTTCCTAACAATTAATAAGGTCTCAAGTAAATCAAATTATCAACTAGCATCCAAATCAAATGTATCATTCCCTCGGCTATAGAGATCCGCAACAGAACAGTGCCCGACAGGGACAAGCTTAATGTAATATCTGTGAATTATATTATCATATAACACAGAGCACATTAACCAAATTATGCCTCCGCCCTTTACCGTGCATACAATGTAGAATATTGTAACTTTTTTTGTGTTTATGAGAGTTTACGATGTTAAACAACTCTGCAACTATTTTGATAAACGCCAACGGTAAATACTAGATTTGAATTCATAAGAAAAACACTTTGATTTCAGTATTAAATTCTTGGAGAGAGAGCACGTTATCGATTTGGTACGCAAGCATATATAGGTAGTTCAAGTAAGGTTACATGAAAATGTCAAACAAATGAACATGCATTATAAAGTGTATTATAGTGTACGTTATTACGTTCTATAATAGATTATTATGTTAATTTGCCCCCAAATGCCACCTAGTTAAACATTCTTTATAGGACTAATTAATGATTTACACTGTAACGAGCAACGGCTATATATAAACATGCTTTGACCCTTCAAAGCGATGGGGTACATTTAATTAATATTTCATCACAGCGGATAAAAATAGATCAAAAAGTATAGTTGGTCTACGTAAATTCTAAATCGATAAATGGTTATTTCTCATGTTTAGATTGTGTAAGAAAAACTTGGCGAAAGCAAAATAATAGTTTTCAGATTTGGAGGGGCCACCCAGTCCTCTCGACTTTTATTTCTTCATTTTATTTTGCTGCATTTTGTAGTATTTAATTGCTGCAGAAATATTCGCAACGATTTAAATCAACTCCCAGTCGATTTTGTTCTAATATGTAAAAAACGGATAATTTAAGCAAATGAAACCTCAGTTTTTAAAATGAGAAACTTTTGAAACACTGAACTGTGTTTAAAAAACGGTCACTAAACTTTTGAAAATAAATTTTTACCCCCTCAAAAACCACACCTTTATGTGAATAGTCTAAATTTTCTTCAATATTTTCCGCTTTTCTAACGAATGTTTTCTGTTCAATTGCATATTTGTAGAATTTTGTCCACCTAAGAATTGAAAATTGACCACTGGGCGCTTATACTAAATTAATAGGGAATGGGAGCCAGGAGGAAACTATGCAATTCCTCCATTTAAAGTCAGTCTGAATGCACATTCTAAATTATTTCACAATTCACTTAATGCCATCGCACCACCACTTATCACACCCCTTAAACTACAAATGATTGAAAAATCAGAATTTCTCATTAAAATTTAAAACCCAAGCAGCAAACGTTTCAACAGGTGGAATCCTTTGATATTGAATTAATTTAACTTTCATTACTTTATAAAAATGCATTCTGACCTTTTAGTTCTAAACCTTCTACTAAATTGCTTTTGTGTCAGCTGAGCCATCTTGTTTACTTTATTGCAGTTTATTTTGCAGCGAGCTGATGAAATGTTGAAACTTGTAAACAGAACTTTTTATAAATAGTTTAATTTCCGTAAGTAAAGCGAGAATAGTATTTGTCTTTCCTGGAGGTATTTGTGCTTCCTGTAACCATGAGCCAGCATTATTGTTAGAAATCCAAACTTAATATAAAAGTTCTATGGTCATTTCTCATTACACCAAGGGATTCTACATTATTCACAATTCAAAGGCTAAATGTGGTACACTTTTATATTGAATTTCCTATCCTATATATTCTAATAAACGTATACAAAATTATTGGCTATTCAGCTATCAGCTATTAAGAAACCGATACCTAGAGAATCATTACTTCCACATCCAGTTTTCCCATTTAAATATATTTAAACGAAAACATGTCATACTCTAATATGTGGAAATAATTGCTTATGGAATTATAATAGTGTATTATTTGAAATCCTCCAGGTGGTAATGGGGGCTGATACTAAAAAAAATTTTGAGAATATTGTTCTTGTACATATACTAAATCACAATTTTTCGGTGGGGGTGGTTAATTTTTAGACCTTGTTTCTAGGATATACACCAAATTTCCAGCTTCTGAACTGTTCCCAGCTTGCTTTACTTACTTACCCCTATTTACTCCCCAACTCTTCAATGGAATAAGCTCAAAATATAATCAAGTTCTAGATGACTTTAGATGACTCTAATTCATAGTTTCTAGTTGGTGCAATGTGTGAAAAAATTCTTGGAGAACGCGTTCTTTGCGCTGGCTCATTAATTATTATTTTTGTATTTAAGATAATTGCGTTATAAAATAAAATAATAATCAATGTGCCAGTTTTAAAAGAACTTTTTCATACATTACACCAACTAAACTATGAACTAGAGTCTAGAGCCATCTCCTGTGACAATGGCAAAGAGCTATATTTCATTACAGCGATGTTTAAACATTTCAAAATTGCAAAAAATTCTGCAATTTGATTTGTCTCATAAGTCCGCCATATTGGATCTGCCATTTTGTAATTTGGGACTACTCATGTCAGATTTATAATTTCTTAAAATCCCTAAATCCGTTTTCAACGGGATTAGAGTGTTCCTAAAGGCAATTGATGGTAGTTTCGGCCATACGTCCGCCATCTTGGTTACGCCATTTCGTGATTTGGAATCAATCACATCAGATTTGAGATTAGTGACCTTAAAAGTCCCTGCGAATTCGTTTTGAAACGGATCTGGTGTTTTTAAAGGCATTAATATCAGGTTTTGGACAGGGGTCCGCCTTACTGGATCCGCTATTTTGTGATTTCAACGCTATTATACCAGATTTTTTTATCTGACTCCGGTTACTACTTTTGAGTAGTTTCAGACTCGATAGTTCATTTAGACGACTCTGAAATTGAACTTCTTGGTCATTTAGCATCAATTTTTTGAGTTTATGGCCTCCATATTGATATAGCCATCTTGATTTTTGCAAAGGCGAATACGGCTTTTTGTATTTTCGAGTTCAAACTTCAAATTAAGCCATCATACGTACTTTCTCGTCAATTTAAATTTTGGCGGCAGCAATAATCCGGTTGACGTGGAATGTCCCAAAGATACACTCTGTAATTAGCTTGATTAGGATAGAATTATTAATCATTCACAGATAATAAACCAATAATTTTGAGACATTTTTTCTATAATTTATATTACAAAATGAAGAAAAAGCAATCATTAGTGGCTGTCATCGAGGGCTACACTTGCCGATTCTTACGAAGCAACCTGTCTTTTAGTAATCGTGGTCAAATCCAATGCTTACCCTACAAATCTCGAAACCGTTTCCGTTCGTTGTCGTGACCCTTTAATTTGGAGTTAACAACGTTCTTCGTCTATTTCAGCTTCTCTGTCTTGCTGGCACATCTTGTTATTTCTCTAATTATTAGTATTGCTATTGCTAAATTTCGCCAGGACATTAATATGAATAAGGTGGAACAAATAGTTGATTTTCTTAGAAAGCTAACCTCGTATATCGTCGATTTCTCCTACATCATTAAATCAATTCAAACAATATGTACATACGTTTTCGGAAAACAATTGTTTCCAAAAGCCGGTAAAAAAATTGTTTGAATCGGTTTAGGAATGTAGAAGAAATGGTCGAAATATCTCGTATTTCGACAATTTTTTCTACATCGCTAAACTAATGCAAATTTTTTTACCAGCTTTTAGAAATATTCAACTCGAAACTGTTATTGAATGACCATGTGACAAATAAGATCTGTAAAAATTTAGGTTTTATTTTACATAACTGCTAATTATTTAAGTGCGAGAAAACTATTTTAAAGTTATATTCCTCCTTTATAAGATGCAAACTGAATTATTGTTCCATGGTTTGGAACCTTTATATACCAATATACAAATGTTAGAGAATGTAGGAATAAAGTTTATAAAACATATTAATTTCATTTTACTTCCCTCGCATACCGAAGGGAAGTATTGTATTCGAGAAAAAATCACCCTCCGAGATTTTTTCGGATTCTGACGTTTCAGAACACGTAGATTCCGAAAATATAGGTTTTTCAATTCCGTCAGTCTGTCTGTCTGTCTGTCTGTCGGTCTGTCTGTCTGTCTGTCTGTCTGTCTGTCTGTTGGTGTATTTACTAAAAAACTACTTGACGGAGAGCAGTCAAATTTGGTAGGTAGTTAACCCTACTGTCAGCGAAGAACTGGTAGAATTTTCACTGAAAAATATACAGGGTGGACCGTCTAAACGGAATAAATAGTGAAAAAAATTTTTTTTTGCTCAAATTTAAAATTTCCACGTTTCATGACGCGCTAAACCTGTTTCAGGAAAAAAAATTTTTTGAAAATTTTTTTCAAACATTTTTGAAAAAATTTTTACCACGATGAAAAAAATTTTTTTTTGCTCAAATTTAAAATTTCCACGTTTCATGACGCGCTAAACCTATTTCAGGAAAAAAAAATTTTTGAAAATGTTTTTCAAACATTTTTGAAAAAATTTTTACCAAGTTGAAAAAAATTTTTTTTTGCTCAAATTTAAAATTTCCACGTTTCATGACGCGCTAAACCTGTTTCAGGAAAAAAAAAATTTGAAAATTTTTTTCAAACATTTTTGAAAAAATTTTTACCAAGATGAAAAAAATTTTTTTTTGCTCAAATTTAAAATTTCTACGTTTCATGACATGCTTAGCCTATTCCGGGGAAAAAAAAATTGAAAATTTATTTCACCAATATTTTTGAAAAATTTTTTACTATTAAAATGAAATAATTTTTTTTTCTTTCTTCAAATTTAAAATTTCCACGTTTCATGGCATTCTAAGCCTGATTCAAAAAAAAAAATTCTTTGAAACTTTTTTTACCATGTTACCACTAAAATAGATGGATTTTTTTTATTTCTTCAAATTTAAAATTTCCACGTTTCATAGCATTCTAAATCTATTTAAAAGAAAAATTAGATTTTTTTTTACTATTTTTAAAAAAAATTACCACTAAGATAGATTTCTTTTTCTTTGTTCAGATTTAAACTATCCATGTTTCCATGGCATCCTAAAACTATTCAATCAAATTTGAAAATGTTTTTGGAAAATGAAAAAAAAAATTGAAAACATTTTTAATCTATTTATCATTACTACAGAATAGACGAAAACATTTTTTTTGCTCAAATTTAAAATTTTCACGTTTCATGACATTCCAAACCAATTTCAGAAATAAATTTTTGCAATATTTACCAGTTTGGAAAAAAATTTAACACTAGAATAGATGGAAACTTTTTTTTGCTCAAATTTAAAAGTTTCACGTTTCATAGCATTCTAAACCTATTTTAAAAAAAATATGCAATTTTTAAATTTTAAACTTCTTTACCACTACTATAGAATAGAAGGAAACTTTCCTTTTTGCTCAAATTTAAAATTTCTACGTTTGACATTTTAAACCTATTTCAGAAGAAAAAATTTTGAAATTTTTTTTTCCCAAAATTTTTGAAAAATTAAAAAAAAAAAATGAAATTTTTTAACCACCACTACACTTCCACTCTATTACGTGAATGTTGGATTGAAAATATGACAGATGGCAATAATATCTGGCATATGCACCTATTATACTTTTATTGAAAAATGTACAGGGTGGTTATCCCAAGAAATAATTCAGTCATTGTGGACATTTGTAAAGGTATTTGCGCAGCCTGCCATATGTGGCACCTGCTATTTAGTATTGAACTTTTGCTGTTGGATGAGCAATCTGTATGTTGTTTTGACCAAAACTTATCAAGTTTTCTTCGTAATAATAGCAATAACTATATTCCGATTATTATTCTCAATGTCTTTTCGTAATTATTAATTTTTTAGAGTGACCGCCATGCACACATAACGAGGGAAGTTCTGTGTAAATACCTTTACCGATTTTTTTTTTGTTATACTGAGTCAACAATCAACGCGGCCGGCGCGAGGCCGTGTTGTATGAAAAGGGAGTTGGTATGTACCCCTCTAAAATTGCCGTTTTACCGCGGAGTGTTTGTCGCGGGGAGGCGGTTTTTCGGCGCGGGTCCGGCGTCGTTCGATTCGCCGCCGAATTTTACGTCGCTTAGGCCGTATGCGGGGCGGGTATTTTTCGTGGTTTTTTAGTTATTAACGAGTAAAAGTCCGCTATCTCTCTCGCCTGCTTTTTTTGGGAATGAGGAGTCGAGGAGAAGAGAGAAAATAGGGGAAGGCGTTTTGGTATTTCGTAAACGTCAAAAATGTACGATTTCTTTTCGTTCCTGTCGGGCTGAATTTTCGATTTCGACCTCGCAGTTTGCGGCTAGCTACATCTAGAATCTCTGACCTTTCCGCCGCGACGCCGTATGGTGCTCAAAAATATGTATTTCGAAAAATACGGACGTTTTAAGATTGCACGTTTTTGCGCTGTTTCGAATCCGAAGCGAGACTCATTTTTTCGGTTTTTCGCCTATAACTCGAAAACGGCTGGAGCTAGCTCAAAATAAAAAAATCTCAAAGGACAAGAGCGTTTCTTTCCGCTTCCTCCGGTACCTTCAAAAATTTCCCACGACTCTTCGTTTCGGAGATAGCGGCCGAAAGGTGCGGCGGTGCGAAAAGGCGAAAAATTTGACATTTTTACCTTTAAACCTCCATATCTTCTAAACGGGGCCTCCTAGAGCAAAATACTGCGACCTAACGAAAATGTAGAAAAATGAATTATCTAAAAGTCTTTTTTTTTGTTTTTTTCCAGCTTCAAAAATTAACGAGATACGGGCGGTCAAAGTGGAAGAATTTTTCGAAATTATGTGATATTTTAAATTTAAAAGATCCCAGAAAAGCTACTTTTGTCGCGCTCGCCGCGGGCCTAATTTTCCATTTTTCCCCTCGAACTTGGTATCGCCGGAAAACTACGTTCTTCTGCTTTCCAGAGAGACGTCGCACGCCGTTTCACTCCCGATATTTATTTACTTATGGATTTTTAAAGTACTTACGGTTTTCGATTTTTACGAAAATATCCATTCTTATTTCGCACAGAACTACACAAAATTTTTTAATTAACCCTGGGCACGTACTGCACGAATAATATGCGAATCTTCGTGTTCAAATAGAGACCAAGATCGAGCCTCTATGTCCAGTATTAACTAAAATATGAGCGTTTTAAGATTTCATGTTCTACAATTTTCTAGGTTACGTTTTAACACACTCAAATTTGTCACATTTGTCTCGCCCCTGCGAGGCCGAATTTTCGATTTTCCCTATACAATTTGGTATCACGGGAAAGGGCCAAGCTCCCCCTTTCCATCGAGACACAGAACGAGCTTCTACTCCAAGTAATTGCTTAATTATGAATTTAATTGTACGTAGATGTTTTTCACTTTCTCACAAGAAACCCAACATTCACACGCCCGTGCCGGGCCGAATTTCCGATTTGGCCCGCACACTCCACTATCACAACAAAATATCGTCCTTTCCGATTAATTCAAGACCTAGAAAGCCTCTCCACTCCCATTATTTCCTGAAATATCGCCGTTTCAAAAGTCCATGTTTTCGCTTCCGAGATAAATTTCGGCCGGCAATGCAGTTCACTGAAATAAATGATACAAATTAAATAAAAATCGATAGAATGTCAACGGCATGGGTGAGCAAAATAAATCTATATAGGGTGAGCCAAATTCATAGAAAAATCGCAATTAAATCTATTTGTCGTCCGATTGGCCTGAAATTTGGTACCCGGGGATCATGGACCGCGGTGATCACGAATATGACATTGAAATTCAAAAATTCAAAATGGCGGCGCCAAAATGGCCGGCGACTTAGGTCATTTTTGGTCTCACACCGCTCAAAATCGGCGTGTGGGGGTTTTCGAGGTCGCCGATTACGAATCCAATCAAAATTGAAAAATTCAAGATGGCGGCCGAGTTGCGGGACATATTTTGCCATTTACGGTGCCATTCGTCTGAAAATAAGTTCGTATGTGTTATCGAGGTCAGTGATCACGAATATCAAACCGTAACTCAAAAATTCAAAATGGCGGCGTCTCCATAGCCTAATATCCATCTTTTACTGTAACTTTCTTATTTACCGACCGATTCGAATGAAACTCGGTATGTTGAAGTTACCGAAGTAGCTGATTGTGAATATGACGTCGAAATTGAAAAATTCAAAAGGGCGGCCGAGTTGCGGGACATATTTTGCCATTTACGGTGCCATTCGTCTGAAAATAAGTACCTATGTGTTATCGAGATCACAGATCCCGAATATCTAATCGTAACTCAAAAATTCAAAATGGCGGCGTCTCCACAGCCTAATATCCATCTTTTACTGTAACTCTCTTATTTACCCTCCGATTCCAATTAAACTCGGTATGATGAAGTTACTGAGGTAGCTGATTGTGAATATGACATCGAAATTGAAAAATTCAAAATGGCGGCGTCCCCATGGCCTATTATACTGTAACTTTCTTATTTGCCAACCGATTCGGCTGAAACTCGGTATTTAGAGGTAATTAGAGTAGCCGATAACAATCATGTCTACGAAATTGAAAAATTCAAAATGGCGGCACAAATTGCAGGACACGATCCGTTATTTAAGGTGGCATTCGTCCAAAAATAGGTATGTGAGTGTTATCGAGGCTACAGATTACGAATCTGTCTCCGTCGCTAAAGAATTCAAAATGGTGGCGTCCCCATAGCCATTTATCGTAACTTTTTTATTTACCGTCCGATTCAAATGAAACTCGGTACGTACAGGTTATTTGTATAGCTAATAACGAATATAACGTCAGATTTACAAAATTCAATATGGCTGCAAACAAACTGGCTCACAACATGTGTCATTTATGGACCGATTCGACTGAAAATCGGTACCTAGATGTTTTTCAGGTCGCTGATAACGAATCTGAAATCGAAACTGAAAACCAAGCTTTCTACATTGATTCAAGCTTTCTACAATGATTCAAGCGTTACCTAATCGAGTGCGAAGCACTCGCTTTGACAGCTTTAGCTGTCACCCCTCCGGAGGAGCTAGAATGGGCGATAGCCCATTCTAGTCATAGTAATAAAATCCAGTTGGTGCGAGCCCCTTCCTCTTTGCGATCTTAAAGATTCGAGATGTTAAGACGCGCTTAATTTCGCCGGTCCGCGCCCGCCTCCGATGCTTCGGGAGGGAATTCTGTAGTGTATAGGCTATACTCGGTTCCGGTATTTTTCCGGGTTTTTTCTTTATTAACGGACGAAAATCGCCTATCTCTCTCGCCTCTTATTCTTGGGAATGAGGAGTCGAGGGGGACGAGAGAAAATAGGGGAAGGCGTTTTGGTATTTCATAAACGTCAAAAATTTACCATTTTCGTTAGCTCCTGCCGGGCCTAATTTTCGAGTTCGACCTCGCAGTTTGCGGCTAGCGATAACTAGAACCTCTCCCCGTTCCGCCGCGACGCCGTACGGCGCTCCAAAATATGTATTTCGAAAAATACGGACGTTTTAAGATTGCACGTTTTTGCACTGTTTCGGCTCCGAAGCGAGACTCATTTTTTCGGTTTTTCGCCTATAACTCGAAAACGGTCGGAGCTAGCTCAAAATAAAAAAATCTCAAAGGACAAGAGCGTTTCTTTCCGCTTCCTCCGGTATCTTCAAAATTTCCGTACGTGTCTTCGTTTCGGAGATATCGGCCGAAAGGTGCGGCGGTGCGAAAAGGCGAAAAATTTGACATTTTTACCTTTAAACCTCCATATCTTCTAAACGGGGCCTCCTAGAGCAAAATACTTCGCCCTAACGAAAATGTAGAAAAATGAATTATCTAAAAGTCGTTTTTTTTGTTTCTTTCCAGCTTCAAAAATTAACGAGATACGGGCGGTCAAAGTGGAAGAATTTTTCGAAATTATGTGATATTTTAAATTTAAAAGATCCCGGAAAAGCTAATTTTGTCGCGCTCGCCGCGGGCCTAATTTTCCATTTTTCCGGTCAAACTTGGTATCGCCGGAAAGCTACGTTCCTCTTTTTTCCAGAGAAACGTCGAACGCCGTTCCACTCCCGATTTTTATTCACTTATGTATTTTTAAAGTACTTACGGTTTTCGATTTTTACGAAAATATCCATTCTTATTTCGCACAGAACTACACTAAATTTTTTAGTTAACCCAGGGCACGTACTGCACGAATAAAATGCGAATCTTCGTGTTCAAATAGAGACTAAGATCGAGCCTATACGTCCAGTATTAACTAAAATATGAGTGTTTTAAAATTTCATGTTTTGCAATTTTCTAGGTTACGTTTTAACACACTCAAATTTGTCACGTTTGTCTCGCCCCTGCGAGGCCGAATTTTCGATTTTCCCTATACAATTTGGTATCACGGGAAAGGGCCAAGCTCCCCCTTTCCATCGAGACACAGAACGACCTTCTATTCCAAGTAATTGCTTAATTATGAATTTATTTGTACGTAGATGTTTTTCACTTTCCCACAAAAAACCCAACATTCACACGCCCGTGCCGGGCCGAATTTCCGATTTGGCCCGCACACTCCACTATCACAACAAAATATCGTCCTTTCCGATTAATTCGAGACCTAGAAAGCCTCTCCACTCCCATTATTTCCTGAAATATCGCCGTTTCAAAAGTCCATGTTTTCGCTTGCGAGACAAATTTCGACCGGCAATGCAGTTCACTGAAATAAATGATAAACATTAAATAAAAATCAATAGAATGTCAACGGTATGGGTGAGCAAAATAAATCTATATAGGGTGAGCCAAATTCATAGAAAAATCGCAATTAAATCTATTTGTCGTCCGATTGGCCTGAAATTTGGTACCCGGGGATTGTCGACCGCGGTGATCACGAATATGACATTGAAATTTAAAAATTCAAAATGGCGGCGCCAAAATGGCCGGCGACTTAGGTCATTTTTTGTCTCACAATGCTCAAAGTCGGTGTTTGGGGGTTTTCGAGGTCGCCGATTACGAATCCGGAATCAAAATTGAAAAATTCAAGATGGCGGCCGAGTTGCGGGACATATTTTACCATTTACGGTGCCATTCGTCTGAAAATAAGTACCTATGTGTTATCGAGGTCACAGATCCCGAATATCTAATCGTAACTCAAAAATTCAAAATGGCGGCGTCTCCACAGCCTAATATCCATCTTTTCTGTAACTCTCTTATTTACCCTCCAATTCCAATTAAACTCGGTATGATGAAGTTACTGAAGCAGCTGATTGTGAATATGACATCGAAATTGAAAAATTCAAAATGGCGGCGTCCCCATGGCCTATTATACTGTAACTTTCTTATTTGCCAACCGATTCGGCTGAAACTCGGTATTTAGAGGTAATTAGAGTAGCCGATAACGATCATGTCTACGGAAATGAAAAATTCAAAATGGCGGCACAAATTGCGGGACACGATCCGTTATTTAAGGCGGCATTCGTCCAAAAATAGGTATGTGAGTGTTATTGAGGCTACAGATCACGAATCTGTCGCCGTCGCTAAAGAATTCAAAATGGTGGCGTCCCCATAGCCATTTATTGTAACTTTTTTATTTACCGTCCGATTCAAATGAAACTCGGTACGTACAGGTTATTAGTATAGCTAATAACGAATATAACATCAGATTTACAAAATTCAATATGGCGGCAAACAAAATGGCTGACAACATGTGTCATTTATGGACCGATTCGACTGAAAATCGGTACCTAGATGTTTTTCAGGTCGCTGATGACGAATCTGATACCGAAACTGAAATCCAAGCTTTCTACAATGATTCAAGCTTTCTACAATGATTCAAGCGTTACCTAATCGAGTGCGGAGCACTCGCATTGACAGCTTCAGCTGTCACCCCTCCGGAGGAGCTAGAATGGGCGATAGCCCATTCTAGTCATAAATATAAATCACAATCGAGCATGAGACATCAGGGTGCAGGTTATCCTTGACAGCTTGGCTTAATATTTGCTATAACTTACCTTATTAAATATTCACTAAAAAAATATTCCTGAAAAGAGATAGGTAATGCTCTAAAAAGCCCAACAAAAGAAGATAGATAGACCCCACCTTATTTTGCTCTAGGAGAAATCAAATAATACAGATATTACTAGCATATCACTTCAAACTATAAATCGGCTCGGCAAAACAAGGAAACACCGAGCTATCATAGTTCTCTAGTAGACTTTTCTAAAAGCTTACGAAACATTAGGCGGGTTCGGTCATAAAAGAAAAAAACATTTTTCTTGGCAGATGTGAAGTTAAATAGTCAACAAAACACGTATGTGCAAAAAAAAATGAGAAAAAAAAATTGCAGCGCCTACAATTGCCAAATTAAAATTCCGTGATAATGGTGCAGCCCACAACGGGATTGACGTCAGTGGCCTGATAAAAGCTCCGGCTCCACCATACGCGCACGTATCCCGCATAGCGCAAGCAGCGAATCACTATGATATTAAAATTTTGTGACATTTATCGGTGGTGTTTCTTAAAGTCCTAGTCGTACAATGCAACCGGGGGTACCAAAAAGCCGATTCCCAAAACTTACCACATTTAAATGTGCAGATTGTGGCATATTACTTCCACATCCACGTAGTGGATTGGAAGTATAGTAATCGCAAAAAAATTTTCAAAAATTTTTATTTGTGAAATAGGTTTAGAATGTCATGAAACGTCGAGATTTTAAATTTGAGCGGAAAAAAATTTCTGTCTGTCGGTCTGTCTGTCGGTCTGTCTGTCGGTCTGTCTGTCGGTCTGTCTGTCTGTCTGTCTGTCTGTCTGTAACTTTCTTTGTCCGCACGTTTTCTCCGGAACGGTTTAAGATATTGACTTGAAATTTTGTACACGTATATATTATAACGAGATCTGGAACTGGATTGTTTTTTGAGGATATCCGGTGAAGGGTTGGGGGTTAAATAGGGGTAAATATGGGAAAATAAGTAAAGCAAGTTTGTAAGAGTACAGAAACTTGAAATTCGGTGTATGTACTAGAAGTAAAGGCCTCAGATTTTTGTATAATATTTTTCAACCCCACACCACCCCTACCCCATTAATGGGGTTGATAAAACAAAGTTGAGATATTCATTTGAAATTTCATACACGTATGTGTTATAACGACGTCTGGAATTAGATTATATTTTGAGATGATTCCGTTGAAGGGTTGGGGGTTAATTTGGGGTAAATAGGGGAATATAAGTAAAACAAGTTGGTAAGAGTACAGAAACTTGAAATTCGATGTATGTACTAGAAGCCAAAGCGTCCGATTTTTTAATAATATTTTTCAACCCCCACCACCCCAATATGAAACGGTTGATAAACTAATATTGACATATTCATTTGAAATTTGGTACACGTATGTATTATAACGACATTTGGAACTAGATTATAATTTGAGATGATTCCGTTGAAGGGTTGGGGGTTAAGTAGGGGTAAATAGGGGACAATAAGTAAAGCAAGCTGGTAAGACTACAGAAACTTGAAATTCGGTGTATGTACTAGAAGCTAAGGCCTCAGATTTTTTAATAATATATTTCAGCCCCCCACCACCCCTACTCCATTATTCAGGGGGTTGATAAAATAAAATTGAGATATTCACATGTTTAGTACGCATATGTATTATAACGATATCTGTAACTAGATTATATTTTGAGATGATTCCGTTGAAGGGTTGGGGGTTAAATAGGGGCAAATAGGGGAAAATAAGTAAAGCAAGCTGGTAAGAGTACTGCAACTTGAAATTAGGTGTATGTCCCAGAAGCCAAGGCCTCAAATTTTTTGATAATATTTTTCAACCCTTCCACTACCCTTACTACATTATTAAAGGGGTTGATAAAATAAAATTGAGATATTCACTTGTAATTTGGTAGACTTGGGATTCGGTGTATATACTAGAAACCAGCCTCAGATTTCTTTCTAATATTTATCAAACTCCACCACCTTCCCTTCATTATTAATGGGATTGATAACATTAAATTGAGATATTCACTTGAAAGTTAGTACACGTATGTATTGTAGTAACATCCGATTGAGATGACTCCATTTTTTTTATTTGTATTGTATTTGTATTTATTATTTAGTGAAGTTTCGGTAAAGTTTAAACAAACTAACGTTTGAATACGTATATAAAACAAACAATCTGCTAGACAGGTAACTTTCACCGTTTGTCTGTAAACTATTTTGTTTCCTGACAATAAATTGCTATTATTTATTTATTTATGTATTTATCTATATTTGTTAGAATGAAAATACGCAAAGGTACAAGCAACTGACAAATATACATCGACGCTTTCACGCTCCGACGTCTATAAGTTTACCTTGTATTTACTAGATATAAAAATAAAAAACGCCGCATGTACAAAGCAGATTTAATGGAACCGCCGGCGTCGCAGGGACTCGATTGATGGGGAATTTTTTATGGCAAGTAAATATGAGGTAAACTATACCGATTTCAAACTTTAAACTTATATGAAAAGCATTAATTGCTAACAGTAGGTATATTATATATTACATAGTGTGAGCTGCAAAAGCCCTTTGAATAATTGCAAATAAATTTACACTACGTACCCACTTTTTACAGATCAGGAAGAGAAGATTAAGGAGAGCGCTCAGCGCTGTCGGGCCACTGACGTCACCGCAGTAGCCTCACGCACAGGTACGTTTCTAGCCTCGCGGCGATGGGAAGATTTTCAAGTACCAATAAAACCTTTATTTTTGAACATTTAATTTTTAAATTTTATATGGTTGTTTTTTTCTATAGTTTCTATCGATTTAAGAAAAAATTGAAAATTACCGAACCCGCCTATTGTTTGAATCAGTTTAACGATGTAGGCAAATCTAACCCTTATTTCCGCCCACATTAATGGTAAATTAACAAATAAATATCTTACTCATATTTAATGTTATTAATTCATAAAAACGAAATAATTTTGTCTTCTTATCACACCAACATACATAAATGTTAGGACATCATATCACTAATTTATTTGTGGTAACACCAACGCTTTCCTGTTACTATCAGTGACCTATACTCACACTTTATGGATGTTACTCATTAACGTCTAGAGCAGTACAACTAACTAAACATTAATGACTAGGTCACATCTCTCCCTTAACCCTAACAATCTCCTCTGTAATCAATGATATCGCAGTGCACTATAATTAGAATTAATGCCCTCCCAAGCGAGCTGGATGACTATAACCACTATTTTAGGAATATAATTGAGGAATATGGTTTACACAAAACTCGTTGGTTTCCTACCCAATCGATTGTAATTTTCTCACTCATTGGCGTGTTGATTCTTACAGATGAAGAAACAAAAGATAACGTGAAAATTTAAGTGTGGCTGATGTCATGAAAAAGATGAGGCCTTGGCTTCTATAATCCCAAATTTCTGGATACTTTATCTTTATCTATTTATTTGTCTCTACTCACCCTTATGTACCCCCTAACCCTTCATAAATATATCAGCTCAAAATGCAATCTAGTTTCAGATGTCTTTACAGTACATACATACATACATACGTTGTGATACATTTTAGGAAGGAAAATGCGTATAAAGGGTATAGCATCTGATAAATATCAACAGTTCTAAGAATACTGAGTAGTACATAAAGGAAAATTTCGCCAATCAAGAAGGCATTTCCGGGAGCTATTTTTTTATAATATAAGTGCATTTGAAACAATTATACCTGAATCTATAACATGTGAAGTTCTTGCATCTGTTTAACAATTCAATTTTTAATGACCTACTTCAGTAGAAATTTTTTATTGTATTTTTGGCAGTTAAGAAAAAATTCAGCACGTCCTTAAAATGCAGATTTGGATAAAACAGGAGTAGGTTATTTTAATTTTTACGAAGTTGCTGTCTTCATTGTAATTTGTCACTCTCTATTTGTCAGTAGTCATTTTATATTATGTGTCAGAAGCCTAGGTTAGGATTGCGTTTACCAGACTGGGAACATTTTGTGCTATGAAAACGCAAGCCCAATGTCACTTGTCCACTTGCCTTAATTAATGTAGCCAACATAGGTATCAAATAAATATACTACCAGAAAAACTAGTGATTATTACAACTTTCACAAAATACTTATCACAGATAAGTTTAAAACATATGTCCTTCTTATAGAATTATGAGAAAGAAGATATGCCCATTATGTGCCGTACAACCTGTTTTTAAAAAGGGAAATAAAGTATCGCCCTATTGTTATTATACCGGTGTTTGGTAAGATTATTGAGATTATTTTAAAAAATCGCTTAACGAAATACTTTCAAAGCTATTCACTTATTCACAAATGCCAATTTGGCTTTAGAAAATCATGTTCCACCATAGACGCAGTATGCAAGGTTGTGAACGACATCGTAGAGGAGGATAAATATACAGAAATTACGCTGGTAGACCTTAGCAAGGCCTTCGACTATGTCTCTCACAATCTTCTTACTAAAAAGCTTAGCCACTATGGTATGAAAGGACCAACATTAAATTTATTAGAGTCATATTTTTTTAATAGAGGACAATGCATAAGATATGAAAATCAAACATCAGATTTCAGGGTAATGAAACACGGAGTACCCCAAGGTTCTGTATTGGGTCCTCTCTTATTCATTATTTTCATTAACGATCTTTTCTTCTATCTCTTTCCAAACAAAGCTGTTATGTATGCAGATGATGCAACTTTAATAAATGACAGCAAAGATCTAATAACTTTGCATATAACGGTTAGCGAAACCCAGAGCTCTGCCGAACATTAGTATAGTAATAATAAGTTAAAACTGAACAAAAATAAAACCCAATAACAAATTTTCTCAACCAATAACGCGATTGTTAAAGGTGACAGTGTCAAGCTCCTCGGGCTTATCTTGGATGATAATCTTAAATGGGACGCACATATTGAATATATAAGCAATAAAATATCTAGTCATATTTCTCTTCTAAGCCAATTAAAAAAATAGATTAATAATCAAACGTTGCTATCTGCGTATCATGGGTTCATTCAATCACACATCACCTATGGAATTGTACTTTGGGGAAATTCTACACAGGCCTACAAAATCTTTATCTTGCAAAAGAGGGCAATTAAAATAATTGCAGATGCTAATTATCAGGATCATTGTAAACCCTTATTTGTTGAATACGGCATAATGCCTTTGCCTAGCTTATATGTATTTTACTCATTGTTGGAAGTTCATAAAAATAGAAGCATCATTCCTACACACTCAGACTGCCATAGTTATGAGAGTAAATCGTCTAATTTATTAAAGGCTCCTAGATATCGTCTAACAAAATCTGCTAGAAACTCATTAGATTTAAAACTGTATAATATACTGCCCGATAATATAAGAAATTGGACTATAATAGATTTAAGAGTGGTAGTGTGATATTTTCAATAATTAAATGCAAATGCAACTTCCCAGAACTGTAAATGCTCTATAAAAATAGAATCAAATAAATATGTTATCAGATAAACTAGCAATTATTTCAACTGTTACAAAATACTTATCACAGATAAGTTTAAAACATATATCCTTCTTACAGAATTATAATAAAGAAAATATGCCATTATGTACAGTACAACTGTTATCATAATGTTGTTCTTAATTTAAATTATACTGCTCAGCAGTAAGTGCTTTTGTTTTGATTGTCTTTGGTTTCGCTGAACAGGATAATCTAAATTAAAAACAACATTATAATAACAGTTGTACTGTACATAATTGGCATATTTTCTTTGTTATAATTCTATAAGAAGGATATATGTATTAAACTTATCTCTGATAAGTATTTTGTAAAAGTTGAAATAATTACTAGTTTTTCGGATATATTTATTTGATTCCATCTTTATCGAGCTTTTACAGTTCTGAGAAGTTGCATTTGCATTTAATTATATAGGTAACCTAAATTTTCTATGAAGTCTAAGTGAATTAATACTTTTGTCCACGACTATTAAATAATAAATATACTCATTATGTAGGTGCTTCCTCAAGGATAATACTATCCATTATTCCCTGCAGTGAATAATGATTTCATTATTCACTGATTATAGTGAATAATGAGGACAGTCAGTTGTTTATAAGAAATGACATTAATGACTTTTAACTAAAAATTAAAATGTCAAGATTGCAGCCACCAAAAGACAATTGTCTCTCTAAGTTTTCTAGGAAATACTGAAATGGTACATGCCGAAGAGGTACTTTAATGAACACTCAAATACTGCAGGTTTTTTCAAAGCATCATCTTTTAGCAACACGCAGCAATCCCGAGCATTGTTTTTGAAACCATTAATTTATACATACGTGCCTACAAACTGTATTATTTTATTAGTAAACCATGACAATGTGTCAAAGCGTAATTCTGTAATTGATTTGAAATGTCAAAATTTGTGCGATTTCAACGCCAACGTTATTTATAATAATTTTAAATATTAGGTAGTCAGAAGAAGTAATAAAATTAAATAAATGAATACTGATAGTGAAAATGAGATTTCTTTAACAGTGCCAGAGATAAAGGAAGCTGCAGAAATCGCCTCATTAAACCCGAAAAATCAAAAAAATTATATAATATGATGACATATGAATCTTTCTTAAATAGGGGAAATGAAATGAATATGAATTAAATAAATATTAAATATCTAACAGTCGTGGACAAAGTATAGTATTCTACTCGCATATAATGGCTATTATTCACTCTTGTGATTTACTACACTCGCCTGCGGCTCGTGTCTTAAGCTTCACCCTCGTGAATAATATCCATCATTATATGCTCGTTGAATAATATACTATTTTCTACAACTATGGAAACATATTATTCGAATCCTAATTGCTCAAAGTGTGATGTAATGTTTAAATTTTCGATTAAATACAGTTATTTTTAGATTGAAAGGGTTTGTTGATATATGCAAACATTATCTGACAAATTGTCATTGTAATTAAACGAATATTGCAATACCAATATATTCGAATTCGTGGCAAGCGAAATATGAGAATAAAAATTCTATCGTCTTAAAAATATGTTGTCACTTATTCATTATTGTATATTATTATGTAATGTATGTTTTGTGGACTTGACAATCTGCTGAGTGCCGTACTCCTGTGGAGGGTTGACGTTAGTTTTAAAATTAGACTTGAAATGCGCAATAATGGTAGCGGTTCTCCGTAGACGAGTTCGTGTACATTAAGGAATAGAGTGGAAAATAAAGAACAATTTTCCTAACGATGACCAATTAATGTAAGCACATGGAAGAGCTACTGCTGACGTCAAAACTTCGTGACTGTTTCATATTTCGTTCTACTGAGCCTTAACTTTCTAACAAATGGTGTTCTTAAAATCCAAATCGGCGAACAACATCGAAAACATGACCATTACATTCAGATCAAGATGCAATAAATATTTTTAGAGGCATAAATTTCATTGCAAAAAAGTATAACTGACTCGTTCGTGTTTGCGGCGAAATTCTTTTCGTTTATTTACGTTTGTTTGTCGAAATATTTGTATCTATTTGATAAAAGTGGGTGAAGTGTTTGCAAATTATTCTGATATTTTTAACTGTTTCGTCCATGAATAAACATAAATTACAACAATTATTATTTTAAGTTTTAAACCTTTTAATTTGAAAGAAAAATCGATGTCTCCATTTCTAACAATAGCCTAGGAAACACGGGACAAATATTATATTTGTCGACTTGGGGCTTTGTCATGCTACCATATTAAAGTAAAAACCACGTGTTTTACAGGATGGTCATATTTAAGCAACACAATTATTAATCGATAGATGGTTACCTTTCTAGCACTGTTTCACATAATTATTACTCTTGATTAATATAGATATAAAATAAAATATAACCTAAAGTATCTAAGTAGTATGTATATAAACTTGCAATAAAGCAATATACATTTACATACATACATACACCAGTTGCTCATGCGCACCTCCTCGTTAAAGATGAAAACATGTCGAAGGCAAGCACAAAAACTTTCCTATATTTATTTCCGCTAACTTGTCTAATGTGACTGGCCTATTCCCAGAGGTATGAAAAATAACAATTTATATTGATTAACAAAGTTAGGAAAAGTTTAGCTGTTTTATCACTGAAAAGCTTTTAAGTTATTTTCTCCCCCTCCTCCTCCTCCTTCTTCTCCGTCTACTCTTCCTTCTCCTTCTTCTCTTTCTCTTCTTCTTCTTGTTGTTGTTGTTGCTATTCACAGCGTCTTGGCAGACGCTTCGTGATACATGTAATATATTGCTTCCAGACATGTTTACTAACCTATTTCTTCAATTTCATCATTTATATCAAGTGAAGTTGTATTTCCGAAGCGATTCATCCAGTAAAAAGCGAAGTAGCTATAAGTATTTAAAAATGCAGCTGCAGAAGTTTAAACGTTCGCGAAATTTACCATATTTTAAATGTAATGTGGTGACTGACTTGATAATCCAGGAAACAAAACAAGCTAACCATTATATTCTTCGCCAATTTACTACACTTGTTATATAATTGTTGCACATTCTATGGAATACTCTTCGCAGTTTTTTTGTAAATTATATTAGTTTCAAACATTTTTTGTTTAATTACAAAAAAAACATTTTTTTTTTCATTTAAAAAATTAATAACTTTTTTCTTTATTGATCGATTTTGTTCAATAACACTAACTTACTGTCCAAATTTCAATAAACTCGGACTATTAGTTCTTAAGTTATCGTGCTTACAAGAAAAGTGACGGACGGACAGACAGACAGGCGGACGGACATACACACAGACAGACAGACAGACGGACGGACAGACCGACGGACGGACGGACATTTTGAAAGCTGTTCAGAATTCGATCATCAACACAGTGAACATTTTTTCTCTACGAGCAATATTATCGGTTTTAGAAGTGTACCGATCGAATGCAATATACTCTTCGTTTTGTATTTGCGAAGAGTATAATAAAACATTAATACCATATGTATGTATTATATTAGACTGACCTGTGGTTGAAAAGTTTACTGTAAAGAGTTCTTAAATGCGCTTCAGCCAAGCACGTGAAGATTAAAGACATAAAGTCATTGTCTAATGTTTCGCCCATAGACGTTATATACCCGTGGTATTATGCATTAATTCTAGTTTGTGTCATCCAGCGCTGCTGCTAGATACTACATAATCCAGAGAATATTTACAATGAAACAATGATTATGATTAAAAGTTTATTGGCTTCCATGTTAATGAGTGAGTGAAAAAACTAATAAATTAAATTGGATACGGTATATAATTTTCTAATACCTTGTATAAATGAGGTAGCCGTCTCTTAAAGGCTTTAAATGTCATTGTTACACGCATCATTAACCGAGAACTGTCAATTTACAGCCGATAATATATTTAGACCGTCCGAGAATAAGAATGACGAACAGGTATCCTGTTGATCCCCACAGCGGGACAAAATAGTCCTGCGGTGCAAACACCTGCCGCTGATAGCTTCAGATATCATTAACCACCGCAGGAGTGTGGTGAATTCGGCACGTACTGTGGTAACACCTTTCATCGATCTCTATTATTAACTTCTGTAAAATATTCTGCAGCAGATCTGGGAAGGGTAAATGTGCCGAAAAAATGGTTTTTCCGCTTGTTAAGGGTAAGAAAACTTGGGATACGAACGTGATCTGTTAGTGTTAACTACCTCCGTCATAAGGAGAAAAATCATCTGTTTTATTTTTCTTCGTCGTAACCGACATCGTAGATAGGCCTTGTAGCGGGTACAATGCTCCATTTATCACGGATACGATTTCAAGTAAGACGTGTCTTTTTATATAGAGCCGTCGCCGACGCGAGGAAGATTTGATAACAAGGACGCGGTGATTTATTATATTTTTATGGTAAAGTATAAACTAGTTACAATAGTTTCCATTATTTTCCATAAGTATGCATTAGTTCGTGCTGAATTCAATCAGAATTAATAATATTAAAGAACTGAAATGGAGAAACGAGAATACATGGCATGTAAAATAAAATTACAAGCAATACGTAAATATAGGGAATTTATCATTAAATCAGTTGCAAGTTTTAAAAAAACATATCGTTATATAATGATTTATTAATCCCTTCGAACACTATATATGATATATAATTACCATGATTGGTTTGATATGCTTTAAGTTTATTTTTAAATTTCAAATAATTTGTGATTTCTTGAATTTCATTAGGGGGGAGCCTTATATACAGAGTGCATCACTATAGGGAAAAGTATATAACAAAAAATTATAAGAATAACACAATGAAAATAAATTCCATAATAGTATACCAAGTGTTCCATTTTTTATGTAACATTTTGTCAAATTAAAAACATTAAAAACTTATTTAGTTCAAAAGGAATGCCCTGTTTTTTTGCCTAAAATTATGTAAAATTAAGTTTTCTTTTTTCTAGTATAAGCATTGCAGAGGTTAAAGTCACAACTTTTTGAAATATTCGAAATTTCTTAAATGTTCAAGAATTTTTAGTAAAAATTGCCATGAACATAGCCATGATTGGAAACAATCATGAATATCATTCAATCTTTTTTGTTAACCATTTGCCAAAGTTTTCGACAACCACAAGAGGTGTGCCAACCATAGAAGAGGTTCGAAGAGCTTTTGAAGGCTCTAAGAACTTTGCTGCTCCAGGTCCCGATGGGATCAATAACTTTTGATGGAAAAAACTACCGAGTACCCACCACCATTTGGCCAGAAATTTTAATGCCTAGCTAAGTGGGGAGCAGCAAATTCCTTCTTGGGTTGTTGAGGGGCGGACAGTGCTTATCCCAAAGAACGGAGATTTGTCTGAACCAAAGAATTACCGGCCGATAACCTGCTTAAATGCATGCTACAAGGTGTTCACACGTATTTTGTACATGCGGGTGCTCCACGTAGTTGAACCGGTATACGAACGGATATATGAGCAACGAGGGTCGAAGAGAGGTATCGCTGGCTGCAAGGAGAACCTGCTGATTGACAGGTGTGTCACGCAGGACTCCATACAGTATAAGCGGAATCTTCGATGGCTTGGATCGATTACCGCAAGGCATTTGACATGTCATGAGCTAATTCTACACTTGCTCCAATGTCTTGCGGTCCCCGGTCCCGTAGTGAGGTGTATTGAAGAACTGATGCCGCTTTGGAGGACTCGCTTTACCACTACATCGGGTAACGATCGAGTCCAGACCGAGCCGGTAACGTTCAGAAGGTAAGTATTTCAGGGAGACTACCTCAGCCCCCTTCTGTTTTGCATCTCACTGCTGCCATTATCCTTTTCGCTCCGGAAAACCCGTGGCTACAACTGCGGTACTCCCGGCGACAGGAGACATAAGGTCACCCATCTGTTTTATATGGATGACCTTAAACTGTATGCCTCCGGAGAAAGGGACCTACACCAGTCCATCAGGGTGGTACAGGAGTACACGCAGGCTGTCGGTATAGAGTTCGGGTTAGACAAATGTGCACTGGTCCATCTTAAGAGAGGACGATGCGGAGACTACGGAGAGGACGCGCAGCTCGTAGACGGAAATATCTTACATCATCTAGATGCCGGAGAGTCGTACACTTACTTAGGTGTCGAGCAACGCTCCACCCAAGAAATAAGTGTAGTATAAAACGCTCTGCGCGGCAAGTATCAGCACCGACTCCGACAGATCTGGTCTTCAGAACTGTCGGTGTCTGCAACCAACATGCTTGCCGTTTCGATCCTTCTCTACTCCTTTGGAGTAGTGAAGTGGACTCGAGAGGAGTTGCATCAACTCGACGTAGGAACCCGCAAGAAGATGCATCTCAATAGGAGTTTACATCCCAAATCGTCCGTTCCACGGCTATGCCTCCCTCGACATCGTGGAGGGCGTGGACTCTTAAGTCTGGAGAGTCTCCACAACTGGATGGTTCTGGATGGAGCCGGTAAGGTCATCAGGAGTTGGGATCCCCTCCTCTGCATTGTCCGGGACCATGAAAATGCAGGGGTAAGAGCCTTTCTGTTTAAGGCAGCACAGAGAGCTTTATTATTATTATTATTATTATTATTATTATTATTATTATTGAATGAATAATTGATGAGTACTTAAAATAGTACTTTTAATAGCGGAAACATGATCATTTTGATAAATCAAGTGATAATCACTAATAGTATTTATTTCTTTACAGAATGCCCCCCAGCGGACGATGGTATGGAGCGGTTCGCCTGTCCTACACCTGACAGACAGGGCAGATACCACTGTATAGATGACCACGTCCTTTGTGACGGATTCATAGACTGTCCCTCTGCGGAGGACGAAGATCGACAAGCCTGTATGTTTTATAAAACGGTGAGTACAAAATTTAGTAAGAGGTGTATTTAGGTGATAAGTCTTTTTCGCCATACCTCCGTCGTAAGTATACTCTGGTTCCCTTGTTTTGTTGATCATAAGTGACGCTTTATCTATAGTTTATCCAGTGTTAGTTTGAAAATCATAAAGAAAGATCGACAAAGGAATACTTCATAAGAACAGCGATATCATAAGCACCGACCGACAATTTTTACAATCACTTTTTAATAATTGTAAATATTCTTTTACTAAACTTTTCAGATCTGTTCACAAAATAAGCCAGCCACGCATTTTCTGCAATGATATTTACACCCGTGCCGTGTCGCGACTTCAACTTTTAAATAATGTCTTGGTATCACTTTTGAGACTTTTGGGAAGTAATTCCAGACAAGCCTTGCTTCTGTATCCGACTTTTTTTTCAAAAACGTTCAGAGCTATTATAATAATATGATTTAATTTATCCTGACAGTAGTTGTCATTTGAATAGCGGCCGCGTCCTAAATTTATGTTATTGACGGTTGCCAAGAAAATTCCAAACATCGCTACCTTCACTATTTGCTTAACAAATATGAAATCTTACTCAAACAATTATAGTTTTCTACTAGCTTTTCTGAAGTTTTCTTTTCAGTTTAATGATTCATGGGTAAGACGAAAAATATAATACGCACCGCGGTTCGTATAGTGCAGATTTTTGGTTTCGAATACTTGAAAACCTCTGCACTACGGGCCTCGGATTACAAACTGTATTCTCTACCAAAAAAATGAACTTATAGCCCTTGGCACAAAAATAACTATAAAGTTGATTGTTGACAGGCCATCGACATACAACAGTATACATAGTTCTGGTTTTAGTACAGTGGCACTATGTGGAGCGTCACATTCTACTGTAATATCTTTTATTTCTGTACAAACATTGTTCTGAAAAACATTCTTGAAATATTTTGCAGAGAACTTTCATAAACCCCATCTAATATTTAATACGAGAAACAATAAAATTACTTACGTGATGTTGATCTAATTCTGACCAACCTGGTATACTCATAACATCAAGCAATAATATCATTATCAAATTATAATAATAAATTTTATCTGAGAGAGACCACAGAGAGACCAGCTCCTTAGGAAGGCCCATCTGTGAGTCTTAAATAGCCCTATATAGTTTTATATATATAAAGCACTTATTTGTGTGGCACACTACACGTAACAGGCAACCACGACAGATGGATTAATGCTGTCAGACGTGCTATACAATAAAAGGATCAATGAACGTCTGGCGAAATGTGAATAATGAGCCTGTAATATGTAGTTCCAGTAAAATTAACTGTTAATATAAACAAGCTAGCCATTGTATTCTTCGCCGATTTACTGCAATTTTGATATAATTATTACACATTCTATATGATACTCTTCCCAGTTGTATCGTAAATAAATAATGTTAGTAAGTTTATAAACTGTAAAATTTTGGCTAATTATTTATTTAGACATTTTTTGTGTAATTACAAACCATAGAAAAAATTTAGTTTTTTTTAAATTTAAATAATAATTAATGACTTTCTTATTTATAAATAAGTTTTATTCAAAAGCAATGGGGTTCTTCTAGGTACCACTAACTTGCTATCCAAATTTCAATATAATCGGACTTTGCATTTCTAAGTTACCGTGCTTATAAGAAACGTGACGGCCATTTTAAAACACAAACGGACGGACATTTTAAAAGATATCCAGAATTCACACAGTGATATAATTTTTTTTCCCTACGAACGATATTGTGCCCATCAAAATGCAATGTACTCTTCGTGTTGTATTTGCAACGAGTATAAACATCATTAAAAGTGTTTACACAAAACTTCTCTCTTTATCTATACAGGGTGGTCACTCGAAAAAATTATTAATTAAGACAGGTATACAGGTATCACTATTGCTTGAAAGAAAACTTGATAAATTTTTATTTAAAAAATATACCTACACAGTGGTCATCCTACAGAAAATATAAATAGATGAAAGGCGCCTAAATATGTAAGTTGTGGGTAAATACCTTTATAAATCTTCACCATAGTTGAATTATTTTTAGGATGACCACCCTGTATATTTTTCAATAAAAGTATAATAGGTGTCTTCCTTGCCAATTGTGTTAGCTATACGCCAAATATTATTGCCATCTGTCACATTTTAACCTCCCCACAATAAAATTGTGTAAAATTGGTCTAAAATTGAAAATTGAGATAACATCAAATCTTTATGTTTTGAGGTACCAGGAATCCAAAACAGACTGACGAAATTGATAGACCTTCATTTAGTGTTTTTTCCCGAATACTTCTCGTTAATAGACCGGGAGGTACTGACAGATCCCTGAGAACGATTAGTTAGCGTCTGAAAATTTAAGGGTCAATTATAGATATCTGACGAATTATGAGCGTATAAAGAAAGTTTCCTCGATTGCAGCGACATTGCAAATTAATTGTTTATTTGAGATTGAAAACTAACGTTTTGAGCGATCATTTAGCCTCTGCAAAGTGGTTTTTGTGAAACTTTGAACAAAGCCAATCCAAGGGAAGCTAATCTGCAGACGATTTCCTCGTACAAGAGGGCCAAAAAAAAGTTAACTTAACTTGCAACAAAAATAGTGCTTTGAGAACAATTAGTTAACGTCTGCCATTTAACTCAATTATCATTAATGATATTTAAATTATCAAAAACTACTTCGCAGACGATTGCGCCATGCACATGCGTGGTGATTTTTAGAAACTGATAACGTTAAAGCTTCTTTAAAGCAACTTAAAAAAGCATTCAGTTCGTTTAAAATAATGCCTCTTGTAAAATATCTTTTGACGTGAATAGTCGTTTTTATAAGAATATATTACAAGAATAACAATTTTACAAAATTTATGCCACAATTTAAGAACTCACTTTACATTATAGCAGTATTTTAGGTTAACCTTAAGACTTTTTCTTCTAGACGTACCAAGTTGCTTATATTACAACTTTTGAAATATGTTTGTACGTTTTTCAAAGCCAACTTTATGAAAAGTGATTTATATAAATTAATGTAATATGTACTTTGCTACCGATTTAATAAACCAGATTGGATTTATATTCATTTCTTAAAAAAAAACTACCTAGACTCCAATTAAGTAATCAGCTGTCTCGAGCGAAGAGACACTATTTTAAAAGCTTTAAGAGATAGAGGTATACTTCAAAGAACAAATTAAATAAAGAGGAAGGAGTCATCTTAAAAACACTGTTGCAGTTATGTATATATACTGTGTGGTCCATATAGACTTGCCTTCGTTTGAAGAGAATGTCCCATACGATTTATCTTCATATTTACGTTCGAGACATGCCCCTCAATAAGGATCAAAAGTTTGCCGGACGAAAATCTGATCCCAATTTGTTTAAACTAATCTTTTTTTAAACAAATTGCAAAAATCGCTTTTCTAGACACGAACGTTTTTATGTTTTTTTGGTCATACTAAACAAAAAAGGTCTCTTGTCATTTTTTCGTAAATTTGACCGTTTCCGACTTATAAACGATTTATTGTTTGAACAAACGCAAAACGGCCATTTTCAAGGTTGAAATACAATAACAGAAAATTAATTATTTGGGTTCGCCAAAATTCTTACACAATCTTTGAACATCCATTAACAAAATCCCGAAGGGCAAGTGTAGATTTTTTTCATTCTAAAGCTTACATTTTTAATTGTCGAAAACGGTCAACTTTGCGAAAAACTGCAGGAAATCTTTTTTTGTTTAAAGTGACCAAGGAATCCTAAAATTCAGGCTAAAAAGGCAATTTTTGTAATTTGTTTAAAAAAATTTTTTAAACAAATTACAAAAATCGCTTATTTTGACACGAATGAATTTTTCTTAGGTATTTTTGGTTATTTTAAACAAAAAAATCTTCTCTCGGTTTTTCATAAAGTTGGCCGTTTCCAACTTATAAACAATTGAAAGAGTGCGTGTCTGGCTTAAGACATATTTAACATTTGAAAATTTAAGCTTTAGATTCTGTTAATGGAGGTTCAAAGATTGTATAAGAATTTTGGCGAACTCAAAAAATTTATCTTTTAGTATTGTATTTCAACTTAGAAAAAGGCCGGTTTTACGTTTTTTTAAACATTAAATTGTTTATAAGTCGGAAACGGCCAATTTTACGAAAAAATAACAAGAGAACTTTTTCGTTCAGAGTAACCAAAAGAACCTAAAAAAATCGGCCAAGAAGAGCGATTTTTGCAATTTGTTTAAAGAAAATTAGTAAACAAATTCGGACCAGATTTTCGTCCAGCAAATTCTTGATGCTTATTCAAGGAAATGTTCCGAATGCGAATATGCAAAAAATATGTATGGGACATTTTTTTTTGTATGAAGAAGAGGTTTTCGCTTTGTCTAATATTATGTATGAAATATGTTCGTATTAAGCGTAATTATGAACTTTAAAAAAAATCCTGAAACAGATCGAATATAAGTTATGACAAGTTGAGTGTGTGGAATTATTGTCAATTAGTTTTGGGAGCCTTGTATGAGACATATTGTATTTCCCATATATGGACGTCGTCACTGTGAATTTTCGAGTTTCGATGGGATATATTTATAATCTGTTACCTACCTCAATAATCTTCAGACACCGACTTTCAGTTGAATAGGACGATAAATGATAAAATGTCTCCTCCTTTGTAATTTGCGATCTCGATAATAACCAGACATAGACTTTCAGTCGAATCAGACAAAAAATAATAAAACATATCAGCCATATTGGCGTCTCCATTTTGAATTTTTTAGTTTTGATTTCATATTTGTAATCTGCGACCATTTTGATATTCATATACCAATTTTCAGTCGAATCAAACCGTGAATGATAAAAATTAGTCAGCCATATTGACGCAGCCATTTCAAATTTTTGAACTTCGATCTCATCCTTATAATAGGCGGCTGTGATTATTTCTAAATACTAATTTTCAATCGAATCAGATGATAAGTGACAAAGCTGGTGCGCCATATTGACGCCGCCGTCATTTTGAATATTCAGGTTTCGATCGCTAATTTGTAATTAACGACTTTAATTACTTTCGGATACGAATAATCAGTCGAGTCAGTTGACAAATGGTAAAATTCCATGTTGATGCTGCCATTTTGAATCTTTGGGTTTCATTGTCATTTTTGTAATCTGCGCCCATGATGACCTTCAGATACCAATTTTCAGTCGAATCAGACCATAAGTAATAAAACTTGTCCACCATATTGACGTTTTGACATTTTGAATTTTTCGGTTCGGTTACATGATGGCAATCTCGGACTTCGATAATCCTCTGATGTAGATTTTCAGTCGAGCCAAACGATAAATTACAAAACTGGTCCGTCACATTGACGTCACCATTTTGAATCTTGAAATTTCGATCTCAGATTTATAACTGGCTGCATTGGTTACCTTCAAATACCGATTTTTAATCGAATCAATTAACAAGTGATAAAGCATGTCCGCCATGTTGATGACGCCATTTTGAATTATTATGTTTCAATCTCAAACTTGTAACCGGCGACCTTGATTATCCTCAGATACCGATTTTTAGTCGAATCCGACGGTAAATGACAAAATTGGTCCTCCATGTTGACGCCGCCATTTTTAATTTTAATTTCTTAGCATGAAAATACTTAGTCCAATCAACAAAGGAAAAATAGGGGAAATAGTTCGTATAGTTGTTGAGGGGAGTGCCCAGAACAACAGACTAAAAGTTCTGACCAGTGGATGGTCTGCGGGGGGTAGGGGGTAGTTTAAAGGTCCCCTTTCCATGTTTCTCTTGAATAACTCAAAAACCACGTCCTCTTGCGAAAAGTATTTATATACAATAATAAAACAAATGAAATTTCGAAAAAATAAGTTCCTATTAATTTACTTTCTAGGATCAATACTTTACGAGACACAGGGGGTGAAAAATTCGCTTACCGAAGGGAAGTATTTTATCCGAGAAGAGATCACCCTCCGAGATTTTTTCGGATTATCATGTTTCAGATCATGTTGATTACGAAAATATACGATTTTAAATTTCGTCAGTCTGTCTGTCTGTTTTTCTGTCCGTCTGTCTGTCTGTCGGTCTGTCTGTTGGTGCACTAACTAAAAAAACTACTTGACGGAGAGCAGTCAAGTCTGGTAGCTGGCTGACGCTACTGCCACCGAAAAAGTGGTTAGACTTTCACTGAAAGATGTATATGGTGGAATGTCTAAAGGGAGTAGATAATGAGAAAAAAATCCACTGAAATTTAAAATTTTCACGTTTTATGACATTCTAACCCTATTTAAAAAAAAATATGACATTTTTTTAGCTACTGCTATGGAATAGATAAGTAGTGATCCTAGGAAAAAATTAATAAGAACTTATTTGTAGAAAATTTCATGTAGTTTAATATTGTACATAGACACTTTTTCGCTAGAGGGCGTGGCTTTCAAGTTATTCGAGAGAAACCTTAAAAGGGGCCCCCCTCGCAGATAATCCACTGGCCAGGACTTTTAGTATGTTGTTCTGGACATCCTTCCGACAACTATACAGAAATTGGCAGCTACATGAATTATTTCCTCTATTTGATCATTTTCGGGCGTTGTTGGCTGGACTATCTCCCACGTTCATCCCGTTTGAATTATTATTACCCTACAAAAATGTTAAATTAGGAAGGGGGTCGTGCAGCAGAACGTTCAGATGGGACTTTGATTCTCTATTCACCAGTATTTAATTTTTTTTTTTAATTTAGCACATTAATTACTGAGAAAATTGATTTTGAAAATGTAAAATTTTGTTAAAGTCGTAAATACAGTAAAGGAAAAATTGAAAGAAGGAAAAATTGAAACTAAACTTTGAAAACAACTATTGTTGCTTTCAAAGTTTTTAATGCAAAATTGCACTTTTTACGAATATAATAAATCGTTGCACATAGGAACATCAGATTTCAGATTGGGAACATTTATTTTGTAACTTAAATCATTAGTAGTGTTTTCCACTAGGGCATCGATTTTACATATTTTTTATTAATTGCCTTGTTCTTATCTCCGTCGGAAAACTGATAAATGCTGAAGCGAGCTGTTATTTATTTACGTAATTCTTAGATCCAGTACGATTATATTCACAACCATTTTTAACAGCAGACGATGGAGAGGAAAACACTTTTCAACATAATTTGCTCTGCTAGTCACAGGATTATAGAATAGGAAGTTGTAAGTCTAAATTAGCTCATTTATAAATAAATGACTGTGCTCCTCGTGCTATTATGTAACTTTTTCTGCAGACTTCATTAAACACGTTTAGCAGACACAAACCGGCAGTGGGACGGAAGAAATTAATTTCCTTGACATTTTCACAGAAAAACTTGACGAAATTTTTCCGAATGAAAAGATATTGTGTAACATTAAATGTAGTAATGACCTTTTAATGAGTTAAGCTTCAGTAATCGTTTACGTCAGAAAAACTTAACTTAATATACACATGTAATGACTCCAACATTGTATCATTGACTCAACTTACATTTAATGCCATTATCATACTAAAACTTTATTAACTACAACATTTTTTGCTTTTTATATATTTTCTAATTTAATGTACTGATTATGTCAGTGACTTTTTATCGAAAATAGACTAGCCGATTAAGCTACTTAAATCCCTCATGGTTCGGTAGACTCATACAGTGGCTAGTTGAATTAAGACGAATTCAAAACCTCCGAGGAGGCGGTACCGTTTAATCAAATACCGCACATCATCGTCCAGAATCAACGTATTCAAAAGGTAAATTGGATGGGTAAGGTGAAAGAATTCAGAAACAAATCATTTTCTCTCCACTATGGGACCCATCCAAATGCTCCTTCTCACAATTCAAGTTATTGTGATGGTTACTGACTCAGATAAAGCTGAATACTTTTCTTCCTACCTCACATCCGTTATTCTGCTTAATCCAATCTCGCAATTCACTCAAAACCTCCATCCATCCAGCCATATGTGAACATTCTTAACCAAACCAACCTCCATATTAATATGGATCCCATATTCGCCAGATTTTCTGAAATAAGTGTAGCTATTACTTCACTATATCCGAGGAAAGCTCCTGGAGATGACTATATTCCATTCTACGCTATCAAATACCTCCCAGTCCCCGTGTACTTAATCCTTACCAAACTTCTAGTCTACCTTGTAGTTTGAGAGATCACAAAAATACCCAAATGTAGCAAACCCGAAAACTACCCTTGCGAATACATACCCAGTGCCCGGGGAATCTACAAAATATCACAACTGGTAAATAACCTCTACACCTGTGACTTTTACGTCAAAGGATCAGTTAGAGGTTGCTTTTTTTAAATAAATAACACAAATAAGTATAATAACTTGAAATTAAATATTTCGCCGACGTTTCGGAAATCTAATCTGTTTCCTTTTCCAAGGGTTTTTAAAAAAATCTTTTTTGCTGTGTGTGATAAATACACAGCTCTAGAAATGTTTGTTAAATTCAATATCCATAGATACTTACTATTTACATGGAATTGTTGATATAGTTAACAGTTTTTTTAATTTTTATACAATGTTGAGTTTGTGAAGTCCTTTTTTTAACATTGGCAACCAAGTTGTACAGACATCTACGGAACAATTCGACACGCATCTATCCTCTTTCAATAATATTATCGCGGATTCTTTAATTTTTCTTTTTTGCTATCTGCCTCTTTTGTTAAAATTTTGTATTCATCATACACGGCAAAAAAATTTTTCAAAAAGCCTTGGAAAAGGAAACAGATTATATTTGAGAAACGTCGACGAAATATTTAATTTCAAGTTTTTATACTTATTTGTGTTATTTATTTAAAAAAAGCAACCTCTAACTGATCCTTTGACGTAAAAGTCACAGGCGTAGAGGTTATTTACCAGTAACATACTGGTTAATTGTGATATTTTGTAGATTCCCCGAGCGCCGCTTAAAAAGATAAAATACATGTGTTGTGAAGTCTCAAAGAAGGTAAAAAAAATTAAGATAATGCCACAAATAACATTTACACAATATCATATATAGGATGCCGAAATGGAGAACCGTTAGGAAAAATTGCTAATATTTCACCATAGCCACCACATACACCAGATTGAAATCATATTAAACATCTGTAGGATTAACTCAATTGAAATATTTCACAATAGACTAAAGATCAGTTCATCACGGAAATACAACGAGAATAATTAGGGATTTAAGTCTGAAAGTAATTTTCAAAATATGCCGATGAATAATATCATTCACTTTTTTCATGAAAGAAATTGCCAAGCGATACATATCTTTTGTCGTAGTACTTCCGTGGCAGGCATTGTCACCCGATCTGACACCTGTCTCACATGTCTAGGTTATGATTGTTAGAAGAGAGATATTTACACCACTCTCGGGATAACTTAAGTAACCTTAGGCTTTGTGTCCCTAGAGATTTGGGCAAACTGATATTATTCATCTCATTGACAACATTTGGAGTGGTGACACTGAAAATGAAGGCGGACTCACTCATTACTGGTTAACTTTTTTACCTCGAATCTTACAGCTGAAATTGGAATAACTTTTGCCATACAGATTGCCAGATTTGTACCCTATAGAACATTTAATGAACTTACTGACAAAGTCTGAGAAGGCAAAAGTTGAATGGCGCTTCGTTGTTAATTTCGATGATCTATCAAAAAAGTGAAATGTTCTCAACTAGGGCGCTGTGGTAATATTTCTCTATGGTGCCATTTATTTTCCTATCGTTGAAAGATAAACAGGAACTAATGAGAATTAACGACAGCTAATCCAGACAAGTGTGTGACGAGCATCTGGAGACATATGGAAGCAGTAAATACATATTAAAGCGACCCTTGTTTCTTGTATTCTCCAAAAACAATTCGGCTATAAAGTCCTTGTAAATATTTTATAGCAACAACAAGTGAAGAGAAGCGGTCGTTTTCCCTTAAGCCGACATGTTTCCTTAGGAATAAATAAGCGCTAGCTAAACGACTTGCTATCTGGATCGAGGTGTTCCCATAATCAGCGCAGCTTTAATTGAGTCAAATAAATTTCCATAATTAAATAAAAAGCAATCATTGGAAAGTCGGGAACAAATAAATTCAAATAAGGAATTGTAGGTGTATAATGAAGATTGACTTTGTATACCTCGTTTATTCATCTAATTATTGTACCCCATCCGCCGTAGACTTTGAATTAATTAAAACATTTACAAAGGTTTTCATTAACTCCAAGAAATATAATACGGCTCTTTACTACATCGAGGATTCCTTTGTTTCATCTTAAAAACAATTAACGAGCAAGCATTTCTCCTTAATATTGATGTACATGTTTCTAAGGTTCACGTTTAATTCTGCGAAAGTAGCCCGGATGTAGAAACGGGGGATTTGCTTTAATGAAGAGGTCGAAAATTAATTAAAGATAAAGAGTAGGAACATAAGCTTTCAACTTTTGCTTAATTTATGTATTAATGTACCACTTTAAAGCACTAGTCATTCATTTATTACAAAGTAAATTATATTTATCACATCACAGAATAAGCAACATTCCAAACACCACCTTTAATCTTGGCATCTTTGATTCACTGACCTCAAACAGCTATCCCTTTAACTAGATATGCAGTATAATAGCGTCCCTCTCCGACTTCAAAGAACTTTACTAGATTAGGCCACATAATTATCAATTCTTGTTTAAAATGTCATTTTTAATAATAATATTACTGAACGTCGGGTGTTCCCGACTACAAATATCTATTAACACATTCGTTACGGCTTTTAGAACGTGAGCTACACCCAGAAGTCAAGTAAATTGAAAACTGTTACGTACAAAGCGTAAGCAGGTGCCTAGCTGGCCTGTAATAGTAATGTAATAACTGGGGTGGAAGCATAGGTTTAAATCCTACCGACTGCGCCAATATAATAACTGGGGTTATATTCCCTTAATTACATGATAAATTAGACATTATTGGTATAGTACGGAGTGTCTCAATTACTTTGCCAAACTCCGTCGATATTATAGTACATTAATCGAAGCACTGCTTATCCTTCTCCTTTGTAGGTGCTTGTATACTTTCCCTGTACGTCACAAACAGGATATTTGAGAATTAAATCTTTCTGAATGTTAGATTGATCTTCTCTACATATCGAGCAATAAACCACATAATTTCTCAAAACACGTAATAACTGTATTTACAGAGATAATGAAAACAAATAAAAATAAGAAGCACAAGCATTTAACGATGTAATAAATTGACAAGCGATAATAACGCAATACAAGAAGATGAAGTGGTTCGCAGCAATTTCAAATATTGATGTGAACCGCGGGAAGAATACTCTTAGGCTAATTACATCGCATGAATTTACGTCATAACCGACAAAATACCGAACAAATTAATATAAATTCTAAAACTGAAAAGGGTTCGCGATACAAGAATTGATTCTACCCCTGTAGATGTTGACCGAAGAGACGCTATATCAGAGGTGCCAGTTTTACCTCCTCGAAATAAGAGTTCTCAAAAGTGGGTGGTACACTCTGAAACCTCTATCAATTAAAACGTTTCCTGCATTAAACCGTACGTCATGTTCGAAGTTACCTAACAGACCGTAGGATTGGCGAAAATAACTTTATACGCAACACATGATGCCTCCAATACTCCAATAATCCCTAATATTTCATTATCCTAATTTGCCCTATATAACAATTATACCAGCAGGTAGATGAAAAAATTCCGTTGTTAACTATTTTGCTTTTATACGAGGGAAACCTACCTTAGCCCTATCTAGTTTTACTACTAATATTATTACATATATTTTTTTAGTCCCAAAAATCTACCTTGGCCTACTGGCGTGACGCGCCATCGTATTTTATACTAACCGAGCTGTGAAAACATTACCTGAATATTCTCGGTTCCTAGAAGGACTTGTAGCAATACAAATTGTTCAGACATAAAATAATTTAAAATATATGGATTCCTTCCATGGGACTTTTGTAGACCCTCAGTAAACTACTCGAGTCAAAGGACATATTTCTGTAGATCTAACAAAACCCAACGAAATTATACAACATAATTTAGATATTTATTTACAACTAGTATTTTACTTTAATGGGCTAAGGTATGAAATATTACCGAGGTCTGAAAGAACAAAATAACGGTTGTTCTATACACGACAGGGCAATACTTGACTACCCTAATTCGAGTTTTCTTACAGTGAACCAGGTTTTGGATTAGGGGCTTGTCTACTATATGTGGTGGGATTGTTATTTCTTAAGATAGTTGGCCGCGCCTCGTTTCATATCTTGTTATACCATGAAGGTATTACTTAGCTCTTCGTGTAGTTTAGCTGTGATTTACTACTTGCAAGGTAATGCATAGATTTCAATGATGTATCTTGGATGCTTTTCTGAATCCGTAACAGTTTTGAATTTGACGTTTTACTATCCTGTACTTACATGCCGGATATTTTTTTAAATGTCTCAAAATATTGTAACACTTTTAGAGTCACACGTATATAATGCTTCTTTTTTGTCAGATAACTTTAAGCAAAAAGTCCACGTTCAATTTCAATTTCGATTAAATATAGTCAGAATTATATGTTTCTTATTTGGATTTAACAAAAAGTTATTAGAACTTAGCAAAGTACTTTTAAATTTTGAAGACACAGGCGGCGCTTACTTTTACACTAAGAGCTTTAATCCTATGGCGTAGTTAGTTTTTTATCCCGTTCTCCTTATTACAATGGATATAAGTTGGAGCTTTTGAATAATACATAAACCTGCATGTTTAATATTCGCGAGGGCTCGATAATTTGGTAGAGAGTTAGTTACCCAAACTTTACTAAACCTCATAAGTATAGACTGACAAGAAGAGTTCGATGTACAAAATTTTAAGGGGATGTATCGGTTATGTGGAGTATCGCTATCCAGCTTAAACATTTGTTTAGAAGCTCGTTTCTTAGAAAAACAAAAATGTTTCAAAAACAGTATAAAGGAGGGTACTTTTAACTTAAAAATACAAATTAATTTTACTATAAACTTTTTTAGAATGAAATTTTGTATTTTTTATTATTGCTGCTCCATGTAAATATATGCGTGACATTTAAATAATAGTACTTCCTTGGCATACCGAAGGGAAGTATTGTATTCGAAAAAAAGTCACTTTCCGAGATTTCTAAGGATTTTCACATTTCAGATCATGTAGAATACGAAAATACAGGTTTTTCAATTCCATCAGCCTGTCTGTCTGTCTGTCTGTATGTCTGTCTGTCTGCCTGTCTGTCTGTCTGTTGGTGCATTAACTATAAAAAAAAAACTTGACGGAGAATAGTCTTTGGTAGGTAGTTGACTCTACTGCCAGCAAAGAAATGGTTAGATTTCCACTGGAAAACATACAGGGTGAACTCTCTAAAGGGAATAGATAATAAAAAAAATGTTTTCGCTCAAATTTAAAATGTCCACGTTTCATGTCATTATAAACCTACTTAAAAAAAATCGGTAAAGGTATTTACACAGAACTTCCCTCTTTATTTGTGCATGGCGGTCACTTTAAAAAAATATTATTTACGAAATGACATTGAGAATAATAATCGGAATATAGTCATCACTATTATTACAAAGGAAACCTGATAACTTTTGGTAAAAAAAATATACAGAGTGGTCATCCGACAGCAAACATTAATACTAAGTAACAGGTGCCAAATATGGAAGGCTTCCGCAAATACCTTTACAAATATCCATGATTGAATTATTTCTTGTACATTTTTCAAAACTATAATAGGTGCATATGCCAAATATTATTGCCATGTGTCATATTTTCAGTTCCACATTCACGTAGTGGAGTGGTTAAAACATTTCATTTTTTTAAATAGGTTAAGAATGTCATGAAACGTGGCAATCTTAAATCCGAGTAAGAACAATTTTTTCCTGTCATCCATTTTATATTTTGTGGTGGTGAAAAATTTTCAATGTTAGAATGTCATGATAAGTACAATTTTAAATTTGAACGAGAAAAAAGATTCCATCAATTCTATGTGTAAAAAATCGGTAAAGTTATTTACACAGAACTTCCCTCGTTATTTGTGCATGACAGTCACTCAAAAAAATTATTAATTATTAAATGACATTGGGAATAATAATCGGAATATAATTATTGGTATTATTACGAAGAAAACCTGATAACTTTTGGTCAAAAAAATATACAGAGTGTTCATCCAACAGCAAAAGTTCAATATACTAAATAACAGGTGCCAAATATGAAAGGCTTGCGCAAATACCTTTATAAATGTCCACCATGACTCAATTATTTCTTGGGATGCCATTATTCAATAAAAGTATATAATAGGATATGCCAAATATTATTGCCATCTCTCACATTTTCAATCCCACATTCACGTAATGGAGTGGAAGTATAGTGGTGATTAAAATATAGAACAAATTTTCAAAAATGTTTTCTGTCTATTCCAGTGTTAAATTTTTTTCCAAATTGGTGAAAATATGTCGCAAATTTTTTTGCCGAAATAGGTTAGAATGTTATGAAACGTGGAAATTTTAAATTTTTTTTTTTTTTTTAACGTCTTATTTATTTTAACGTCCTGGCGAAGTTTAGCTAAAGCTATTCCACCACTTAACCAGGACGTCGAAATGAGATACGGTCACCCATCCAAGTAACGGACTCTCCCGGCGTTGCTTAACTTCGCCGATCGAGTTCTCGCCACTTAAACTGGCACCGTACCTCGCCTCGCAAGGTATTGTATTGTATTGTAAGTATTTGAGCAAAAAAATATTTCGTCTATTCTATAATGGTGATAAATAGATTACTAAGACATGTTTTCATTTTTTTTTAATTTTTCTAACACATTTTTAAATTTGTTTTAATAAATTTGGAATGCCATGGAAACGTGGAAATTTTAAATCGGAAAAAAAAATTCCATCTATTTGTGGTAAAATTTTTTCAAAAATTTTTAAAAATTTTTTTATTTTTCTTTAAATAGATTTAGAACGCTATGAAACGTGGAAATTTTAAATTTTGAGAAAAAAAAATTCATCTATTTTGGTGGTAAAAATTTTTTCAAAAATGTTGGTAAAAAATTTTCAATTTTTTTTTTCTTTTAAATAGGTTTAGAATGCCATGAAACGTGGAAATTTTAAATTTGAACGAAGAAAAAAATTTTTTTTAGTGGTAAAAATTTTTTCAAAAATGATTGAAAAAAATTTTCAAAACATTTTTTTTTTCTGAAATAGGTTTAGCGCGTCATGAAACGTGGAAATTTTTAATTTGAGCAAAAAAAAATTTTTTTCACTATTTATTCCATTTAGACGGTCCACCCTGTATATTTTTCAGTGAAAATTCTACCAGTTCTTCGCTGACAGTACGGTTAACTACCTACCAAATTTGACTGCTCTCCGTCAAGTAGTTTTTTAGTTAATGCACCAACAGACAGACAGACAGACAGACAGACTGACGGAATTGAAAAACCTATATTTTCGGAATCTACGTGTTCTGAAACGTCAGAATCCGAAAAAATCTCGGAGGGTGATTTTTTCTCGAATACAATACTTCCCTTCGGTATGCGAGGGAAGTAAAAATCGGTAAAGGTATTTACAAAGAACTTCCCTCTTTATTTATACCGGGCGGTCACTCTAAAAAATTATTAATTACGATACAAGATATGAGAATAATAATCGGAAGGCATTATTACAAAGAAAACCTGATAACTTTTGGTCAAACGAATATACAGAATGGTCATCCGATAGCAAAAATTCAATATTAAATAAAAAGTGCGAGATATGGAAGGCTTGCATAAATACTTTTACAAATTTCCAACATAGTTGATTTATTTTTTAGGATAACCACCCTGTATATTTGTCAATAAAACTATAATAGGCGACTTCCTTGCCAAGTGCGTTAACTGTGTGTCAAATATTATTGACATCTGTCATGTTCTTAGTTCCATATCCACGTAGTGGAGTGGAAGTATAGTAATGCTTATAGAAATGTCTATTTTTCATTTTTCTTTTTTTTTTGTATTGAACACTACTGGGCGCATGATATAGGACCCACCTTACGAAAAACATATCGAGAGCGACAGATCTGTAACCGTACCGTTCACTCAACGCCATGCCATTAGGGATAACAATCCAAGCAGTATCTCGAAACTAAAATATAAACATAAACACTCCTAAACTTATGGTCTCTTGTGATACATGCCGACACTGTCATATCGTATGTCTCTTAGTTTGCATAACTTGCGTTATTTCTTACAGAACACCGTCACTATCAAATTAACATTAAAAAAACAAAATAACTCAATAAAACATGGACTAGCTTAATTCGATCGTATGGACAAACATATTTAAAATTATATAAATAAAATTATCAAACACATCTAAGTATGATATAAAAAAGTACAGTAGAAAAGCATTATACAGGGTGTTCTACAATCTTTATGGCAAAATTTGACAGATGATAGCTGGGTTAATCTAAAAAAAAATTATCAATGAACATGGGTCCAATTACAATGAACCTAAGTGGTATTATTAAATTTGACAAAAGTTTTTTTTTTATTTTATCACTAATCGCTGCTGGTACCTAATGCAAATGCTGAAAATACCTATCATCCTAGCCATCCATCCTTGGACTCCAAGAGCAGTATAGTTGCATCTGGTATTTTCAATACGCTTAAGATACTTACGAAAGATGCAAGATCTGTGAATTTTTAAATAGACTTAGAATGTCATGAAACGTGGAAATTTGAAATTTAGGCGAAAACATTTTTCCCCATCATTTATTCTACAGCTGTGGTCAAAAAATTTTTTAAAAAGTTTTAAAATTTTCAGAAGCATTTTTTTCTAAAATAGGTTTAGAATGTCATGAAACGTGGAAACTTTAAATTTGAGCAAAAAAAATGTTTTCCACCATCTGTTCTAGGTATAGTAGTTGTAAATGAATTTTCAAAAAATGCTTCCTTTAAATTTTTTTTTTTCTGAAATAGGTTTAGAATGTCAAGAAACGAGGAAATTTGAGCAAAAGAAATTGATTGCATCATATGTTTTATAGTAGTAAAAAAATTTAACTAAAATTTTTCTTTGAAAAGATTTTCAAATTGATCTTTTTCAAAAAATTTTTTTATGAAATAAATACAAAATTTCATGAAATGTGAAAATTTTAAATTTGAGCAACAAAAATTTCCCATCTTTCCAATTTTCAAAAAAGTTTTGAATTTTTTTTTTCTGAAATAGGTTTAGAATGTCACGAAACGTGGAAATTTTAAATTTGAGCAAAAAAAAATGTCCATCATATATATATTTTTTTATTTTTGACACAATTTTCTAACAATTTTTCTTTTTGAAAAAAATGTTTTTATGAAATAGATTTAGAATGTCACGAAACGTGGAAATTTTAAATTTGACCTAAACAAATACCATCTTTCTGCTGGTAAAAAAACTTTCAAAAAGTTTTGAAAAATTGTTTTTTCCAAAATAGGTTTAGAATGCCATGAACCGTAGAAATTTTACGTTTGAGCGAAAAAATTTTTTTTTTCATTATCTATTCGCTTTAGACGGTTCACCCTGCATATTTTCCAGTAAATGTCTAACCATTTCTTCGCTGGTAGTAGATTCAGCTACCTACCAAATTTGACTATTATCCGTCAAGTTTTTTATATAATGCACCAACAGGCAGACAGACAGACAGACAGACAGACTGATGGAATTGAAAAACCAATATTTTCGATTTTTTTCGAATACAATGCTTCCCTTCGGTGTGCGAGGGAAGTAAAACATTGAACTTTGTTATAAAACTGCTATACTTCCATTTCACTACGTGGATGTGCAACTAAAAATATGGCAGAAGGCAGTAATATTTGGCATATAGTTAACACAATTGGCAAGGATGACACCTATTGTAGTTTTTATTTTATTTAATATTAAATTTTTGCTGTCGATGACCACTCTGTATAGTTTTTTGACCAAAAGTAATTAGGTTTTCTTTGTAATAATGGTGATAACTACATTCCGATTATTATTCTCATATGTAGTTTCTTAATTAATAATTTTTTAGAGTGGCCGCCCTGTATAAATAAAGAGGGAAGTTCTGTGTAAATAGCTTCACCGTTTCTTTTCTATTCCTTGTCGCTCCAAACCTGGTAGCAAATCTTTAAATTTTTTAACAGTTTACGAAATATTGAAAGACAAGAAACATGTAAGTGGTGCACTTTTGGTACCTACGATTTTGAAAATTTGTAATATAAAGAATGTTACAATTGCATCCCAACCTCTGGCGCATGTCAATAGTATAGTGAAAAATTTGAATCCAAAATACTAAACACAGCCTTTTATCGTATTAAATCCCCAACTCCAGGTATAACGACAGACTCAAAACCATCATCGAAAGTATCCTAATTGGTACAATCTCCGTGAAGATTGTGAATATCAGCATGGACGTCATATGTATGCGAGAACAGCAGGAAAATCCACATATTTGTATATTTTAGAGTATATCTTTGATGTTAATCCATACCTAAACCAATTTGTAAATAGATTTATAACTTATTGTTAAATAAATCGCTTAACAAGATACGTTTTCTTAGAGGTACTTAAAGTGAACTAAACCCCACACTTAACTTAGATTTAGTGAAAATGGTGACCGAGTGTAATATTCCGTGGAAAAAACAATCCGTTCTGTAGGGAATTGCGTACGTGTGACATATGAAAACGTTAACGTAAACGATGATTTATCTGTCGTGGATGTATGCGATGTTAAGACAGTTTATTTTCCAATAGAGTTGAACTCTCTCAGTATTGCTAATAAAAACTGGTACAAAATAAACAACCTCCCATAAAATATATACTTTCTACACATTGATTTTGTTGAAATATCAAATCCGTTGCACTCAGTCTGTCTAAATAAAGTTTACGCTGTTGCTTCCCAATAATATTTCGAAGTTACTCTGAACCACTCACAAGAATTGTTCAAATAAGGAAGCTAAATATAGTCCTAAGTAAATATATACGTCGAGGAAGATTTAGAACTGTCAAATAACAAACACGCGCTTGAAGTTATAAAAGTCGTATTTTTCCGAGAGCAGGTAACTTAGTTACTTGTATACCTATAGATACAATGCTTTCAATAGAACATGTATAGTATGTCCCATATTTAATTCAGAGATATAAAACAGCTCGCAAAAAAGCTTAAAGAGAACCGACCGCATATCAGTTTTTAATTTATTTACAAAAATGGTCAGCTTCTTTCATCATTATCACAAAAAATTGTCATACATATTTCCTAACGCGTTAAGAACGGCCAATCCTACTGAATATAATTGGATGAAAGTTCTACCGAATTTAATTAATTTCATTTAGCAACTATTAATTTAGTTAATCTTTGTATTCCGCAGGGCCATAAACCCGCCAAAGAAATTAGCGGTGTATTATAATATCAATGTAATCCTTCCATCGAGATATTTACTTTGATACCTATCTCGATGGTTTAAAGGCAATCTTTATCTCATTTGAAACAGTAAGGCGGCCAATGGCGCCACATTGCATTTTCTATAGCCTGTGTCACAACTAACATTGAGACGAATCCTTCGACACCTCACTTATAAAAATCCAGTAGCTATGCTGCCGTCATGAGCAAACACACAGTAATTTAAAACTCTTAAACTGAATACTATAACTACTTTTGGTAATTTTTATATTATTTTTTTGAGAAGGGATTGTTCTGGGTGGAAATAATTATATGTTATTATTAATTTAAATCCAATTTTACACGTTCACATTCTTTATAGTACAGGCAAAGAAGGCAAAATCTTGTAAAAACCCTGCAAAAATTATTAAAAGAATAATCTCTGGGATTTAAGTAGTTAGTAACCTGTAGAATAAAATGATGCATTCTTTGCACTTCCAAGTTCCGGGAAAATTCAAAAAAATTTGAAAAAACTTTTGGATTTTCGGTTTTTTTTGCTCTAAATGCTAAAATAATAAAAATACAGAAAAAAGTTTTCAACAAAACTTGTAGCTCGTCTCTTTCTTCTACAAAATGGGTCTTTACAAATTTTTGTCTTATTTAAGCCGTTTAGGAGATAAATCCAGTTTTCCACCTATAGTTTTGAGCCGCTCCGAAATGCGCGGAAAATGAGAATTCTCTGGGAGTTTCGTACGACCGGACATATCGATCGATAATTATTACTATTCAGGCCCGCTAAAAAAATGGAAACAACGTAAAATGTAGAGAAAACTCTCAGCTTTAATGTGGAACTAATCACAAAATTTATACAAATTTTTATCATAGAGAAAACAGTGTTAGAAGATGGCTTAGTAAACTTTATACAGTTGATTTATTCACCTCTTTAAGTTTTATGCATCCTGCCTATTTCTCCCGTAACAATGGGTGCTTTTTCACTGTATGGATTCGATTCCACGCACTTTTATCTATATTTCGTGAAAATTTCATTGAAGGATGTTACGAAACAAATAAGTTGTATATGTTTTACTGTATAATTGTGCATTTTCAGAGGGTGTGAATAATGTAGAAAATTCGAAAAGTACTGCGCGCATTTAAAAAACTCTAAAGTCATTCGAAAGAATATGTTTTATTGTCCTTATAATCCAAAAATTAAGACTGTGCTATTATTATTACTTAAGATATAGTGAATTGAACTCCAAAATGTGGAGGTGATTGATCGATGAGAAATATAACCTCTACTTTGATCGCAAGGCATATTTTTCCAACAAAAGTAATTGCAATAATATGTTAATTGGATTAATATATAATTATATAAGAATATATAAGCAAAATGAATTATAATTCTAACGACTCCCGGCAAGGATATGAATAAATCTGTGGATCAACTGTACAAAGTTCACTAAGCCTTCTGACACTTTCTCTCTTTGATAACATTTTTTATGAATTTTGTGATTAGTGTCACATTAAAGCTGAGACTTTCCTCTACATCTCGTGTGATTTTCATTTTTCTTAGGGGTCTGAATGGTAAGAATTATCGATCGATGAGCCCGGTCGGACGAAAGTCCTGGAGAATTCTCAGTTTTCGCGCATTTCGAAGCGGCTTAAAACTATAAGTGGAAAACTCGATTTATCTTCTAAACGGCTTAAGTAAAATAAAAATTTATAAAGATCTTTTTTGTAAAGAAAAGGACGAGCTACAACTTTTGTTGGGAACTTCTTTCGCTATCTTCATTATTTTGGCTGCTAGAGCAAAAAAACCGAAAATCAAAAAGTTTTTCCAAATTTTTTGGAATTTTCCCGGAACTTGGAAGTGCAAAGAATGCATCATCTCATTCTCCAGGTTATTACCTACTTAAATCCCAGAGATGATCCTTTTATTAATTTTTGTTGCCATAAATTTTTAATTTGCCTGTACTATTAGTGTCTTTACTTGATGTGTTAGGTATCGTGTTCTTGCTCAGCAAATGTTGACATACATATCAAGGTGTTTAGAAAATTAAATTTCTATACATTTTGGAAGATTTTATTGTGTTTTGGCTTAGTTGACCTGTGGAATAATGGGTCATGAACACTAAGTTGTTACTAACTCGTTATCTTAAAATTTGAGAGGAACTGTGTTTTTGCATATGACGGCAGTATGATGGACCATCCACATACACAATCAGCCAAAATGTTATCCTTTCGGCTTTGCCGTAGCCAGGTGAAAGTAACATTTTCTGAATAATGAATTAGAAAAAGGTAAGCATCAAATACCTGTTTTCTTCCTATCCATGAATTGATGTATTTTATTTCTAGGAGTAATGGATAGCCATGATTTCAGAAGTATTTGTGGATGTCCTAATTTGTGCGTACCTAACTAAAATTGTGACTTGTTGAGAGGATCTTATTTAAAATGCATATTTCTGTAATGAGGTAATTTAACAGTAGCATTTACCGAATGACAAAGGACATGTTTTATCGTAATCTATTTTAGGAAGCCATCGGATAATTCCCAAAAATTTTTGTTTAGCCAAGGTCCTCAGTTATTCCCAACCTTTATAGAATTGAAATTGAACCAGTATTGAAAAATAAAATGCCGAGAACAGGCTCTGAGGTACTCTAATTTCTAATATATTTAGTGAGCTTCTAGTATTCCAAACCCTACACGTTATTCCCTGTTTGACAGATAGATACGCATTAGATTAGATTTCGCAATTTTCATTAGTATTATGTATATAATATATAAACTTGTCACTGCATGCTAAATTTTTATTTTCTGTTACAGATGGCGGTTTTCTATGGAGCTACTTCTAAACTGATCTCATTAAATTAGTTTGCAAAATCACTGGTGTCGTATATGTGTCAGGTATTTCTGAATTAAATGTATGGTCGATACAAATTTTGCTGTTTCCATAAATGTACTCTAGTATTGTTGTTTTAGTAGATATAAAACCCCATCCTCCTACTTACTAATTTCAGTATGTTAAATTATCATTATATTCAATGCAGATATATGCATATGTAGATCGCCATTCACAGTAAGTTAAAAGATATTTAATAGTGCAAAGTCTGATATTTCCCGTATTTCTTAAAACGATAGTTAATTATAAATATTTTTTGAATTTTCAATAGATTTGGCTAATATATCTGGAGTTTATTAACTTCATATGCAAGTAATATATTGATCATTTACATTTTGACTACGACATAGTTTCTATTATCTTTAACCAGATCCACTTCAACATTTGCTTTGATAACATATTATGTTGAAATGGATCTATACATATATCATTTTCTGATGTTGCGTAAGCATGAATTTTCTCCTCTTTGGTTCGACTTGTGCTGTTCCATGTTCTCCCTTTTCTAAACCTTCTTATTTATAATTAATCTGTTTTAAGTTTGGGGTAGCTGTTGTTTTTGCCTCTTCAATATTAGTTTCGTAATGAGTGTCGTCTGTATCAGTGTCTTCTTTGTTATATATGTTTCTTTGTGTTCGCCCCTAAATGTCGACTTGACAAATTGAATAAAAAGTCGTTTACCTGTGGTAGAAGATTATTAATCTAATTTCCCTGAAGGCCATCTAAATTAAAGAACTTTTGCAAACATTTAATTTTTCAATATTTTCGTTTCAGCAATAGATTTTTTAATAACGTGTATTACAACACCTAATTTAAATGCTTCATTTTGGAGGTACGTATTAGTTTAAAAATAATATTAATGGCTCTCTGATTATGGTCATTTAGCGATTTAGTTGTTCCCCATTATTTATTTCTCATTAGAAAGTATAACATGTTAGTAGTGTCAAAAGTAAATTTCAGCTTAATTGGATAAGTAACAACAGAGATATTTGCATTTGAATAGAAATACCCTCGGCCCGACAAAGTGACGTCACTTCGTGGGTATAATAGGATATATTCCATCAGAACAGCACTGAAGTTGGCTGACAAAAGTAATTTTTAATTAGTTGATTCTACAAGGAATCGATTTTACTAGCTCTTTGTAATGGGAAAATTCTACTTTAAAAGATGGTACCATTTCTAGATTGATTTGAAATGTTATAAGTTTTAAAATTGCTACTGAACATTGGGACAAGTCTCCGCAATAGGGTGTTTTTTTTAACTCGAAAAATATATATAAAAAATCGGTAAAGGTATTTACACAGAACTTCCCTCGTTATTTGTGCATGGCAGTCACTCTAAAAAATTAATAATTACGAAATGACATTGAGAATAATAATCGGAATATAGTTATTGCTATTATTACAAAGAAAACTTGATAAGTTTTGGTCAAAAAAATATACAGATTGCTCATCCAACAGCAAAAGCTCAATACTAAATAGCAGGTGCCACATATGGCAGGCTTGCGCAAATACCTTTACAAATGTCCACCATGACTGAAATATTTCTTGGGACGACCACCCTGTATATTTTTTAATAGAAGTATAATAGGTGCATATGCCAGATATTATTGCCATCTGTCACATTTTCAATCCAATATTCACGTAATGGAGTGGAAGTAGTGATGGTTAAAAAATTTGATTTTTTTAAATTTTTCAAAAGATGTTGGTAAAATAATTTTCAAAATTTTTTTCTTCTGAAATAGGTTTAAAATGTCAAACGTAGAAATTTTAAATTTGAGCAAAAAGGAAAGTTTCCTTCTATTCCATAATAGTGCTAAAAAAGTTTAAAAATTAAAAATTATGTATTTTTTAAAATAGGTTTAGAATGCTATGAAACGTGAAAATTTTAAATTTGAGCAAATAAAAAAAATCGATCTATTTTAGTAGTAAAAACTTTTTGAAAAATATTGGTGAAAAAAATTTTCAATTTTTTTTTTTTCTGAAATACCTACGTTTAGAATGTCATGAAACGTGGAACTTTTAAATTTGAGCATTCTAGTGTTAAATTTTTTTCCAAACTGGTAACAAAATGTTGCAAATTTTTTTTTCCGAAATTAGTTTGGAATATCATGAAACGTGGAAATTTTAAATTTGAGCAAAAAAAATTTTTTCGTCTGTTCTATAGTAGTGATACATAAATGGATTAAAAACGTTTTCAAATTTTTTAAAAAAATTTTCAAAAACATTTTTAAATTTGTTTGAATAGTTTTAGAATGCCATGGAAACGTGGATAGTTAAAATCTGAACAAAGAAAAAAATTCTATCATAGTGGTAAAATTTTTTAAAAATAGAAAAAAAATTCTAATTTTTCTTTTAGATTTAGAACGCTATGAAACGTGAAAATTTGAAATTTGAAGAAATTAAAAAAAAATCCATTTATTTTAGCGGTAGGTACACAAATTTTCAAAAATGGTAAAAAAAAAATTTTTTTTGAATCAGGCTTAGAATGCCATGAAACGAGGAAATTTTAAATTTGAAGAAAGAAAAAAAAAATATTTCATTTTAGTACCTAGTAAAAAATTTTTCAAAAATATTGGTGAAAAAAATTTTCAAAATTGTTATTCCTGAAATAGGTTAAGCGTGTCATGAAACGTAGAAATTTTAAATTTGAGCAAAAACAATTTTTTTTCATCTTGGTAAAATTTTTTTCAAAAATGGTGAAAAAATTTTCGAAATTTTTTTTTCTGAAATAGGTTTAGCGCGTCATGAAACGTGGAAATTTGAGCAAAAAAAAATTTTTTTTCATTATTTATTCCGTTTAGACGGTCCACCCTGTATATTTTCCAGTGAAATTTCTACCATTTCGTCGCTGACAGTAGCGTCAACTACCTACCAAATTTGACTGCTCTCCGTCAAGTAGTTTTTTAGTAAATGCACCAACAGACAGACAGGCAGACAGACTGACGGAATTGAAAAACCTATATTTTCGTAATCTACGTGTTCTGAAACGTCAGAATCCGAAAAAATCTCGGAGGGTGATTTTTTCTCGAATACAATACTTCCCTTCGGTATGCGAGGGAAGTAAAAACGATTTTTTAGCAAAAAAATGTCGGATCTGACGTCACTCTCTACATAAATAAAGTAGCAGTGTGTACTAGAGGTGGGACAAACGGCAATTTTTTAAGTCGATTTGCTTATTAAATATTTATTTTAATCTGCTTCATATTAACATTTCAATTGAAGTGAGTTGTTATATATTGCACACACCCTACTGCTCTAGGTACGAATACACACTACTTCTCAGAAATTAATCCTTAACAGATCCGCTCGAATTTTCTTAAGCGCTTCGTCTACTATCAGAGTAGAACTTTATTGAATTTCATAATAGTCTCTCCAGTTTAATTATTGTAGATTATAAACAATTCTTTAACACCGTTATCATTTCACTCGGCTTCTTTTTGAGAAAAAATTTAAAATAAGCCACCAATATTTCTTGTAACTCGCTCTAACTCAAACCAGCAATGAAATGGTCTTAACTTTGACCGTGTTATCAATAGGCACTGATTAGAAGAATGTGTTAATTTGAAGATCAAATACTAATAAGTGTAGAGAACATGTTTTTTTCTAAAACTGTGTTGATAAAAAGTAGAAATTTGCAGGAGTAAATACAGCAAGCGGGGAATTCTTGCTTTCAAAATAGATATTATTATCTAATATTAGTCTAATAATTATAAAGTTTTCCATAACAAAAAATGTTATCTGAGATTTTCCTTCATTAACTGTTACTGAAGGTATTATACATCACAAAACCACAATAATCTGTTCTGGCGGTACCGCGCAACCCCCCCAAAAAACCACCCCATCGGTGAAAAAGCCTTATTTTACTGATAATTCGTTAATCGTTGAAGACATAAAAAAAAATTTCTCATCATAAAAAGGAAAGCTCGACTAATTGCCTAAAAAAAATTCCTCTTGTAATTTTCTCGTATATGGTTTTCGAGAAAATCAATATTGGAAAAAATTGAATTGCTCGAAAACCAAACATGCTGTGAAAAAAATTAAAATGGGTTTTAAAGGGGATATAAAATACTCTTTTGTGTTTCCATTTTTGGTGGCTATTGACATCTATTAGTGTATAAAAATAACAAAATAATATAGTTACCTCTTGGTTTTTTTTGCACTTTTAACTATTCACAGGCCCATAAAAAATAACTGACTTTAATATAAGTTACAAATGCATTATTTTTTAGTTCAAGGTAGTACTTTAATGCAGAAAAAGTTAGGAATAAAAATATTCACATTTGCAAATTTATCAGCATGTTGAAGTTAGCCAAATTTTGGCCAATATTTTATTGTTTCCTAAAAATTAAAAAAAGACCCAAACATCTTGCAAATTTAGCTAAAAAAATTTTTTTTCAGTCTATATATCACATAACTATTGTTTCTAATCGTTTAATAGTTAAAAAATTGTATTAAAAAAATATCAAAAAATTGCAAATTTCACCCTTTTTGGATTTTTTTTGGCTAACTTTAACATGCTAGCAGCATGTAAACTTGTAAATGTGAATATTATTATTCCTAACTTTTTCTGCATTAAAGTACAACCTTGAACTAAAAGATAATGCATTTATAACTTGTATTATAGTCAGTTATTTTTTATGGGCCTGTGAACAGTTAGATGCACAAACAATCAAGAGATAACTATATTATATTGTTATTTTTATATACTAATAAATATCAATAGCCCTCAAAAATGACAACACAAGAGAGTATTTTATATCCCCTTCAAAACCCATTTTGGTTTTTCTTCTTAACTTGTTTGGTTTTCGAGCAATTCAGTTTTTTCTGTAGGCCGCGCGCAAAAACTTTCAAATAAACGAAAATCCGCGCGCATTAAAAATACAAATTTTGCAATTTTTGTCAACATCGATTTTCTCGAAAACCATGGCATATACAAGAAAATTACAAGAAGACATTTTTGAGGCACTTAGTCAAGCTTTCTTTTTTATAATGAGCAATTTTTTTATGTCTTCAACGGTTAACGAGTTATCAGTAAAATACGTCTTTTTTCACCGAAGGGGTGGTTCTTTTGGGGGTTGCGCGGCACTCCCAGAACTGATTTTTGTGGTTTTATGATGTTTAATCCTCGCACTAACAGTTGCGGAAGGAAAATCTCAGATAACATTTTTTGAGAGCCTCTGGTGTATTTTTTCCTTTAGCGACTGGACTATATATCGAGAAGAAATAGAGATGTAGGCGACTTTTTTTATTTGAATTTTTTCCCTAGAATCAGCCGTTTTCAAGAAAGTCACTTGTGACTATATTTCACCAATGAACTAATTAATATTATACGCATAACACTTATTAAATAACAAACTAAATCCTACAGCAAATATTATAATTTTTTTAATGTGTTTTTCGGTGATATGAAGAAAAAGAAATTTTAAATTTTTTAACACCATTTTTATTAAATTTTCTTCATTTTTTTAGAAACAAATGCATTTTACTCATCAATATTTTGTCCAAGAATAAAAATTATTTGCATTTATTAAGAGTGCCCAGAAATCCGAACAATTTAAATAAAAATTAGTTTTAATCTACATCAATTGGGAGCCGAGATATGGCATTTCTTGCGTTATGGTCATTTATAAACAAACTAAGGAATACAATTACTTGAAATTTGCACTGAACATTTTCTAATATTTGAACTCTTTACTAAACATGTTATCATTTTTTTAGTCACATAAATTGTTGAAAAATTATCGATTTGAATTTGCTCGAGCGAAACGGAAATATCACTTACGGCCTACTTCCTTACTTTAAGATACTCTCTCAAAATTGGTTCAGAAATCGTCATGAATCGTGTTATTGACATTTGCTTTGAGACTGTGGTTTGATTGTTTCACCCCCATTAACCTGAAAAACAAAAAATACAGCCCTGGAGGCCAGTAAAAATTGAATATTTATCGACACAGAGAAAATGTTTTGCAGACGTGTTTCATTGTTTGAATAAACAATCACAGTATCATTACAGAGTGTGCAAACAATTGACAATATTACTACAATTGACAATATTACTTTAGTGCCCATACATACCATATATACGTGTTTGTGTTTTAAATGAATAAATTGAAACTTCAGGTCCTGAGTCAGAGATCACGTTTACTTTTCAATGTAAACAAATATCGTTAGTATTAGTGGCGTCAATAGAGATTTTCACTTCGCAAAAATTCCGGGAAGCGGTAACTTTGAGAATACATCTCTGGACATGTCAGGAACAATATGCCAAAAGTTACCAACAATAGTCCTTGAGCGTCATTTGTTATTAAACAAATTATTTGCAGTTCTTGTCAAATATCTTTTAAAATAATTATTTCTTAAAAGAATGAATTACGCCGTTTGAAAGTATAGTAATTAAGAACTCAATTGGAACAGCATGGAACTAGAGGATCTTGCGGGGTATTGTCAATATATCGCTTCACATTGAATGAGAGAGCACAGAACTTTACAGAGTTATATTCACCACTCCTCGTCTACAATCCATGTGGACTTGATCCGCCTGTCACACAGAAATATAGGTGGGATTAGATGCTTAGCGAATTTGATTTGTCAACACCAACCTTGTTCAGAGTTTCTGCATGCCATAAAATATAAAACAAAATATACGTATGAACTATTTGTATCTTATGATCTGTACGAGGCAGTGCAGTACAGCCAGGCAGCGTTATAAATTACTTAATTCTAGCGAATATTTGAACAAATTATTAGTTTTATTACTGTGTTTGAGTGATTTTTTGCAATTTTCTTTTTAAAATGCCATTTTGGAGGACTTTCGATAGTGGTGACAACGAAACGGACGATTTTGATACAGAGATTATACAAGCGGAATTTGAAAATAAAGATTTACACGTTCAAACTCAAAGGATTATTTTGAATATTCACTCGTGTTTAAAAGGCGAAAATATTGATTCTTCATATAGTCAAATTGTGAAAAGGATTTGTGAATTAGCCGAATTTAGCCGTACTACAATTTATAGGGTTATTAGAGCCGGGGATGGAGTTGATCATTCTATTAAACGGAAATGAGTTGGACAAAAACTTAAAAACTTGATAATGCGTCCAAGGATGTAATTGGTCGATTTGTGTATGACTTTTATAATGAACAGAAGGTGCCCACATTAGAAATAATTAGGCATAAGTTACGCGACTATCCAGATTATAACTATAAATCATTAGATACTTTGCAAAACGTTTTGCTCGATTGCACTTTAGGTACAAAAAATTGGACAAACGAATGGTAGTTATGGAATCAGCACGCATCGTTGATCATCGACACAAGTACCTGCGTAAAATAAAAAAATACCGAGATGCAAATAGAGACATAATGTATCTTGAGGAAACATGGTGTGTGTGACACCCATGATGTAGTTCAATAAGGTTGGGTAGATAACACCAAAAAGTGTAATTTAAGTGCTCCATGTTCTAGGGGAAAAAGAATTATAATTCTATATGCTGGAAGTAAAAACGGTTTTATTCCAAATGCGTTGTTGTTGTCTGCTAAAAATATCATGCAATCCTCTGCCGACTACCACGAGGATATGACAGCCGAATTATTTAAGAAGTGGGCAAAGAAACAGCTGTTACCAAATATCCCACCAAATTGTGTAACTGTTATGCACAATGCTTCATACCATTCGTGGCAACACACAAAAATTCCGAACACCAACACAAGAAAAGGCATCATTGAATTTATGAAAGGTAAAGGCTTGGAAATACCAGAAAAAAACACAAAAAAGACTTTATTAGAGCTGATTGGAAAGCAAAATTTTAAGAGGAATATGATGCTGAAAAAATTTTTGAAGCACACGATCATACTATTTTACGACTGCGTAAATATTATTGCATTTTGAACCCCATTGAAATGGTGTGGCTAATGTAAAAACAAGGCTACGTCAATATCATCAATCCCCACAATTAAGTGAGTCTGTTTTAAAGAATATAAAGATAATAGTAGACAAAATAGGCAAAAGCGATATATGGAGGAAGTGTGTATCTCATGTGATAAAAAAGGAAAATGGATATTCTATATTACCACCTATTAATCCAATTATTATTAATGTAAATACCGATTCAAGTTCTGAAAACTCGGATAGTGAATGAAATCTTGTTTATTTAAAGATCATAGACAAAGCTTTGTTGAAATTTGCTTATTTAACATCGACCTATTTCCGCTACTGAGACCAATTACCGATGCCAGGAAACGAGCTCCCCCTTTAAAATTTTGTCGAATATTTCCTTTATAGAATAGCAGAAATTTTCTACCTGCCTAACATCATAATGCTGCAAAGTTCATAGTATCATGGCCTAACATTTAATAAACAAGACAGTCGCTACTGTACGCCCCTTCGGAATGATTATATACCATCTATGCAACAATACTAACCCATTTTCAACATATTTACTTTCAAAATAAATGTATGGGGAATCAGATTGTTGGATTCCTGGAAATTTACGATTTTTTGGAAAACACCTTGCATCAAATACTAGTAATATTTCACTGAGAAAGAGAAGAAATGTGTTCTTATGACTGATGGCGCAACACCGCATTATACCAGAACATGTAGTACATGATTATACAACCATTATCCTAATAGATAGATTGGCCGGGGTGCAAATGCACCAATTAAGTGGTTTGCTCGGTCTCCTGACCTAACTCCCCTTGATTTCACTGTGTGGGGTTATCTAAAATCACGAGTTTATAATACTCAAATTAACACGATTGAACAGATGAGAGAAAATCGATCAAGAGTTTACAATGCTACAGAATGATGAAGGAACTTTACAGGGTGTTCGACGTTTTTTGAAAAAAAGACTTAGATTGTACATAAGGGAAAATGGAGGATATTTCGAACATTTTTTTGTAATTGATATTTAGCTATTTTCTTCGTTTAACAATATTTCAAAGCAAGAATTTATTAATAAAATGTTGTAAGAGCACGTTGTTTCTTAAATACAAATTACTCGAGAACTGCTTAATTTATCGAAATACAATGCAAATACCTTTTTTATTTCTAATGATATAAAAATTAGCTTTTTACAACAATTTTCAGAAATTTGATAAAAATGAAAAAGTTATGAGGAAAATACTGACAATCACCCCTAAAACTACACCTTAAACAGAAGGGAGGGTTTGATTGATAGCATGTAAACTAGTGTCCAGATGGCCTATGACTAAGTTTAAAATATAAATTTCATATTTTAAGAAAGTCGGAAGATATTGCAGAAAAACTGATACTTATCCCCCTTTAAGGGGTATATCTCCCTTACTATTCATTTCCGGAAATAAGTTTATATGAGAGACCACAATTATTTTTTGATCTACCATCAGCCACAGAAATATAGTGAGACAATTTTAGAACACCTTGTATAAGTAATAAGCTGACTTTTGCGGATTTGCATTTATTAAGAATTTTCATTAGTCTTCATTTCCAAATAGACTATAGGCTGAAATATAGCTAGTCTACATGTTGAATAAATTGGATATGCCATCAGCTAGACCATCACTAAAATAGGCAGTAAACATATCACATTACAATACATTAAAAATAAAGGTAGTATTACCATCAATTTCAGCACATGTGGCTTTTTTCCGTAGAATTCCGGGGTTGTCTCGGTACCAAATACCGGGACTTGAACCCTATGTGGAATTGGTGATTCCGTATGTGGCAGTTTTTTTATTTACAATTTATTCATTACATTAGAATTATAATGCCAAATTTTACAGCTAGCGGTAATAAGAGACAACTACTTCATTACTGTATTTCATCAATATATCTATGTCGAGAAGTTCTACGTGCCACACAAGATTCCAAAGGCATGGAATCGAGTAGGTGTCATGGAAAGTGCAAGGAACTTATAACATTCATTTACATTTATTAAAAAAATAAGATTATAATTGACATTTTCATGTACACGCACGTGACAATTAGAATTACCACGTCACAAGAAAGACGTAGACACAAGTAATATGAACACCTACATCGTGTAATATACACGCGTATAAAAAATAATTAAGGTATACGTAACAAGGGTCATTTTTTCTGTTAAAAAAATATGTTTAAAAATGGACTATCATTTTTATATACAAGTACAGAAATAATAGCCTCCAACCTTGAGTTTATCTTCTATTTATAAATTTCATGTTATAATTGTGGAAAAGTTCTTAGGTTTCTAGCGTTGCATGACCCAAATGATTTATATTTCATTCTTATCTTTATTGATCGCTATCGCTTTTGTCAATCGCCAGTATTTCTAAGGTGTCATGTTCACAGGATGTATTTTTAACCACTATGTTTACTATGAATGTATACAAACGTCATTAGTATTTGACGAATAGATGATATATTGTTTAATAAATACCTTCGGGCGAACGTCATTTGTACAGGTATTTATATTATATGGAATGATACAACGTAAAACACATTACCGAATTAGAATGTGTCGGGCAAATTATAATGAAGCATTAATTTTGTCGCAAATTTCATTTAACACATCTAATGTAAATAATTTGGCGAGAAGGAATATTACGAGTGACACAAATATCAAACTTGCTCTAGTTTTCTCTGTTTGTCTTCCTCTGAGACATGGACTGTTGAGGGTGAGAGGCGATCAAAATCTTAATTATCCGAGATAATAATAATAATAATAATAATAATAATAATAATAATAATAATAATAATAATAATAATAATAATAATAATAATAATAATAATAATAATAATAACAATAATAATAATAATATGTCTTTATTTATTTAATGCTATACAGAATACATTAGAAAATGGTTGACAAGGGTGGCGAGATCTAGCATAGCTACTCAGCTAACCACCCACTAAAAAACTAAAAGTTAACATCAACGCTATGGAATAACATACACCAAGTTGAACAAGTACACACAATTATAAAATGTTAGAACTAATTATGAATTATTTTAGATAATTTTTAAAGGTCGCAACGGTTGAGCATGATTTTCTTACCGGAGGCAGGGAATTGAAGGCCTTGACGGCGTTGTAACTAAATGAACGGACAAACAAGGCGGTGTTGTGACTAGGAACATTATATAGTCTCTTGTGACGTGTGCTTCTTGGATGAATGTCGAATGCTGTGACGAGTTTATTATAGAGATAATTCGGTTGCTTTGACTGATTTATTTTATATACTGATGTGCATAAGTGCATAAAAAACCGCTGCTCCAACTTAAACCACTCAGCTTCACGGTAATAGGATGAAACATGATCAAAGTATCTAAGTGCATATCAAAATCTAATACAACTATCCTGAAGCTTCTGTAGACTCTCCTTACTCCTAAATTTTTGCAAACACTGGTAAAATTTAAATTGACGTTATTTATATGTATATTAAAGTTATCACTACTCATGATATCATACTTATTTTTACCAAAAATGATCATTTGAGTTTTAGATTCATTTAGTTTAAGGCCATGAGAGTTTGAGATTTTAGAAATCTGATCCAAATCCTCGTTAATATATTTTTTGGCTGACTACATTTTCAAATTTAAAAGAATGGTAGATTTTCATGTCATCTGCATACTGGTGTGCAACTGAATATTTTAAATCATTACTAAAATCTGCAGTGTAAACTGAGAACAACAATGGACACAGTACACTTCCTTGTGGCACACCTTTGGTTAAAATAGTAAAATCTGAAGTTACATTGCCCAGTATTACTCTTTGTTGTCTGTTCATTAAATAGTTGTTAATGAAATTCAAAGAAGAGTTGCTTAGTCCAAAATTCTTAAGCTTAACACATATAATACCATGGTCAAGAGTATCGAAGGCCTTACTATAATCAAGCAGAATAAGACATGTATTACCTTCATCGCAAGCCCTCACTATGCCATCACTAATCTGCAACAATGCAGTAGCATTACTATGTTGAGCCCGAAAACCTGATTGAGTAACTGGTATAATATGATTTTTAGAGAAATATGCGGTTAACTGTTCATACATAATTTAAGTAAAATATGGATTAAGAAAAGAAATAATTTTAACATCAATTCCATCAACTCCTTTTGAGTTAGATCGAATTTCGGAAATTATTTTTTCCACCTTTCCTTCATTAACTACAGAAAAACTAAATTCATTAGTAATATTAGGAAATATATTTTTATTGTAATATTCAAAGAACTGATTGCTAATATGGTCGAGGTCAGTAGATGGAATACTATCAGAAAAATAATTCTTGAATTCGTCCGGATTACCTACTACTTCAGGGTGGCTTATAGGTGTAGAATTAATATTTAGCCACTTTAGGGTACGCCAGAAACTTTTAGGATTGACTTTAAATTGATAATTTAAATAAGCTCTTTTTTCATTCCTCACGGATATTGTAACAACATTTCTGAGTTGTTTATACTCATCCCAAGTTGCCAAGTTTATTTTTTTAATATTTAGAAAGTGCTTTGTCTCTAAGACGCATCATAAATTTAATATTGTCGGTAATCCAAGGAGCAGGAGGTTTCGAGAAGCGGGCTGCTCTATAAGGTGCATGTTTATCAAAATGTGCAGTTACATTGTTGTTAAAAAAATATATGTTGTTAAAAAAATGTAGCCAATAATGAGATTTAATATCGATTATTACTTGCATTTATTGATTAAGGACCCCAATACGCATTAAACAATCAAAGTCCACTGTGGCAGCTTACTTACCTCCAAAATTATACATGTAACCAGGATACAAGAAAAAACAAAAAACAGTAACAAGAATTTGGAAAAAAAAGTAACAAAAAATTATTATTATCATTTCACCTACATTTCACAACGATTAAACGATCCTGAGCCTTGAAATTTTTATTTTAGCGACAACAAAATTAATAATAGTTACAAGGTAACTATATTGGTAACCCCGACCTGATAGGCGCAGTATCTATATTGTATTGTCTGGTGGTGTCCAGTGTTGCTTGGCCCCTTTTTCTGTTCCGCGACGATTTTGGGTGCTGTCAGTTAGAAGTTTACTTCTGAGAGGCTCCTGGAATTGGATATTTCGTCGTGGTCAAGATCAGCAAGCAGGGATTTTTCGTTGTGAACCTTGTTTTAAAATTGCCATTTTTCCAAATTCTTATTATTGTTTTTTGTCTTTTTTGTATCCTGGTTACATGTATAATTTTGGAGGTAAGTAAGCTGCCACAGATATTCCAATCCAATCATTTATAGACGAACTACTTTTGATATATTTCATGGTTTATCTCACCCTGGCATCAAAGCAACTAGGATACTAGTTTGCGATAATTATTTCTGGCCTAAAATGAGCTCAGACTGTAACCTACGAAATCATGCATTAACTGTCAAGCTACTAAAATCACGCGTCACACAAAAAGTCCGCTAGGACATTTTGAAATTCCAAAGAGTCGTTTCGACCACATACACATTGATTTGGTGGGCCCTTTGCCTCCTTCTAAAGAATGTTCTTATATTCTGACTGTAATCGAACGGTTTACTAGATGGCCAGAAGCGTATCCGCTTCCGGACATTATGGCAGAAACTGTGGCCCATACCTTATTTCAAAATTTTGTTTGTCGTTTTGGGGTGCCATTGACTGTGACAACAGATCAGGGTGTCCAATTTGAATCTAAACTTTTCAATGAATTTGCAAAATTTCTAGGTTTTCATAGAATCCGAACTACCACTTACCATCCCCAAAGTAATGGTATGGTGGAACGTTTCCATACCACACTTAGAGCTGCTTTAACAGCTAGGGTTAATACTACACATTGGGTGGACGAACTTCCTATAGTATTGTTGGCTTTTAGATCTGTACCTAAAGACGATTTGCAATGTTCCTGTGCTGAACTTATTTATGGTCAAGCTTTGCGACTACCCGGTGAACTTTTTACTAAATCATATGATTCTCCTAACGTTCCTTATTTTCTTGATAAATTACGCACATATTTCGCGAATTTAAATTTCGTTTCTCCTGTTTCACACGTTAAATTTAAACCATTTGTCAGTTCTGACATTTTAACTTGCGATTTTGTTTTTATTCGCGGTGAGCGCGTTAAACAATATTTTGCTTTTTCTTACGAAGGCCCATTTCGGGTACTGTCTCGCACTGACAAGCTTTTTACCATTTTAAAAGGGCTTAACATTAACTGTCAATGTTGGCAGATTCAAGCCCGCTTTTGTTTTAGACGGCAAGTATGTTGTCGCCCCACAATCGAAGCGAGTTCGATTTGCCATCGACTAGTGCTGCGACTGATTAACTTCTTTATTTCCTAACAGGGGAGTATCTGTGGCAGCTTACTTACCTCCAAAAGTATACATGTAACCAGGATACAAGAAAAGACAGAAAACAATAACAACAAGAATTTGGAAAAAAGTAACAAAAAATTATTCATTTCTACAACTATATTTCACAACGATTAAACGATTCACGATCCTGAGCCTTGAAATTTTTATTTTAGTGACAACAAAATTAATAATAGTTACAAGGTAACTATATCCATCGAATTAATTGTATATAGAACAAATTAGATTAACATCCCAACAGGACCGTACCGAAGCCTACTTACTTTGGTGGGGAGGGGGGAGGAGAAGATGAAAAAAAAACAACTGTATTAAGCATAATTTATCATTTCAGTAAAATAATTTCTTTTATGAAAAACTACTAAAACTAATAAATTTGAATCGAATTCAAATTCAAGTCACTATTAGTCGGGAGGCATGTCTGTTGAAATACATACTCCGTGGGAAATTTTATGATGAATTGCTGGGACCAATTTTAAAACATTCCTTATGCCTTCGATAATCATACCTTACCAGATATTTGGCTTGATTTTGTGGCAGACGTCATATATTCAAGATGGCGACCACTCCAGACACCATCGGAAGTTACCGATTAAAACTTTTGATAGAGCCATTCTATCAATATTTTGTACTGAACCTTTTTTATTCTAAATAAAATTATAAAAGAATAGTTGTAACAGTTTATGTCAGATAGCCTACCGGCTATCAGTTATAGCAAATAAACTCTATCGAGTCATCAGAAATTATTAAAAATTTTGGAGTTCCTCAAGGGAGTGTTCTAGGCCCCATTCTGTTCATCATATGGTATTAATGATATGAATTACCACATCGATTCTGAATTTCCCAATTTATTTGCTGATGATTCTCTTATTTCTACTAGTAACATGAATTTACCGGCTGCTATTGAAAAAATGAACAGTGAATTAAAAAATATTGAAAAATACCTTAATATCTGAAAACTCAAACTCAATGTTACTAAAATCAAATTCATGATTTTATCAACTGGACAGAAATATGCACATACTAATATAGATGAGATTAACATAAATATACATGATACTAAAATTAAGATGGTACCTGAAATAAAATGCCTTGGATTTATTATCGATAACAAATTAACACTTAAAAGCCATCTTAATTGTACTCAAAAAAAAATATCAAAGAAACTGTTCTTTTTTTCAAGGGTGGCTACTAATTTGTCAATGAATACCAGAATCACAGTGTATCAAACTATAATACAAACACATTTTGATTATTGGAGAATGAGAATAATACTTCATTGCAACCAATATACTCCCATTAATATGATGCTAAAATGCTAAAAAGTGTACTAGCCATTTTTTAATGTCGAAAAATACCAGCTAGTTAAGATATTAGTATTTATTTCAATATTTTTATTAAATTAATTGTAATGTTGTATTGCACGTAAAATGTTTTCAGCCTAATATTCTTCGTCCGAAAAGCAATCCGACCAAAGTATTGGCAATGATGTACGCATGTCTTCATTGGCTCCACAGCGATTTTTTATATATTTCCTTTGTAACGTGCGGAATGCGCAATAGCATCCTTCGTTACATTTTCTAACAATTATTAGAAAAATTTTAATAATCAAACAATTTATTCTCCTATGCTCTGGTACCATAACGAACATTTCTGGACAGATGAGAGGTTGGTAGTAGCTTATACTTACGCATCAGTATATTAAACAGCGCACGCTCGATAATATTCAAATTAAATTAAATAAATAGATCAAACTGACTGAAAAATGAAGTTGAGTCGAGTATTTATAATAAAGTCGGATAGTCACATGAAACGTAGAACTATCAGTAACAATATAGAACATTTGGCTAATTAATATTTCACTAAAATAAAGAGAACTACTTTTTGGGGCGGAGACACGTTACTGTCGGTCCGAAACATATGTCACAATACACCGCGTTAGACTAAATTCGCTCTCTTTCACTCGAGCCGTCCTTCGAGGTGGACGTAATAGAAATTTTGTAAGACCCTAACGGGGATATTGGTAGAGAGGAACCTTATAGACGTGTAAGGTAATAGTTAAATAATTATATATTGTTAAATACCATCTAACATTTAAACATATTGTTTTAGGTTCTTTTTTTTCTTTTGTTTTTCTATATAATTACAAATTTCATTTCCACGTCGAAGTGATCTTAATGTCACACCTTTGCTTCAAGAAAAATTATCTACGTTCTATGTTGATACTACGTTTTTATATAAGTTTCCTTGATAACTTTTTGGGATAAGAATACTATGTTTACCTTTATTATGAAATTTTCGACACAACATCTATTTAAGATTTTCTATCAAGCATACGAAAACCTGAGCGAAGAAATTATTTATGTTATTCGAGCATAGCACGCCTCTACGATTTCATAACCTTCAAAGTGGAATGGTACGACATGTGACATCTCGCTAGAGCAAAATGGAGATCATGAACCATTTAACTACCCAACGGTTATAATCTATTATCATCGGAGGACAGGGGCATACCTAGGAATTTCCCTCATCAGGATATTCTAATAAAAGATAAGTACCTTTGATTATTACCTGTAAAAGGGATTATTTTCGCATATCTAGTGCTACACATTAATTCGTAGTCACTCATATCTTAAATCCGTTGTTACAAATATTTCGTCGTAGTTATTTATATCTTAAATTCGCTGTAACAAATATTTCTTCGTAGTATCGATTTCTTGTATTCAACGTTTAACGTAATCGTAGTCGCTTGATAACGTGATATTGTTTGAATTTTGCCAGTATCGCAAATTCGCTGTGTCAAAGTACTTTTGTGTTAGATGTGTCTCAATGGTTAGACACGTTAGTTATTTGCACATAATACGCGTCGTGTGATCTGATATTTCCTAGATTTGACTCGTCAAGTCGCATCACTTATGTGGATTATTTATTTAAAGGAATTCGGATGTTCGGGGCGCGGTGAAATGTGTATTATCTTTTGTGGTTATATAACTTGGGGTGTCCCGTATTTTATTTGCTAGAGATGAGTTCTAGTATTATTTTTTTGATGGTTATATAACTTGGGGTGTCCCGTTTTTGAGTATTTGGCATTACGTAGCGGGGAGGCTATATACTGGCAGGCTCAAATAAATATCAGGTTCGAGTGAAATAGCATACCTTCTATTAGCTAAGTTTTATTATCTTATTTTTGTAAAATATTTTAGTATACCTAATGTGTAATATAGTTTGTTTGTCGGATCGTTTGCGAGATACCTTTGTATTATAGTTCGGTTTAAATCTCGTAAATGTTCATATCTTTTGTAATATGTGATTTTTAGTATTGAGGTAAAGTTACGAGACGTATCTTTTGTAATATAGTTTTTTTATCTCGTAAACACCTCAAGTTTATCTTGCTGTTGAGCAATATGTAATATAGTATATCTTGTAATATAGTTTACCTTGTACATATTTTGGTGATATTTTGCTATACAGTATCGCTGATGCTGTGATAGCTCATTGTTTTTGTAATATAATATTTTGTAATATAATTCTATTGTACATATGTAACTTTTGTCTTTGGTTTATCTTTATCTTCAATTTTCCTTGATTACACTCAGTAATCAATGGCGCCCAAGCCTTGAACTCCATGCCCTTTAGCTCTCCGTATCTTTACTGTGCTAGCCAGGTTACACCAGTGACGCTAACCACGTCGCTCGTAGGGTGGCCCACACTAGAACACTTGGGCAATATTTTAACAACGAGGTAAACCTCCTTTTCTTAGCCACACCTTCATGTTTATCCAACATATATCTTAGGACAGTACTTCACAAGTTAGCTTATATAATCCCAACATCTGGCCATTTTTCTTTATACCTATACTATATAGAGGGTGTCCATTAAAGAACGGCCCATACCCCAAGAGTAGGTTCTCTGATTAAAAATAAGTCGTTTTTTTGCTTTTTTAATGATCTTTTATTACTCTCTTTCATTTCGTGAGTATATTAGAGATTAAAAAAAATATATTAATTGATTACACCCTGATATAAATTTCACTTTGGAAAAGGAAAATAACAAAAATTAAAATTGTTTAGATATAAGAAAGAATAGAATTAATAGTACACATCAATTTCCCATTTACCACTAACCATCACACACAAATATAGTTTACTACAGACTTATTGTGGGTATAAAAAGCGTCAGGGTCTTTGTACAACTTATTATTTTTCAACTTTGGGTAAATATTCAAGTGAAGAAATAGCTCAATAGTATACTGATAAAACGTATCAAGTCTTTTATTATTTATTCTTACTACCTAAAACTAAGTTGCATAAAAAGATTTTTAATTGAAAGAAAATTTTCTTTTTCCGATACCCTTACCGAAAGTAGCATGTTACGAGTATTGAACTCGCTATCCCCCGGGCATCTGGGGTTTAAGTCGCCTGTCTGCGGTTTACGAAAATTGAACTCTCTTTCCCTCGGGCATCTGGGGTTTAACTCACCTGTCTGTGGTTTTACGAGAAATGCAAAAACCTGCTCAAAATTTAGCCAGAGGCCCCACAAAGTCTTAATCCGCCCCTGCTTAATTATATTGAAAACCTTTGACTTGATTGGCGTAATTGTCTAAGGTCTTCATTGGTTTAGATTTATTTGTAGACAGCACTGATGCTCATAACAGTTTAAACTTATTCCAACAAAAACGAAATTTAAAAATGTTTACGATTACTATACTTCCACTCCACTACCTGAATGTGGAAGTAAGAATAAAATAAAGTTAGAAATTTGAATAATTGGCTACACAACATTAATTAAACGATTCAAATAAACCGACGTAGACACATAATTAAAACCCTCGACCCACCCTTGTGTGTATGTTTGGAATAGTGACGAATCACATTAAAAAGATTGGATGCACGAAAAAATTAGATTTATCAGCATTTTGTCTGTGTTCACGGACGTTTTCAAAGCTCAAACTCCTGATCGATTGTTATTATGTTGTTATAAATGAGGCAATTTTGTGTAATACTCGCGAAATGGGTCCTTGCACAAATTGAGTTGAAAGACGTCATTTTCAGATAGATAAAGGTCGGTTCGATTCGTCTGTCTCAAAATTAGTTCTGACAAAACCTTCGTATTTAATTCATGTAAATTTCTTGGATTCTAATACAAGTTTCTCCTAACGATAATATATTCAACATATTCTAAACCCCACTGCAGTAATACTGAAGCATTCTGGGTATATTATCATATAAAACAGGCAAACAATAACAGCTTTATATTTCGTCAATAGTTTTGTTTTCTTTTATACAATTTCACTAACTTTTAATAAGAGTTTTATGTTTTGATTGTTCTCTTGAAATTGCTACTTCTATATTAATGTACAAAAAACGCTGCCTAAGGAATCACTACTTCCACACCCAGATTTCCAATCCAAGTCTCTTTAAACGAAAGCATCTTGATATTATATTTACACTTCAGTATGAGGAAATAATTGTTCATCGAATTTTTACAATATAATATGTGAAATTGTCTGATCCAAAAACAAATAATACGATGTTCCACGTCAGTATCTTTTCGCCGGGTGTGCGCATGATTACATAATTTTCAAATTTAGATCAACCATTTTCAACTCTGAAGTTATAATATCAAAATCGTAATTAACAACCTCGAGAGCTCCTGTTTGATTTTTTCGTAATTTTAGCACTCCAGTCTTTAATAGCTAAACTGGTTATTTTAAGAGTAAAATAGAAAAAAATTCATTCAAATCCCTTATGATCAAAGTATTTCCGTATGAAAGCACCCTGGTGTCAACATTACTTTTACTTCTTAAAAGTCAATATATTGACATTTTCCCCAACATATTGTCATTTTTCTCAATATATTGACATTTTTCTCAATATATTGACATTTTTCTCAATATATTGACATTTTTCTCAATATATTCACATTTTTCTCAATGCATTGACATTTTTCCCAATATATTGACATTTTCTCAATATATTGACATTCTTCTCAATATATTGAGAATCGTTAGATTTTATTTTTTAAAGCATTAGACAAATTAAATGCCATGTTTCGATTAGTGTATTATTATACTCTTCGCAAATACAAAACGAAGAGTATATTTCATTTAATCGGCACATTTCTAAATCCGGCAATATCACTCGTAGGGAAAAAAATCGTGTCACTGTGTTGGTGATCGAAATTCTAAACAACTTTCAAAATGTTGGTCCGCCTGTCTGTGTGTCTGTCCGTCCGTCCTTCCGTCAGTCTGCCTGCCTATCTGTCTGTCTATCGGTCTGCCTATCCGTCTGTCCGACCGACACGTTCCTTGTAAGCATGATAATTTAAGAACGAAAAGCCGATTTGTAGTAAAATTGGAACAGTAAGTTAGCTTTAGCTAGAGGAAGAACCTCCTGTTGTTTTGAACAAAATCCGTCAGTAAACAAAAAGTTATTAATTGTTTAAATTCTTTATATTTATATACTTATATTATATATTATTGTCACATTGCAAAGCCGGCAATAGTCCCTATTCATGTATCATGTATCAACCTAATAGCAATAAATTTGTCAACAATGCGATAAGATTATGGAGCAAGCCTTAGCGATTTTCATTCATCTCGCAGTTAGAGAAGGCCATCACTCGTTAAAAATACAAACGAACATTATTATACTATGTGCAAATATTTCTTTATTAACAAAAAATTGTATCTTATAGAATGTGCAACAAAAAAAAAATTATATGAAAAGTGCAGTAAATCCGTGAAGAGTATAATGGTTGGCTTGGTATAAAATTCAACTAATTAGTAAAATATGTAAGTAAATAAGTAATTAAATTAATAAATACATATTGATAAGAAATAATGTTTCATAAAATTTCAATTCTACGAAGCTCTGGAAGGAACACCTAAAATAAAATAATTTCTATTTTTAAAATTCCGTGTTATAACTGGGAATTTTACGTAAAAATTCCGAATTATATCTCAGAATTTTAAAATTCCGACTTATAAGTCGAAATTTTATTTCAAAATTCCGAATTAGAAATCGGAATTTTAAAATTCCGAGATATAACTCAGAATTTTAAAGTAAAATTCTTAGTTATAACTCGAAATTTTAAAATTCCGACTTATAACTCGGAATTTTAAAATTCCGACTTATAACTCAGAATTTTGATATTCTGATTTATACAGTGTCTGCCAAAAAGTCTATACCATATGGAAAACTTTTTAATTCAATTGTTTTTTAAACTGGTTTTAACATAATTAATAACCTTAAAAGTGAATAATACGAATTTATTTAATAACTTTCGAAAGGTAATCAAATACGTTTTGAAAACAAATGCTAGGCTTTTGACGTGTCGATGCCTTATTAATGTCTCTAATAATATCAAATTTTTTCTATTTGTTAATCGTTTAAAAATTCAAACTAAAGAAATGATTGAAATTATTTTAATTCGAATATAGAACCAATAGGGGACGCCTGATATTTTTATCCAAAAGTATCCCCAAACATCTGTTTCCCATTCAGCAGTTGGGCGTACTTACTAAAAATTCAAAACAACCCGCTCAATTGAAAATCTTTACAAAAAGCCACACACGAATTATTGTAAAGTTGATAAATATAAAGAAAACGTTTTGCTTGAAGTAATAGAACATAAACAAACTTTGATTGCCACAATTTCCGACAGAACTGACACAGGAGGAACTACTAATAGTGTAAGGAGAATTTTGAAGAAACCCAAATTTCGTCCGTACAAGCCAAAGTTTATTAACAAGCTTAAAGGACGAGATCTATCTGTTGCTACACAGATTCTGTTCACAGACGAAGCAACTTTGTCCTCAAGTAAGTTCCCAAAATTGCAGGTGGTGGGCTGACGAAAACCCAGGATTTATGATTAAATGTAAAGACCAGATATTGTCTAAATGTTATTTGTGGCATCTTAATTTTGTTTTCCTTCTTCAATTCTTTGGGACTTCCTGCCACATGTATGTTTTCTTTTTAAGCGGTGCTCGGGGAATCTACAAAATGTTACAATTAACCAGTATGTTACTGGTAAATAACCTCTACGCCTGTGACGTTTACGTCAAAGGATCAGTTAAAGGTTACTCTTTTTAATAAACAACACAAATAAGTACAAAAACTTGAAATTAAATACTTCTTAGAGCTGTGTATTTATCATACACAGGAAAAAAATTATTTTCAAAAAAAAGCCTTGAAAAAGGAAACAGAATAGATTTCCGAAACGTCGACGAAATATTTAATTTCAAGTTTTTATACTTATTTGTGTTGTTTATTAAAAAAAGTAACCTTTAACTGATCCTTTGACGTAATCGTCACAGGCATAGAGGTTATTTACCAGTAACATACTGGTTAATTGTGATATTTTGTAGATTCCCCGCAGGAACTTCCAAAGAATTGAAGAAGGAAAAAAAGTAAAGACCAGTACCCTTTAAAAACCAATGTTTGGTGCGATATTTTTAATGGCAGACAAATTGGCCCCTTTTTTCGGCATAATCTCAATTTGGAATTTGAACTTTCTATGAATGAAATTACTGAACTAATTGACGACATGTGGTTGGAGGAAAGAGCCGTTTTGTGGTTTCAACAAGACAGCGCTTCAATTTACAGTGCTATTAATGTAAGAAATTATCTGGACAACTTGTTTAGAGGTAAATGGATTGGCAGATATTCACAATACCCATGACCAGCAAGATCCCCGGACATAATGCCTCTAATTTATTTTTATGGGGTTACTTCAAAATTAAAGTTTACCATAGATGGCCCTTCCAAAATATCGATCATTTAGAATACACCATCAGGGATATCTGCCTTGAAACACCCCCAAGAATTTTGAGAATGAGCAACATGCATGAAATTTAGAAATGCAATAATTTATTATTTTTTCGTTATATATGTTATATATGTTGAGAAAGTAATGAAGAAAAGGTTTTAAAAAAATGTGTAGCCTAAATAAACGACTTTGAAATTCAAAATTTTATGGGAACATATCCACGTGACTGAAAACACCACGCTATTGGTCTGATGTCATTCGGCATAATGTCTAATGGTCGTCTATCTGCCAAGGGGTTAAATCGTAAATTGTTTTGTGTTTTGTAAATGTGTATTGATATGTTCATAAAAGAAATCATTCATTTATTTATTTATTTTAATTATTAAGTGGTAAAAATGACGGACACGGTTTTTACGGGGCCAGAGTGACAATTTGCCTGTTGTTGATGTGTTTATGATGACAAACTTTTTTGCTACTAATACTGATTTTATTAGTGCAGAAATTTGAGGTACTAAAGCAACAAGGTATGTGTCATTCATTATTCTAAACATTAATTCAATTGTGCCCATTTTTATCCGTTTACTGTAGTTAAATATAACAAATTATTTATGTATCTAACCTCAAAATAGGTAAACAAGGCAATGTTTTAATGTTATATTAATTAATATTTTTCATCTTAGAATGCTTTACTTTTTTATATAATAAATACCTCCCGTCACTTACTAAGTACGTACTTTTAGGTAGGTAGGTACATTAATAGTAAAAATAACTGTTGACATACATAGGTATATATAAATATATAACCGGATAATATGTAGAATGTCGAGAAGTTACAATCAGTTTGTTCATTTGTGTTGATTTATAGCAACTTTGAAGCACGTTATCTCTCTCACACTCACGTTACTTGTGATAGCACTATCTTTATTTAACTGCTTGAAGCTGCTTTAAATCAACACAAATGAACAAACCTATTATTCCCACCGTTCTTATACATTTGTACATTTTAATTCAAGGTTCCTATTAACAGAAGTTAGTAAACTTTTGTATTCCTATAAATAGGAAAGTGACCAAATTCACCATGATATGTAAACAAACTATCACAATAATATTAGGGTTAGGACATATTTTCATAATATTATTATAAAATAATTAGTTTTAATAAGTAAATTTACATCAAAATGATCCTGGCATAATCTTGAGGATGACGTTAATTCTGCATTTCGGTCGTCTCGTCTCATAGCTCTGCACAATTTCTTCCTAACTTTATCTCGTCTAGGCACATTAAAAAATAACTTTTCTGGAGTTTTTATTGTAGTATTTGTACATTTGGGCACAATACAATATTTATAGCTACTTTTCTTTGTATTTTCCATAACACAACATAAATAATGTGTACACATTCGCAATCACAATACGTTTTCCGTCGGTGCGATGTGCCCTATGACGTCACACACAAGTAGCGCGGAAACTTCTCCATTTAAACGCAGTTAAATTGACAGCTGCAGTAAATAATTTTTTTAACATTTAATTAGAACATAAAACAAAAATAAAATACTGGAAAAATAATGTTTTTTAGTGGTCTATTCATCTGTGATGTTTAAAAAAATTATGCATTTTGCTCATTTTGCAATACGATAATAATGTATATGGAAAGAGAAGGAAGACACAAACATGGTTTAAGGTTAATTGTATTATTCACCTTTTAGATTATTGAAGTATATTTAATTTGAATTTTTGGTTTTATTTATCTGATCTAAATTCGATTTAAATTAACAATCGCTGCTTTAATATTTAAGCCGATTACCGTACAAAATTCACAAATACAATAAGTGTTCAGAATTATCCTACTGTTTTTTGTAAAAAAAAATTTTGTCGTTATTAATTACATTTAAAACAGAAATGCAACATTTAAAGTATAATTTTTCTAAGATGACACTATCGGCAATAAAACGCCAGACGAAGATAAATGAATATCTCACCTTTTCTCGTGCCTATTCGAGCAGAGAACGATTACAGCCCCGCCACTAAGTTTGTAGATACACGTGGTTTCATTTTTTGTCTTACTCTTGCTCAAGAATTCAATAAGCATAACTTGTGAAAGTGTAAATAAAAAATTAGTGCAAGTACTGATCGGGATTTAAAGTTATCGTTATTTAATTCTTGAGCAAGAGCAAGACAAGAAATGAAACCACGTGTATCTACAATCTTAAGGGCGGGGCTGCAATCGTTCTCTGCTGGAACAGGCGCGAGAAAAGGCGAGATAAGCATTTCTCTTCGTCTGGCGTTTTATTGCCGATAGTGTCATCTTAGAAAAATTATACTATATGTATATTTTTTGCATTGAAATATTTCATATTAACTCAACTGCAACAAAAAATTTAAAAAAAGTCATTTTACATATTTTTGGAAAAAAAAATTAAAAAATTAAAAAACTAGGTAACACATTGAAATCTTCAAATTTAGATTCTTAATGTAATTAAAAACAACTTTTCCATTTGGTATTTTTTAATAATTTGATAAATATGGGCATTTTAGGCAATTTTAAAATTCTAGTGACATTTTGGAGGTGATATAGTTGGAGATATTAATCATGCTGAAACTAATGCTGCAACCCGTTAACGCGAAATTTTAAAATTTTGATTTATAATTCGGAATTTTAAAATTCTTAGTTATAATTCGAAATTTTAAAATTCCGAGTTATAAGTCGGAATTTTAAAATTTTGAGTTATAACTAAGAATTTTACCTTAAAATTCTGAATTATATCTCGGAATTTTAAAATTCCGATTTATAACTCGGAATATTGAAATAAAATTTCGACTTATAAGTCGGAATTTTAAAATTCGGAGATATAATTCAGAATTTTAACGTAAAATTTCAATTTATAACACGGAGTTTTAAAAACAGAAATTATTTTATTTTAGGTGTCCCTTCCAGGGCTTCGTACAATTCAATTACGAAATATAGAAATTAACTTTAAAAGTGAATTATTTTTTGTTCGCTTGTAATTGTAATGTAATTTTAACTGAACCTTCATGACCGTAGGGGGTTACGTGGATACTGGTTTACTCTATCTGGAAACTAGTTTTAGAATGAGAATTATCAAATAAGAAAGACAAATTTATTTTAGGATTTTAATTGCTAGCATAACAAGAATTTAGGTTATCGAAAAAAGGCAAAGATTGTAAATCAATAATTTTAAATACAGTTTTTCTTTTAGTTCTCATAGATAGTTTTATTTACTTTTTATTAATTGACCGATTTTGTTCAAAACAACAGGGGGTTCTTCCTCCTTTTACTCAAGAATCTGTTTTTCGTTTTTGTATACCCTTTAGTCGACCCCTTCTCCTTTAAAATGCATCGTAGCGGGCTCTACTCTACTACGACATATACAGTTAAATATAGATATTTCTTTGGAGACTACTACCGCTACGATATTTGTTTCTGCGTATTTTCCTTTTTAAGTTGATGTAATTCCTTTATTCCCGTTCCTGTCAATGTCACATTGTGAGCCTTAGAGATATTAAGCGAGAAAAAACTGACAGAAAAACAATAAAACCCTTCGACTTTTCCAAATATTTGTCATGTACATACTTGGTTAAACTCGATAGCGACGGATAACCAGTCTATTTTAACTTCCAATACAATTTTAATTTCAAATGAAATCGAAAATGTGTATTCCCTAGCCGTCTGTTACTCTTTTAACACGATAAAAACAACAAAGGCAGACTGTCGATAAGAAACTTCGAAGAACTTTAAGGAACTCCGGAGTTGTTTTCTATCAAAACAGCAAAAAGTATAAATAAAACATATGGTCGCTTAATATTATTTACAGATATGGCGGGCATTTGTCTTTATTTCAACCCAATAAATTTTTATAGGTACTTACAAAGGGAATACATGCATATTTAAATGAAAAGTTTATGGAAGGTTTACAAGCTGGGTTCAACAAACGCCCGTGGCTAAGATAATAATAATAATAATAATAACGTTTATTTACAACAATACATTTAACAATAGTAACATAGATTTCTTAATATTAACTTAAAACTTTGTAAATAAACAACACAACTCACGAAGGCAAAGCCTTGTCCGTGAGTAACAATAACATATTTCATATTTCATACTGGCAGAGCATGAATACATAAAAATACTAAAAATTTGATTTGTACAATATCTATAATCTTAACGGAAATTACTATAAAACTTAGCTTATAGTTGTACAGTGAATACGAGGCGAAATGAACAACAGTCTGTGCGCGGAGGCATCAGGCGTAAATATTAAGAATTAGTAACTTTAATGGAGTGTAATGCATTAATAATGTATCCTAGTTATGTCAATAGTATTAGTTATATTTTTAGTCTATTAAATCATGTATCTCTTTTCTAGGTGTGTGCAAGACGTACATCTTCAATTTTTTTTTGAATGAGTGGTTTGACATATGTTGAGTTTTTAGATTTAGAGGTAAGCTGCTATATAATTTTGGTCCGAGAAATTTGAAGCTTCTTTGCCCGATAGTTTTATTCATTATTGGAGGTATGTAAAACGTATTCCGATGTCGTGTTTGGTATGTATGTGTGAATGAATTAAGTGTGTTTTTATTTTTTTGTTGTGCGATATTGGCTACTATAAAATAAAGTTGTCTCAAATCCAATAGTTTTGAGTCTAGGAACAATTGTTCCGTTGGATAGAGTATATTTTTTTGCAGGAGAATCTTTATAAATTTTTTTTGCGTTATTTCTAGGTTGGTCAGATGGCTTTTGGCAGCTCCGCCCCACCCTATTATACCATATTGCAAGTGACTTTGTACCAATGAGAGATCAATCCATATATCGAATATGAATATTAATTCAAGTATTTGAGGTGGATGAATATCGTTTAAGAAATTTTTATATTGCCTGGTGTGATATTTATAATCTGTTCTTGTACTTTTATGGCATTTATATAGAACATTCATAAAGTACTGATAAAATTACACTAACAAAAAGGGAGAAGATATAGTCTAGGTTTATTTCTTCAAATTCGAATGTTTAGAAGCAAATCATATTACTTTTTGCCAATCTAGGTTCTTAGATTAAGTCGACCCCGCTGATTCCGAAAATTTCGATTGGCATCTCGAATTCGGAGTTGATCCACCACAAGACCACCCCTAAAGGTACATTTTTTCAATTTATCGGGAATATCTTCGTAAGAAGTGAATTGAGAGAAAAATGTCAAGAGACTTGAAATGTTGTTTATAATATTTTCTTTAATATGGGGTATATAAAGTTCAAATTCCACCAGCCCAGTGGCGTGCAATGGGGTATATAATGAGACATATTTCAAAAAAGCAACAAAATAGTTAAGCATACTTGTTCAGAAGAATATTACTTTGCGTTATGTGTAAAATATAGTTAGCCATAGCTACTCTACCACTCAATCAGGGCACGTACACAAAGACAACTACAAAACAGCCATACCCCGCGTCACTCGAACTCAAGAGTGAGAGGTAACAGTGATTAGACGTGTTGTACCACTCAACAGAGGCCAAGTCCACTGCTACCATTTCTGCAACATTTTTGAAAACGCCTCTAAGAACCATGCCTTGGTCAGGATTCAAACTCGGGGTCCCATGATCTCAAAATTGACACGTTAGCATTGAGCCACCAATCCGTTCATCAAGATGGCGGTATCGCTTTTAAGAAGTTGTCTGCAATCTCCATGCAATGACCAGCAGCATGGGAAAGCTCAACTAGTTTGTTAGACCTTGTTCCTTGATGTAGTGCCATTGCCAATCCTATGCGTTTATGAGTGAGTACGGCCACATTATAGACAATATCTTGACATATTGGTAGAACTTCGGGATTCGTCACCTCGTTAGATTTACCTTCTTGGTCGAGAACTTCTTTCAGATGAAGTAGACATAAAGTGTTTACGAAGTCAATTGAAACTGGTCAGTGTTAAAACACAGGACCGTGCGCACTTAACTTGATATTTTGTCCTATGTATTTAACAATGGTATCGAGAATCGAATAGTAATCGAAACTGTGCAGACGAGTAATCAGCCTGAATGAACAATCAGCCTGAATGAACAATCTACGACTGCACTGGTTTAAAGATAATAAAACGGACAGGCCGACTAGCATAAAATAAACTTCGTTCTCAGCAGTCAACGTGGACTGGTGAGATGTGCTGTCATTGGCCTGGGTTTGAGGACGGGTGGCGACGATTGGCTGGGACCCGGGTATTCCTCAGTCCGATTGGTCGGTCGGTGTTTGAGTTATATCAGTTAATAGTCAACGTGGACTCGATATATCACCTAGTTATTTATAACATTTCTCCAGTGCAGTGGGAAAGATGGTTTTCAGAACAGCTTTTACCAAATATTCCGCCTAATTCGATCACTCGCGAGTATTAAATACACCAGTACAAGGAAGATATTTTAAAATTCATGAGAGAAAAAAATATGGAAATTCCTGTAAAAGTTCCAATAAAGCGCGAATTACTGAAGAATAACAGAACAGAATTTCAAAAGGGAATATGTTATTGATAACTTATCCAATATACACGGTCATACACTTTTGCGGTTACCTCCGTACTATTGCATATTTAATCCTATCGAGATGGTTTGAGCAACCTTAAAAGATCGTTTGCGAAAATGTAATGGCTCTCCAGCGTTAGGCGCGATAGTAGTTGATCGTATACGAGAAGTAATAAATGACCTCGACAATCCTGATTTATGGAAAAATTGCACTAAGTATGTAATTAAAAAAGAAAATCAATATCCAACACTAGCATTTAACTTTTTTAATACATATTTTAAGAACAGAATATTTAGCTATTATATTATGTACGAAGTTTACTTTTTTATTGTTACATTTCTTGGAATATATTTTATTCAGTTGACAAGAAATTTTAATTTAAGTTACTTTATTCTAGAGACATACTTTAATTTTGTTTTTATTAATGTTTTATCTATACAAATATTTATTTTTGTTGTACGAATTCTTTGCTTTGATTACGAAACTTACATTTTTATTTTCATTTTAGAAGAAACCTAAATTTTATTTTTACTATATATCATACTTGCCCCTCGCCAATCTAACCTGTCCCATCCCTTCATCCCGGCAAGGATATGTTCAAACCTCCTCGTTGGTCCTTGCTGAGCAATAACATATTTCAATATATATGGGATAACTTTAAAACTAAACCCAATAAATTTAAATATTTAGACTTTATATCTAAAACTGACATAATACTTCAAAAATATGTTATTTGATAAATGGACAAGAATGGCTTATCTAATAAACAAAAAATAATAAAAATTAATACATTTTCTTATGACAAGCATTTATATTTACCTCCGCCCATGTACAATAAAGAGTTGCCGACTGTTTTTGCCGGCTTTTAGTTTTTATACGATTTCAACTGTGCTCGTATACACTTGAACACGTTTAAAAAGAAATAAGGGCTATCGGGAATAAAGTAGATGGCTGCTTCTTCAGTGGCATTTATGCCTTCGTGTTTTGGTATGTCCTTAATATCTTTTTTTGTGTGAAGAGCTACATGTACAAGATCCAAATAATCTGAGTTACTAGGTATATCACAAGATGTTGTGGAAGAACTAACGACTGGTTCTGGATTAGCCGTTGAAGCTTTGTGAAAATCAACAACATCTACCTCTCCACCACTCCGCGATCTAATGGTTGGAAGAACTGATAGGTACTTCAAGAATATTCTTTAATTTCTCTATAAAAGTCGATGAACGAGTTAATAGTGATTGCGGTATTGATTCTCCTACATTTTTTGTAAGGTCCAAATATCTGTTCCATTCATTGCTTAATTGGAATATCTACAAAAAATTATATGAGATTATAATATTACCTAAATTCTCCATAATTTACTCAAATGTTCATTTGCAGCAGCAGTAAGTTCGAAACAAGTCTGAACGAATGCAGCGTTGCGTGTCCCTTCTGAAGGCAAGCACTAAATTTTCTTCGTATTTGCTGGTTTTTCAGTAAACAGCTTCTGTGGTATCGAGCCTCAGAAGCTACTAGATTTGACATATCGAAGGCGCTCTATCATAGTTTTGCTAGTGTAATCCGAATAACATGATTTATGATATTTAAGGTTTTTCGCGACATCACTTTGTAAAATGTTCTTCAGTTTCAAAATTACACTGGTTCATTTTTTATCTTGTGGTATTTATGAAGATATATTACCTCAGATAAGTGGCACAGTCTTTATCTTCTACCAAGCATAAATGATCAAATTTAATTTTCTGATATAACACCCATGCAGTAAATTCAATATCTTCTGAGCTAGAACTAAAAAGTGAATCTATTCTATGTATATTCTGAAACAAAATGAAATATTAGAACTTACGCATGATAGTTGCTTACTAGGGTGGAGTGAAAAATCTGACAATTTAGTTTCTGAACGCCTATATGCGGAAAAGTGGTGGGCTAAATAATATTAATTCCCTGCAATACCTGGAGTCGATTGGATGACGTTTAGCGGTGCCCCCACCGCTTTCAAAATTTTGTCGCCGACTGCGAGAAACAAAGCCGATTCAATTATTTCTCCAGCGACTGTCTTTAAGTGAGTGTGCATTTAAGCTGCCGATATTCATTCGAAAATAGTTTTACAGCCGCATAATTATATCTCGGTTACTTTGGTTGTTATTTAGTGAATTTTGATATTCGAGTCTTTTTGTGAAATATGCCAAAAACTAGAAAAGATATTGACTGCCCTGTATTTGGGGCTACGTCCGTGTTTAGGAAAAATACGTTAGCAAATATGCGGATGTGATGAAAAACTATGCATATAAACGCCAAACCTTAATTAACTCAGCTCAAAATAAAGCAGAACCGACCTTAAGTAACATTTCAGATATTTTGATTGCAGAACTGATACTTGTTTGGTCTAAGGCGTCTATTCTCATGGTGACAAATCAACAAATTTTACATATGATAAGACAATATTACGAAAAATTGAGAAACCTTAAGAAACCTCTAAGATCCCGATTGAATGATGCTCTTAGACAAAAAGTGAAAATATTTAGAGAAATTGCAGAAACTTTCCGATATTTCGTCCTGCAAGTGCGCGAATTTTTCATTGTGTAAGTGTAAAAACAAAGTGCCAATTAGAGAAAGAGAATTTCTAGTAGACCAGAGAACTGAGAGAAAAATGTTTATTGGCACAATTGATCCAGTTGCTAAGCGAAACATTCAGTGATTCTTACATCGGAAAGTCTTGGAAACAAGATCGCTACCTTCAACTTCTACTTCCATTGTGCTGGATATGGAACTGTCAGATGGTGAAGAGACAGATCATATTGATGGCAGTTCTAAAAAGCAGGAGGCTAGCCAAAAATTACAACGCCAACGATCTAAACAAATGCGTATTCTTATCAAGTCTCGCTCAAGTGTTTCTGATAGATCCACTGCTATTATTGCGTCTGCTGTATTAAAAGATATTGGACTGGTAACCAAAGAAGAAACTTGTAAAATAATTGAAAGAAGTAAGATAAAAAGAAAGAGAAATAGAAGACGAAACATTTTAAGAACCAAGCAAGACAAGGATTTTTTACAAGCCATATATTTCGATGGACGGAAAGATAATACCCTCAATACAGTTTCTGCAGCAACATATGGATTTGACGAACTTAGTGGCTATTGGATGTGATGGGACCGCTGTCAATACGGGAATTCATAATGCAGTAAATAGAAAGCTAGAAATTCATATTGGATGGCCACTACGGTGGTTCATTTGAATGTTACACGCAAATGAATTACCTTTCCGTCATTTAATAAAACATTTAAATGGGGAAACTACTGGCCCTTCTGGGTTTTCTGGCGAAATGAGAAAAGCATTACAATCTTGCCAATTTATACCAGTCACAGAGTTTCAAAAGATTACCACAGAACTTCCCGAAATTGACTTACAAATGTTAAGCACAGACCAAAAATATTTGTATAACATGAGTTTGTCTATATCGAAGGGTAACATATCGGAGGATTTGGCCATGCAGCCACCTCCACGTGATGAGTTCTGGGTTGTTTTATATTAAAACAAGCGAAGAGCTGCATAAATCACAAGTTTTAATAGTTGCACTTATTTAGAAAAAAGTCATAAATTTGAAGAGCCTGGGGCACCGGAAAACGTAATCGTATGAGGCTCAGTTTTCTCACCCTAAATTAACCCTACATGTAGCCACTTGTCCACATATAGGAGAAATCAAATTCGAGAAAAAATTGTTTTCGCCATTTTCGCTCCACCCTATTGCTTACCCCTTTTGGACGCTCGTGGAATTTCAAGCTTTACAAAATGATGAAAATCTTAATATATTTCACATACAATGTGAAGAAGTATCCTTCTGAATAACAATGATGAACTATTATGATGTTTTTTTTGAAACTTACTTCATCTTAAAGAAAATTTTAAAAACTACATTTCAACTATTTTGACATTTTTATCCCAATTCACTTCTTACGAGGATTTTCTCGATAAATTGAAAAAATATACTTTTAGGGGTGGTTCAACCCCGAATTCGAGATGCCAACCGAAATTTTTGAAATCAGTGGGATCAAGTTACTCTAAGAAAATAGGTTGGCAAAAAATAATATGATTTGCTTCTAAGTGATTTCCGAAGCCTTTTTAGAAAATTGAGCCTAGACTAATAGAGAAGATCCAAACTATTGATAAGTACAACATATCGGCATCAATAAGTTTATTATAGATGTAAAATACATAACAATATCAACACCTTGTCCAGAGCTAGCCAGGCATCCATAGTGTAGTAACACCATGGCAATTGAAAGACTGGCACAATAGCCAAGAGAGACACATATTATACTTTTAACGAAAAAATATACACGGTAATCAGTTGGTCATCCTTAAAAATAATTCAACTATTATTGAAATTTGTAAAGCTATTTACGTACACCTTTCATATTTAGCACCTTTTAATTATTAATTATTTTTTCTGTCTGGTGACCACTCCATATATTTAATAAAAATATATCATGTTTTCTTTGTAATAATAGTGATAACTACATTCCGACTATTATTCTTCTATGTCGTTTCTTAATCAATAATTTTGTAGAATGACCACTCTGTATAACCGATTTTATGCATAGTATTCCTAGCTCTGTGTAAAGGCAGTTACTATAACCATGTTAGTGATTATGCATGTTTAAATGCATCTGTAAACAGTATTTTCTATTTTTAATATACCCATAACTGAGAATGGTGTACTTTCAGGAAAACTACGCTCCCAAGGGGAACGACTAAGAAACATTCTTATTTATTTTATAAACTTGTTAAAAATGTGCCTGAAAATATAAAAGCCAGGCCATTTGAGACTGTGTCGGGTAGAAAATTGCGCGGATATTTTACATTTGAAGCGTACAATGCCTCTTAGGATATCCCAAATTCTATTTATAGAAGTGTACTTTGCCTTTTGCTGCCGTTTCATTTAATTTAACAACCACTGTTGAAAAAAAAGGAGAGTAACTGGAACACATGCAGTTTCCAAGCTGCCTAAGTTAAGAATATAGCGAAGGCGAAAGGAAGATGCGTAAAATTGCATTTACGATTTTATATGTAGAATCTGGTTTATTAACAAAACTTCCAAAATATGTGAAATAATTAAGTGCCAATACTACTATTTTACATTTGCAGAAATATGTTTTTACACACCACCTTTCATTTTCCTCTTTTTTAAGATAAAGCAAAACTTATTAAACCATCTAATAGTATCGGTCGTCGAAAACTTTCATCGCCTATATCAGCTAAATCGCTAATATGGACAAACAGCAATGTTGATAAACTTGTTTTCTTAATGTAAATAGATATTTTGAACATTCGATAGTAAAACACTGAAATTAGAGTTTAAAATAAGTTTTTATACTAAATAAACCGAAACCATCATTAAATGAAATAAATGAAATAAAATGTTATCCTTGCCTGCTTAACTGTACTTTAATATCAATATCTTTTGGATTACTTGATTCTAAAGCCGATAATACTGCTCGTATAGAAAAAATTTTCATATCACTACTATGTTGGGATCGAATTTCAAAATGTCCGTCCGTCTGTCCGTCTGTCTGTCTGTCAGTCAGTCCGTCCATCACGTCTCTTATAAGCACAATAACTTAAGGACGAAAAATCCGATTGCATTGAATATGGATATTAAAATGTCTGCGGAAACACCGTTACACAACAATCACAGTTTCACCCGATTTCAAATACTGTTCTCTCGTCTCGTCCAGTTAACCATTATTGCTAATAAATGGCGTATATCCCCGAGTTGAACAACTTTATCCACAACGCTCTACTCCTCTCCGTTCGCGTATACCACCCGTCCCAAAAAAAAAAAACGTTCTTTCTGTCGCACCCTGTATGACTTGTTGAGCCCAATTTTTCTAGTTGGATATTTCTACAAATAGATGTACAATAAAATTTTCAAATTTTCCATGATATTTTCTTCCTTTATTGAACCGAAGTGGCATCTCGTCCAGTTATAGCGTGTAGAAATAAAATGTGCGGCTTACATGAAGATATTTGTTAAAGCTTGAAGAATTATAGAATTGTGTTTTGATCTTTGCTTTTCCTGGTTTCATGAGAAATAATTGGTGCTGTGCATGACTGCGTCCGTGCATCCTACTTGAAAAGAACCAAAAGGTCAAAGTCTTCGCCATAAGAAGCCTTAATTTACTGATAACTCGTTAACCGGTGAAGATATAAAAAAATTGCTTGTCATAAAAAAGAAAGCTTGACTAATTGCCTAAAAAAAGTCCTCCTGCAATTTTCTTACATATGCCATGATTTTCGAGAAAATCGATATGGAGAAAAATTGCAAAATTTGTATTTTTAATGCGCGTGAATTTTCGCTTATTTGAAATTTATTGCACGCTGTCTATAGAGAAAACTGAATTGCTCGAAAACCAAACAAGCTAAGAAAAAAAAAACAAAATGGGTTTTAAAGGGGATATAAAATACTCTCTTGTGTTGCCATTTTTGAAAGCTATTGATATTTATTAGTATATAAAAAAAACATTATAACATAGTTATCTCTTGATTATTGTTGCATCTAACTATTCACAGGCCCATAAAAAATAACTGACTATAATATAATTTATAAATGCATTATCTTTTAGTTCAACGTAGTACTTCAATGCAGAAAAAGTTAGGAATAAAAATATTCGCATTTACAAATTTAGCAGCATGTTAAATTTAGCCAAAAAAATATCCAAAACATCCAAAAAAGGCTGCATATTCAATTTTTTTAATACAATTTTTTAACTATTAAATGATTGGAAACAATAGTTATATGATATATAAACTCAAAAAAAAAAATTGAGCTAAATTTTCAAGATGATTGGGTTTTTATTTTTATTTTTAGGAAACAATAAAAAATTGGGCAAAATTTGGCTAAATTCAACATGCTGGTAAATTTGCAAATGTGAATATTTTTATTCTCAACTTTTTCTGCATTGAAGCACTACCTTGAACTAAATGATAATGTATTTATAACTTATATTAAAGTCAGTTATTTTTATGGACCTGTGAATAGTTAAAAGTGAAAAAAATCAAGCGGTAACTATATTATATTGTTACTTTTATATACTAGGTAATAGACATCAATAGCCATCAAAAATGGAAACAAAAAAGAGTATTTTATATCCCCTTTAAAACCCATTTTGATTGTTCTTCCTAGCATGTTTGGTTTTCGAGAAATTCAATTTTTTTTCTATAGGACGCGCGCACAAATATTTCAAATAAACGAAAATTCATGCGCATTAAAAATGCAAATTTTGTATTTTCAATATCGATACAAGAAAATTACAACAGGACTTTTTTTAGGCAATTAGTCAAGCTTTCTTTTTTATGATGAGAATTTTTTTATATCTTCAACGGTTAACGAGTTATCAGAAAGATAAGGCTATTTTCACCGAAGGGGTGGTTTTTTGGGGGGGGTTGGGCGCCTGCGCGGTACCTCCAGAACTGATTTTTGTGGGTTTGTGATATATAATCCCTCCACTAACGGCCACTGAAGGAAAATCTCAGATAACAATTTTTGTTACGGAAATCTTTATAATTATTGGACTAAAAGAAATTTGTCTAAATTAAAATTAATAAATAATTATATGTCGTCTGTCACAAGATCGTTTAATTGCGCTGGCGATTGAGTACGACATATTAAGCGGTGAATTCATCGGTAAAGACTTTTCCGTCGCGACGTCTTGAAAGGAAGTTTTTTCTTAAATGTGTATTACACAAGTATGAAAATATGTATTTAAATAGTTTGTTTTATAAAGTGAACGTAAACAGATTATAATTTGCGGGTACCTTTTTCCTAATAAGTAATTAGGGGCGCCAAAAAGGTACTCACCCAGTTTAAATATTTATCTTCCCCCGGCCCTGTATATTGGCTCTTTCGCAATACCTGACTGCCATCAGACAGAATATGAATATCTTATAAGTATTAGTTCTAGAAATTCCAAAGCGCTAAATAAGTTCGTTTGAACAAGTTTTATGTCGTTCAGGAAATAAACCATTCAAACTTATTATTCATAAAACGACTTTAAGACGAATATGATTCTACGCTTCCGCATCCGGATAAGCTTCTGGCGATATTTCCTTAAATATCCCAAAATAATTTAAAAGAGCTAAGTCGGAGAGACAAACACGAACAATAAAAGAAATGCCCTAGGCTTCCGACAAAGAATTTAATAACCCAATAAAGAGCAAAGGAGTGGATAATTCAGGATGTTTTAAGAAATTGAAAGATATTTCTGGAGGCAAATTTGAGATTGTGCGAGGATGAGTAATGGTAGAAGAGATTCTGGTGTAACGAATGAAGTCACCCACGTCTTGTCTTAGACAACCCGACGCCGGGATGTCGAGGACGGCAGGGCCGATGTTACAAAATACAAAGTGTGGGCGGTGGCGGTAATGCGTCGGGGGTAGATTCCACCTCAATAATAAGGACGTTATGTAAAATGTTTACTTGTACTTGAATTTTTGTCATTATATCAAATCTTGCAGATTTAAAAGTCAATTTAACTTTTCCAAAACTTTAAATACGCTGCTTCAAGAAATTTACTAAATCACTGTTATTTAAAAGTAGTATTAAGGTAATAGAACCACTAGCTACTTAGGTTACTAAAAAAATTGCTTTTTAGATTGCATTTTTTGGGGACAATATTATTCACAGAAATATGTGAGTAGGCGTATTATAACAAGTAAATCGTGGCTTGATCATTTTAAATAAGAATCACTCTAAATACATAGTATTGTGGATCATGTAAACAGATATAAATGTCACTTATTCTACAGCAGAACTTATTGTTGTAATAAAATGAAGAACAAGTAATAATCTACAATCATGTCTCGTTGAATCGAGCGAATTTCCCTGTCACTCATAATCGGCACGTCTCACGTAAGTATGACGTGTGACCACTTTTTCAGGTGCATGTTCATAATATTTTTACGGTACCGATGTATCTTTGTGCTTACACATGAGTGAGTATACTCCGGTGGTGCCAAAGTGGCACATACAGCCACTATGTGACTGATATGTCCTTTTGCTAGACCGTATATCCTGCACTTGCTGATTTCGACTCTTGTATGCTCAGTTGGACGGAAAATTCTTCAAGCGCCGGGCAAAACAGTAAAGGCTAGAGAATCTCCCTCTTTCAATTTACATATTTTCTGTCCTTATGTCACCATTATGGTGGTTTTCCAACCCTTCATTGTTGTTTCCACGAAGTCTTCCTGTAATATTTCTATTCTTCTGGGAGTATCTGGTACCTTAATAGGTGATCATGGATTTTATTTGCTATTGCAGCAGTGAGGACTCTGTTCGTTGGTGGGCAGGTTATCTATCAGTAGTTTTTATGATTTTCGCGTACTTGTCTCCATTATTAGTATTATGAAAGAAGAATACGTTTTATAAAACGAGTTCTATTACAGACATGGAACAAAGATTACTATAACCTTATGTTTTAGTCATAAAAGTATAAACATTTCAGTAAACCATTGGATCCCCATGTTTCATTACTGTATAAGCTACAGCTAACAACTTCATTGATTGATTAATTGACTGATTTACCAGCGTAAGGTGGGCATTGCTACCGGGCGTCCATGGAGGTTCATTCCAACACGTAGCTTGGTCGTCCGTCGAGCACGCCCAACTGACGGCTAGACCGCGTGCCAGATCCAAATCTCGGATGTTTTATATACAGCCGGACCGACCACATACGCCGGGTTGGACATTGGACATGCTTGTTGTCAGCAGTGAGAGCCGCATGATGCGTGGGGTGGGAATACAGGATGGGAAGCGTAGGTGTTTGTGAGATGCTTCTTTTAAGTTTCCATGTTTCTATTAAGTTACCATTTGTCATCATCGGCTGGGGTGTGCAGGTGTTTGCGAGATGCTTCTCTCCAGTTTCCATGCTTCTTTCAAGTTTCCATCTATCGTCATCTCCTTATTTTTCTGTTTCTTCTGTTTCTGAATCTGGCAGCTTTTTGCTTTTATTTATTAACCGTTCCACAGGTAAATATCTATTTACGGTGGAGTTGCCGGGAAGGGTCCAAAGGGATAATTTGCTCACCCTGTAGGTATGCCGTTTCTTTGAAACAACCGGTTTCAATTTACAGTCATTATTTTCAACCGCCGCCTTCCAATTCCGGGTAGTTTCTATTTCAATACCAATACCCATTTTTTTTCTCTGTTGTTTAATAAACTGTCCTGTGACAAGGATTAATAAACCAATAAATAAATATCTTTTCAATTTTAGTTTCTAATTTTTCAATTTAAATAAAGAAATAGACTTCATTAATGAGTTAAAGTAAACAAAAACTTATCTGTTTCATTCACATCCACATCTGGCTGGCTGTTGCTTATTTTATATCACCCACTTGAAAAAGGGACCGCATCCATCCAGGTATAGATTTTACGGTCAAGCGGTACACTTTTTCGGGTTATTTATATACACTCTTTTGTGTTGATTTATTCAACCAACATAATTGAATCAAATATCAACTGCCTGGGTTTTTAATCAATGCAAAATTGTTTACGCTTTAATTCAATACAATTTCAACGTTTTGTTGTCACTTTATCCGAATTTATCTCGAGAAACACGCGACACATTAAAGATAAAATAATTGATAATAATTCTTGTGTCACTATTTACCTACTTCGTTAAACGATTTAAGGTACTACTTATTTCCAAATCATGTTGAGTATGTAGATCGCATAAATATATTCTTGAGGATATATCTCAATGGTGTTTTGTAATAGCTTTCAGAGGATGCGCGTTACTTGAATTTTGATGTACCGCTTCACATCGTAAATTTTAATGCAAAATACTTGCTGATAGTATTGAAGCACGTGCCAGGGGGAATATGGTCCTGTATCCTTATCGAATTTTTTATTAATATATGTAAAAAAATGTGTGTAAAAGGAAAAGCAAATTTGACTCGTATTTGAAGCTCCAGGATAAGAAGGGTAGTTCAGTTCAAAGAACACTTTCAGTCTGAATTACTAATAATAATAATAATACACAGAGTATCACTTGAGGATATTAGGAAAAAGTTCATATAAACAAGTGTCCAAGAATTCCTTCTTTTGAAAATAAATCATAAACATAAATTATTTAGATCGATATCCGTTGTACATATCCGATTTTTCCATTTTCCCGAGCACTAAACTTTCCAGTTACAGTAACGAGTCTGCCATGTATGCGCATAGTCACAACACATAAGCGGTTAACATACTCCTCAAATCTCATATGGTTCGTGCTATGGCGTATTTCGACAAGTGGTTAAATTTTACTAAACGAGGAGAAATCGGATTCTATAGTCTTCACGTGAGAATTTACAGAGAATAAAATCTTAACTTCTGTTTTGATAAGGGGAAGCCAGACTCCAGAAAGGGAGTGCGTGAAGTACTTGAATGTACGCTTGAACAAACGACTAACGTTTAACCAACATGTAAATGAAGCTATACGGACGGTCTATTTTATGTCCAGTAGCCTGCAACTGCTTTTAGCCAAGAATAGCAAACAAAATAAGAAATTGAATTTACACTGCTATTGTGAAGCCGGTTCTTATATATGTGATATCGGAATGGCGCAGCACGTCGGTCACAACAATGAAAAGCCGTGGAATGTAACTTTTATTAACTAAATAGGCATTTAATAATAAAACATGTCTAAAAATTATTATTATTTATTAAGAAAACTGAGAAAAGTATCCTATAGAATGTACCATAATTGTATTAAAAATTCCAATTGGCGAAAAGTATTATGTTTATTTTAGTTCTGTCATTACCATAATTCAGCGCTTTCAATAATTGTTTCTTTGTTACAGACGAAAGCGCACCTAGATGTACTGGCTGACGCGCTACTTCGGTGGGCACGCGGACGTTAACCCCCTACTAGTTAGGGCGATCAAGGGGGCGCCCGCAAAGTCAGGTCCGTGCGCCCCTGTGATCGCCCGTGCCTCCGCCCACTGATAGCGTATTACTTCAGAGAGTAAAAAGACTTCGCTAGCAGCAGTTACCGACGGAGACATCACCAGCTGAAACCATCTCTTCACCTTCTAAATATTTTTCAATTGGACTCAAATCAGGCTGCACGTGTGTCAGTCGTTCAGTACTGCAGCTGGCCATGTAGATCATTCCCAATTTAGCATTCCAAGCGAAAGTGAACAAAACCCTCTCCCAGTTTAGAGGACACCAGGATGAAGGCCTTAGCTAATCTTTTATTAAGCCATTCTCAACTTTCATCAACAGAACAATGATTGGTGCTCTGTAGTGTGGATTTATTTAAAAACTCCCAAACATGTTTTCTATTAAACTGAAGTTAGAATATACTCAATGTCCAGATCAACGCAAGAACAAGTATTTTAATTACAATAACGTTTGAAGAGCAGGGAATATAACTACAGATTCTACTAGAGCTAGAGTTCATCTTCTAACTGCAGTTTGACGCACATTGTTAATAAACAAATTCGTTAAGTCATTTGTTACAAGTTTATTGCTGTTAATGTTGTTAATATTCTAAATTAGGATTGTTATTGATACTAAACCTCGGCTTGTATAGGGATTGTGTGTTATTTCGAATAGTACTCCTAGATACATCAACTTGAGCCAAATTCTGCACATATGCTAGATATTAATTATACAAAAAAAAAATGTAAAAAAATGTAGTTGATTATATTATAATGAGTGTTGCATTGTCTAATAATATATTTATTAAAATGATGCTTTTGATGTAAGATATTATTAAGCACACTTTACTAGGCTGAAGTTGTATGTAAATAAAGGAGGTTGTAACATTTTGAGTAAAATTCAAAGGAGGCTGGTCCATTGTTTGAAATAATTCGGCTACTAGGAAGAAACGTAAATGTCAAAGGAGAAAATGTCAGTTAATGGTATCGGCGGATGATATTGCGTCATCTTGAGCCACCGAAATCCATCAATTGACATAAGCAGTAGCTTGCACATTCTAGACAATGGTTTTCAAGGCTTTTATTCATAATGCACAAGTCTGACTGGTTTATGTAACAAATGGAAATGTTTTTGTGTCCCGGCTACTTGAATTATACGGAAAATAAATTCATTCAAACAGGGAATTTATAAGAAGTCTAATACTGTCTTGGCATCCAGATGTAATTTGTATACTGATTTCAGTGCGCCGAGAAATCCAATAGAAACGTCGATGTAATAGTTTGTCAATTTAAACGGTTACGACGCGACATTATTAAAAACATTTCTATTTTCGGATGCAAGTCGAGGATCACATATGCAAGAATAATTTTATATATATTATTTAGGGTTTGTTTTAAATAATATACTAACAAAGTCTGAATATTTGCGTTCCATATTAGTTAGAACTGATAGTTTTTATATTTAAATAGGTATTTTCAATTTTAGTCAGAAAATAATCGAAGTACCGGCCTACGAGACAATTTAACAGATGATCGTAAAATTTATAGTTGAAAGAGTTTACAGTTTGCCCGGTAGACGAAAATCAATTCGATTGAAAACAAGAAATCGGATCAGAAGTCAGTAACCTCCACAGGAGTATTAATCATTCCTTTCCAGACAAATATTTGTTTCGTTCTCTACGTAAGTTATATTTGTCACAAGTTAATAATAATGTAGAAAATTCTAAATAAACTAGCCTAACTAGAGTTAAAATGTAATGTGTAATGCATTAAGAGAATACCCTTTAAAATTAGTTGAACCTAATTTTAAATGCCGTTTATTTTTTTAACTGAAAATGTAAACTTTAAGAAGACGTTTTTGTTGGGTGTATAATACTTATAAGAAATTGTACATATGAATTATGTGGCTTTCATCCTGCACCTAAAAGTATAAAGTCGAATAGTGTTCAAAACCTATCTATCAGCATTGAAAATTGTAAAGCAATAAGTTGAGATTCTAAATGGTTTAATTTATAATCATCGCGTTCCTCCTGAATTCTTTTACACGCTGTGATGACTATCAAAGACGCTTAAACCTACCTCAATGTTTTCTTGAAATAGCGGGAGAGTCCAAATTCGACTACGTTATTTGTTCCAGAGATATTTTGCTATAACTGTTAACATAACCAAAAATACTAATTCTATTCTAATAACGTGTACTAAAAACCGCTAAGCTATTTAATTTTTTTTAAGGCTAAGCCTGGACAATTTAACAAATCAATCTCGTAAAAAATATAAGGGACGGCGACAGTCAAATCGGCCTAACTGAACCTCGAAATTCATTGGTAACAGTAACATCTTTCAACTATAAGAAAGGGAGAGAAGATCAGACCCTTGAAATAGTGGTTTTTCATTTAAGAAAAAGAAATAGAATTTAGTTTTGTTATTCTCAGGGTCAAAAGGGATAAGTTCCACAATCCTCCCCACATCTCCTTCCTTAAAGCTAACGGAGAAGTTCCAACTACTAAATAATCGTAATAATAATAAAACTTCTCGACTTTCGCCACTCTGTGCGGGGAAGGTATGGTTATTATTATGACGTGGCCGTTTCAAACTTCTTCTAGGCTAAAGATTCATTCCTGACGTAGAGATAAGAAGAGCACAGATTGCACCAGCACTACTCGCACCAAAATATTTTGTGTTTTCGATATTTTTGTATGTAGCAGCACAATTTAATGCTAAAGTGATGTGAGGTACGGCCCAGCCGAGTTTTTTAATGTGATATATATAAATATAAATTCCTGCCACAGGACTACAGTGTTTTTCTTTATGTGTGACTTTTTATCACATATGTAAGTCGGTCGACTCCTTAAATAACCTTACATTAACCCTATTGATTCAATCAGTGGATGCTGTAACGGACTTATCTAGTCAATTCTAGTCTAGTCAGACGTGTAATAAAGTAGGTAACAGAAGTAATAATAGAGAAATATCAAATGTAATGTATTGCAATAATATATACAGTGTGAGCTCGGAAATGCAGCTGGTTTTATTTACAAAAGAGACACAATCACTTGCTTCACAAAAGTAAGCCAGCGCACTTTCGAGAGTAATGTTATTTTTATAATTTGTACCTCTAGCAAGTAAGCTCGTTTTTAAACTTCTTAGACACATTACGCTTATTAAATATACAAATATAATGGTAAAATGTTTGATTACTAGTCTGTCTCTATCTATATTTTTTTTTACCTTAGTTTTAAGTTACCTCTTAAGACTCTAAGAAGTTTCGAAGTGGCGCTATTCCGTTTAAGGAGTCAAACCCAAAAGCACCTGCACATAATAAATAAAATAAAATGAAAAAAAAAATTATATATTCTATAAATATAAATATATTTATTTTTTACGTGTTTAGTTTTAAAAATAATAATGGTTCATATGAATGTTTATATAACAAAAAAAATGCACTGATATCTCTAAATTTTCGTAGTAATTCATTATAAATGTCACATTTGCACTGATCGCACAAATAACAGATGCTTTTCGAAAAGCATGCGGAGTGCTAACATTCCAGTCCTTCTGCGTACGCTCTTGCAAGGCTTTTCGCAGAGGATCTGTTACAAAGCACCTTAGATAGTAAAAACATTGTCGCAACCAGAATTCCCGACCCCTGTCCCTAACTCCTTTTCACCTCTGACCCAAAAATTCCGGTGTTTCTCCCAAATGTAAGCCACCAGGCATTTAAAGAAATTAAATAGTTATAATCTGACGGCCTAAATATTTTTATAACTAGATTTGTTGACTGATCAATAAGCTTGTTAATAGTTTTCCAGATATCGGCTCGTCAATAGCGGCCCACTGGCTTACATTTCTCAGGAACATCGTCGTTAGCTCAGCCATCTTACCCTCCCACTTTGTCGTTAATGTAGAACTGATTTTCCTTTTGCGTTTCCACAAGATGACAAAGGCAGTGCCTTTTGCCAATGCCTGTCGTTCCCCTATTATTTTTCTAACAGCAATTGAAAGATGTGCTGATTGTATACTGATACTGTAACCGAGGAGTACATAGTAGATAAATGGAGGTAAATGATATATTTTTTATAAATACGTCAGTTTTACTTTAAGAGCTTCAAAGTCCTAAATATTCGCATTCTAACATGGCTGAGCTAAAATGCTACCTGCGTGTAAATGGGTATATTTTACTATTAGCATAATTGTATAAGACAGTATGATGTAAAATATATGATACGATAACTGAACTAGTACTGGAGGTGCGCTAAAATGTTGCAAGGTGTCTAACTGACATCTCTAAGAGTATGGGGTAACTACTATCTATCCTGATACCTATAATATTATAACAGTAAATCTGATTATTATAAATGTACAATAAATGCCTCAGCCAATAAAATGGTCTTAAAATTGTCGTTATTATTTTTCAATTACCTTACCTCCCAACTAACAATTTGATATTTTGTAGAGGTTGAAAGAATGTTTACAGAACATTTTTTATAAAACATGGTTGTTGATATAAACATTTTCAAAACGTTTATACAGGGTGTAATTAATTTCAGGTCATTAAAAAACTGGTGGTAGGGAACGACAAGACAAACAAAAAAACCTTATATAACATGGGGTCTAAAGCTCATAGTTTTGGAGAAAAAAAATAAACAAAAATTTCGCAAATTTTCAATAAAATCTTTTGAGAACTGCTGGAATATTGAGGTAGGTTTAGATCGTCGCGCGTGTCTGCCTATGATACTCAGTATTTGCGTAGATAGCTATAAAATGTCGGCGGTCTTTAGCGGTGCGGTAAATAAGATGAAAGACGTCGACGTTTAGTAGATCTGATCTGAAGAAAACTATACTCTGACTCTTGTGCAATATTTTAGTTTCTCTGGGTGTTTCGTTATGTACACACGTCCAACCCGCCGTTCGTTGTTGCTGTTATTTTTTAATTTCGGGTCGCTGTGTATTTATAGTGAAGATTTATTTTATTGACTTTACCGTTCAAGTCGTTAAATTCTTGATTACGTACAGACACAACTTACTTGTTCGTTCTTTTTGTATTCCGTTTTGGATTTTGGACCAAGTTTTTCTTTTATTTTTCTTTATTGACAACGTTAGTTGATAGTTTATTGTTTAGTGTTGAACGGAGTACGTAAGTCCTTAATTCGACGTAGAGAACTGTGTATTGATGCAGATGCAGAATTCGAATAATTTACTTAGATGGTAAGCTTTTAACCCAGGACACTCATTTATGGTACAAACGTTAATAAATCACATTTAAATATTCTAAATTATAAACATTAATCCAAATTAAAAGACACACATGTAAAGAAATGCTCTGTTTAAACTTCTACGGCCATTATTTTCTTGCAATTGTGCAGGAAAAGATCACGAATTATTTACCTCTTTATAATTGCTTTAGTTCGGTTGAGGCGGTCCATCAAAGGCGGTCGATGATCCAAGAGGCCTTTGCACTTTTTATGACAATTTAAAAGTTGTGTAATTGGGAACTACAAGTTCACTGACAAAGAAAAGCAGTGGTTCTCAATTATTTTCTACATTAATATTAAAAAATATTAAAAAAGTTCACCTAGGTCAGTTTTTTTCAAAGTGCCCCTAGAGGGAAAAGTCATAAAGGTTTTTTGTTTGTCTAGTCGGTCCCCATTACCAGTTTCTTTTAATGATATGAAACTGATTACACCCTGTATAACGCTTATAGACGCAAAATGGGCACAGTTTATAAAATAAAGTAGTTCTCTAATTTATTTTGTCCACGACTATTAAATAATATATTCATTATGTACGTGTTTCCTCAATGATAATGCTATCCATTAATCCCTACAGTGAATAATGATTTCATTATTCACTGATTGCAGTGAATAATGAGGACAGTCAGTTGTTTATAAGAAATGACATTAGTGACTTTTACTAAAAATTTAAAATGTCAAAATTGCACCAACCAAAATACAAGTGTTGTCTCTCTAAGGTTTCTGGGAAGCACTCAAATGGTACATGCCGAAGAGGTACTTTAATGAACACTCCAAAACTACACTAGTATTTTTTTTTCAAAGCATTATCTATTAGCAACACGCGGCAATCCCCAACATTGTTTTTGAATCCATTTAGCTACGTGCCTACAAACTGTGTTATTTTATTAGTAAGCCATGACAATGTGTCAAAGCGTAATTCTGTAATTGATTTGAAACGTTAAAATTTATGCCATTTCAACGCCAATGTTACTCACAATAATTTTGCATATTAGGTACTCAAAAGGAGTATTATAATTAAATAAATGGATACTAACAGTGAAAACGAGATTTCTTTCACACCGCCAGAGATAAAGGAAGTTGCAGAAATCGCCTATTTAAACTTGTTGCCCGAAATATCAAGAAAATTATATATTATGACATATGAATCTTTCCTAAATAGGAGAAATCAAATGAATATGAATGAAATAAATATTAAATATTTAATAGTCGTGGACAAAGTATAGTATTCTACTCGCATATAATGGCTATTATTCACTCTAGTGATTTGCGACACTCGCCTGCGGCTCATGTCGTAAACTTCACCATCGTGAATAATAGCCATCATTATATGCTCGTTGAATAATATACTATTATCTCAGGGGTGTTATAAAATAATTGTATAAACGTTTACACAGGATTAAAAAAAATAAAATAAAGTAAAGTTATTTACACAGAACTTCCCTCGTTATTTGTGCATGACAGTCACTCAAAAAAAATTATTAATCACGAAATGACATTGGGAATAATAATCGGAATATAATTATTGGTATTATTACAAAGAAAACCTGATAACTTTTGGTCAAAAAAATATACAGAGTGTTCATCCAACAGCAAAAGTTCAATATACTAAATAACAGGTGCCAATTATGGAAGGCTTGCGCAAATACCTTTATAAATGTCCACCATGACTCAATTATTTCTTGGGATGCCATTATTCAATAAAAGTATATAATAGGATATGCCAAATATTCTCTCACATTTTCAATCCCACATTCACGCAATGGAGTGGAAGTATAGTGGTGATTAAAATATAGAACAAATTTTCAAAAATGTTTTCTGTCTATTCTAGTGTTAAATTTTTTTCCAAATTGGTGAAAATATGTTGCAAATTTTTTTTTCCGAAACGTGGAAACGTGGAAATTTTAAATCTGAAAAAAAAATTCCATCTATGTGGTAAAATTTTTTCAAAAATTTTTAAATTTTTTTTTTATTTTTCTTTAAATAGATTTAGAACGCTATGAAACGTGGAAATTTTAAATTTTGAGAAACAAAAAATTCATCAATTTTGGTGGTAAAAATTTTTTCAAAAATGGTAAAAAATTTTCAAAAATTTTTTTTCTTTTAAATAGGTTTAGAATGCCATGAAACGTGGAAATTCTAAATTTGAAGAAAGAAAAAAATTTTTTTTAGTGGTAAAATTTTTTTCAAAAATGAAAATTTTCAAAATTTTTTTTTTCTGAAATAGGTTTAGCGCGTCATGAAACGTGGAAATTTTAAATTTGAGCAAAAAATTTTTTTTTTCACTATTTATTCCGTTTAGACGGTCCACCCTGTATATTCTTCAGTGAAAATTCTACCAGTTCTTCGCTGACAGTAGGGTTAACTACCTACCAAATTTGACTGCTCTCCGTCAAGCAGTTTTTTAGTTAATGCACCAACAGACAGACAGACAGACAGACAGACAGACAGACAGACAAGACAGACAGACAGACAGACAGACTGACGGAATTGAAAAACCTATATTTTCGGAATCTACGTGTTCTGAAACGTCAGAATCCGAAAAAATCTCGGAGGGTGATTTTTTCTCGAATACAATACTTCCCTTCGGTATGCGAGGGAAGTAAAAATTAGTAGACGATAGTTATAAAATTATTCGAGATACCACAAAACATTTTTATAAGTATTGTGCTATTACTTCCACTGATACTTTTTCGTTATGTACAGCAACAATAACATAAGTCATTTATTTTTTAAATGTTTTTACAGACAATAATGCTACTCAAAATAGTTTTAATAAAATATTGCAAAGGTATATAGATTCTATGGGACATGACGGCGTAACTAACGACACGTTTGGTGTAATATGAGATAAATGTTAACTAGGACTTCGTTTCGGCAACTGCAAAGCGATTTTGGGCTGCGATCGAAATTTTTCTGTGAAATATGTGGTATATCTACAATGAGATTTTTGCGCGCTCTAAAAATAACGAACATTTATCAAAATTGAAAATATAAAGTGAAAATAAAATTGTTGTATTCGATCTTTTTGTGGTATAGCACCAACTGTGTTTCGCAGATAACACATTTCACAATAATGGATTGTTGCTAAAATGGTTATATCACAATAATTCTTCTTCTTTCTAATTTTTCAACAATTTTTATTTTAAAGTCTAAAGTGGCCGCTATACGAATAGTTCAAACATAAACAACATTATGGCGTCCATCGTATAAACCATATTTATAACTATGAAAACGCTTTTTTATTCTTCTTCAATTCTTTGGGACTTTTTAACCGGTGCTAGGGGAATCTACAAAATATATCACAATTAACCAGTATGTTACTGGTAAATAACCTCTACGCCTGTGACGTTTACGTCAAAGGATCAGTTAGAGGTTGTTTTTTTTTAAATAAACAACACGAATAAGTATAAAAACTTGAAATAAAATATTTCGCCGACGTTTCGGAAATCAAATCTGTTTCCTTTTTCAGGGCTTTTTTTGAAAAATCTTTTTTGCTGTGTATGACAAATACACAGCTCTAAGAATGTTTGTTATATTCAATACCCATAGATACTTACTATTTACATAGAACTGTTGATATAGTTAACAGTTTTTTAGTTTTTATACAATGTTAAGTTTGTGAAGTTCTTCTTTTAACATTGGCATAGATTTCCGAAACGTCGGCGAAATATTTAATTTCAAGTTTTTATACTTATTTGTGTGGTTTATTTAATAAACCAACCTCTAATTGATCCTTTGACGTAAACGTCACAGGCGTAGAGGTTCTTTACCAGTAACATACTGGTTAATTGTGATATATTTTGTATATAGAAGAAAACATACATGTGGCAGGAAGTCCCAAAGAATTAAAGAAGGAAAAACATTAAGATAATGCCACAAATAACATTTAGACAATATGAAAACGCTTATAGAACAAATATATTTTCAAAAGAATTGTTATGTATCAATTTTATTGTAATTAGACAGGGGCATATTGCAAAAAGCAAAGGTAATTTCCGTTAATATTTTGTTCCGGATAATTTTGCCCTATATTGCCTTTTAATCAACTACGAGGAGTATCCGTCAAAAAACAACGGTCAGTATGAAATAAATAAAATGCAAGTAGTAATTAAATAATATATTCCTCTATACTTTCATATATGTTACTATTTTAAAAGCTTCTATTTAGCTTTACTTGTAACAATGCAAACAGATCTTGCAATCAAAATTTCGACTAGTTCCAATTGAACTAGAGCTTTGATATATTGCACACATGCAGAATACGATAAACTATGTGACGTCATTCTAATTCCAACAAAACGGTCGTCCCAAGATGGCGGATTGCCTTTTTCTTAAGAATCCCCTGGATATGGCTATCAAATGAAAGGGTTTGACGAGTAGAATACGATATGTGGAACACAACATTTGCACAATCTGGTAGGTACAAAATGTGCAGAGCCTAAAGACTAAAAAGTTAAAAACAAAATTATAAAAAAATATTTTATTTAAAAAAAAATAGGTACTAAAAGAAGGAAAATTGAGAATGTACTAAAAAGAAAATGCTTATTTTTTTTTTAATTCATACATCTGGAAACCCAAAGGTTTGGGGCTATCCTGTAAAAGACTACTGCAAATGAGAAAACAATATACAATACAATATAAACAGAACATAAGACATTTCTTAGCTTCTTAGTTATTTTATAAATGTTTTATGAGGGCAATGTGTGCTTCGTTTATATAACAATTGTTTAGCAGCTACGGCCAAATACAATATGCTACCAGCAATAGTAGTGTGTTAAGAAGGGTCATAACAAAATTGTTTTATTAATGCTTAGCTAAACTATTAAAGAATAATTTTATAGATGTTTGCAAATTGACCAAAAAGTGCTGGAGGTTATTACTATAAATCTGTTATAAATCAATTTTGCCTCGTGAGCTAAAACATCCTATAATAATTGCTGCATATACGTTTACAAAACCGCGAGAAACAAATTCTACAAAATGTTTTATAATTTAGCTGTAAGAACATTCTTAGCACTTATTTATACGACGATTTAGTTGTTAAGACTAAATAATCACTTTGGCTGATTTAATAAAACAAAATGATTTTTTCAGAGCAGTAATGAAACAGTAATAAAATAAAATTGTAGATGGGCTATCATCGCTAATGGCCCACAGTGCATGTAGCATAGATTTATTTGCATTTATTTTTACTTCATTAAATACAAAAATTTCGCTCAAAGCATTTGTGTGTGTCTTTTTAATTTTGATATAGTGCCTATCCTAAACCAAGTATGGTTTAAGATAGGCACTAATCTTCAGATACTCTCTGAGAAAAGCTTTAGATAATTCATTAAAACTTGAAAGTTTTAATAGTAGTTTTAAAAAGAGAAAGGGCCTACTTCTCTAGATTGGCCCCTGTACTCTTATAAAGGTTTTAAGTCGGCTTCCTAGAGTCCTTCCAAACTATTTACGTTTATAAGTAGTCTTGGAAATAAGTTTTTAGGATAACTTATAGATTATTTTAAATCTACAGTTGTTACTTGGGGGGTTTGGGGTAAATAGGGGTAAATAAGTTAAAGCAAGCTAGTAACAATCCAGAAACTTAAGATTTGGTAGATATACTAAAAATCAAAGTCTTGAATTTGACTATGGCATCTGTCACCCACACCACACCATCCTCACTCCATTATTATAGGAATTAACAAAAGAAAATGAGAGCAAAAGTTCTACTTTGAGAAGTCTGATAATTAGTGCATGGCCTTGACTAATTTCAAAGTCAAGGTACGGTCAAATTTAAGGAAATACGTTTTTGTGGATTTTATTCTTGACCGTTATAAACGAAAAATTGTCATGCCTGGATAGGGAATTAAGAAGAGATAGATTTCATGAAAATGTAATCCATTCGAATGAAAAATTTTTAAGTCAAGATAGCTAAATAAATTCATTTTAGGCCTTTGTTCTAATTTTTAACTGAATCCTCATGACCTGTGTAGGAGGTTATGTAGATACTAGTTTAATCTGCATGGCCGTAGGGGACTGTGTGGATGCTAGTGTTAGAATGAGTAGTTTCAAATAAGAAATTAGACAAATTCATTTTAGGATTTTATTTGCTAGCGTAACCAGAATTTAGGTTATCGAAAGAATGCAAAGATATCATTAATATTTTTATACATAGCTTTTCTTTTAGTTCTCATAGATAATTACTTTTTCTGATGTCTGTCAAATCCTATAAGGAATCCGTTTCAAAGAAAATAAATTGTTATGTTAAGAGTTGCCACCTCCATATTTTCCCTATTTGGGGGAGTCGAGATTTAAAATTACTCATATAAATCCTTTAGATGAAGAGCCATATTAAGCCTACATGGAACCTAAAGGGGACGCTGGTGCACTTTTCATATTTGTAGCCGGTTTAGATCCTTTGCATAACGCCAATTGAACTCATTTTTTATGTACCTTAGTTTAGCAAGACTGCATCCCTGCAATTCAAGAATTCAATTTTTTCTGTCTACTGCACCTCTCATTATATCTATACTGGGACACACTGTATGTATAGATATTAAGAAAAACAGTAATGACAAAACATGGTAAATATATGCTTCTCTCTCTCTCCATCCCCCCCTCCTCGCTCCCCTCTCCCCCCTCCCATTCCCTCAGCCCTATCTCCTCTCTTCACTACCCCCCCCTCTCTCATGAATGTGGGCAGCTTAACATAGTGAATAAAAATTTTAATAAACTCTGTTTTTCATTTATCAATTATTGTAGTTTGACCAAGGATTCTGTAATATTATGTATGTAGCGCCATCTTACGTTCACAAACAGTTGTAGATATTCATCCCTATTCGCTTAGAACTAGCAGATTGGTTTCCTTCTTGAAATTTTAGAAGTTACCATTATTGATTTCCCCGCAACTACTGACTACATATTCACAACATGCTGTTCGTTAGTGCTGTTCATATATAGATGGCCCTGTTAGGTTGGCGGTACAAACCCTTGGGTGGTGCAATTTTTCGACTTTTAACAAAAATATGTACACATATTTAACATTTAACATAATTTTTATTAGGTGCAAATTTTCGTTTATATATTTTTTAATTATGAAGGCTGTGTGTCACTCAAAACATATTGAAACATTCTTTATAGGATTTTGCAAACAGCAGAAAAAATAACTATCTATAACTAAAAGAAAAACTTTGTGTAGAAATATTAATGAAATCTTTGCATTCTTTCGATAACCTGAATTCTGGTTATGCTAGCAAATTAAAATCCTAAAATGAATTTGTCTAATTTCTTATTTGACAATTCTCATTCTAACACTAGCATCCACACAGTCCCCTACGGCCATGCAGATTAAACTAGTATCCACATAACCCCCTACGATTATGAAGATTCAGTTAAAAATGAGAACAAAGACCTAAAATGAATTTATTTATCTACCTTGTCTTAAAAAAATTGTTCATTCCAATGGATTACATTTTCATGAAATCTATCATTCTGTTTCCTGGAAATGCTTAGCCTTTGAAACGTTTTTCGCCCTTATTCTGGAGCTCATCAGAAAGACATAAAGCCATTCATAAAGATGTTTCATGCAAAACCAAGACAATTTCTATGAATAAGTGTGAAATGATTATATTTGACATTGACTGATAAAAACAACCTCACCTATCTATTAGCTAACTAGTATTGGAGCCTATATACTCTATGTATGTTTTAAAAATGAATTATTATTTGTTTGCTTATAATTGTATTGAAACATTCTTTATAGGATTTTGCAAACAGCAGAAAAAATAACTATCTATAACTAAAAGAAAAACTTTGTGTAGAAATATTAATGAAATCTTTGCATTCTTTCGATAACCTGAATTCTGGTTATGCTAGCAAATTAAAATTTAAATAAATTTAAATTAATTAAAATATTTCTACACAAAGTTTTTCTTTTAGTTATAGATAGTTATTTTTTCTGCTGTTTGCAAAATCCTATAAAGAATGTTTCAATACAATTATAAGCAAACAAATAATAATTCATTTTTAAAACATACATAGAGTATATAGGCTCCAATACTAGTTAGCTAATAGATAGGTGAGGTTGTTTTTATCAGTCAATGTCAAATATAATCATTTCACACTTATTCATAGAAATTGTCTTGGTTTTGCATGAAACATCTTTATGAATGGCTTTATGTCTTTCTGATGAGCTCCAGAATAAGGGCGAAAAACGTTTCAAAGGCTAAGCATTTCCAGGAAACAGAATGATAGATTTCATGAAAATGTAATCCATTGGAATGAACAATTTTTTTAAGACAAGGTAGATAAATAAATTCATTTTAGGTCTTTGTTCTCATTTTTAACTGAATCTTCATAATCGTAGGGGGTTATGTGGATACTAGTTTAATCTGCATGGCCGTAGGGGACTGTGTGGATGCTAGTGTTAGAATGAGAATTGTCAAATAAGAAATTAGACAAATTCATTTTAGGATTTTAATTTGCTAGCATAACCAGAATTCAGGTTATCGAAAGAATGCAAAGATTTCATTAATATTTCTACACAAAGTTTTTCTTTTAGTTATAGATAGTTATTTTTTCTGCTGTTTGCAAAATCCTATAAAGAATGTTTCAATACAATTATAAGCAAACAAATAATAATTCATTTTTAAAACATACATAGAGTATATAGGCTCCAATACTAGTTAGCTAATAGATAGGTGAGGTTGTTTTTATCAGTCAATGTCAAATATAATCATTTCACACTTATTCATAGAAATTGTCTTGGTTTTGCATGAAACATCTTTATGAATGGCTTTATGTCTTTCTGATGAGCTCCAGAATAAGGGCGAAAAACGTTTCAAAGGCTAAGCATTTCCAGGAAACAGAATGATAGATTTCATGAAAATGTAATCCATTGGAATGAACAATTTTTTTAAGACAAGGTAGATAAATAAATTCATTTTAGGTCTTTGTTCTCATTTTTAACTGAATCTTCATAATCGTAGGGGGTTATGTGGATACTAGTTTAATCTGCATGGCCGTAGGGGACTGTGTGGATGCTAGTGTTAGAATGAGAATTGTCAAATAAGAAATTAGACAAATTCATTTTAGGATTTTAATTTGCTAGCATAACCAGAATTCAGGTTATCGAAAGAATGCAAAGATTTCATTAATATTTCTACACAAAGTTTTTCTTTTAGTTATAGATAGTTATTTTTTCTGCTGTTTGCAAAATCCTATAAAGAATGTTTCAATACAATTATAAGCAAACAAATAATAATTCATTTTTAAAACATACATAGAGTATATAGGCTCCAATACTAGTTAGCTAATAGATAGGTGAGGTTGTTTTTATCAGTCAATGTCAAATATAATCATTTCACACTTATTCATAGAAATTGTCTTGGTTTTGCATGAAACATCTTTATGAATGGCTTTATGTCTTTCTGATGAGCTCCAGAATAAGGGCGAAAAACGTTTCAAAGGCTAAGCATTTCCAGGAAACAGAATGATAGATTTCATGAAAATGTAATCCATTGGAATGAACAATTTTTTTAAGACAAGGTAGATAAATAAATTCATTTTAGGTCTTTGTTCTCATTTTTAACTGAATCTTCATAATCGTAGGGGGTTATGTGGATACTAGTTTAATCTGCATGGCCGTAGGGGACTGTGTGGATGCTAGTGTTAGAATGAGAATTGTCAAATAAGAAATTAGACAAATTCATTTTAGGATTTTAATTTGCTAGCATAACCAGAATTCAGGTTATCGAAAGAATGCAAAGATTTCATTAATATTTCTACACAAAGTTTTTCTTTTAGTTATAGATAGTTATTTTTTCTGCTGTTTGCAAAATCCTATAAAGAATGTTTCAATACAATTATAAGCAAACAAATAATAATTCATTTTTAAAACATACATAGAGTATATAGGCTCCAATACTAGTTAGCTAATAGATAGGTGAGGTTGTTTTTATCAGTCAATGTCAAATATAATCATTTCACACTTATTCATAGAAATTGTCTTGGTTTTGCATGAAACATCTTTATGAATGGCTTTATGTCTTTCTGATGAGCTCCAGAATAAGGGCGAAAAACGTTTCAAAGGCTAAGCATTTCCAGGAAACAGAATGATAGATTTCATGAAAATGTAATCCATTGGAATGAACAATTTTTTTAAGACAAGGTAGATAAATAAATTCATTTTAGGTCTTTGTTCTCATTTTTAACTGAATCTTCATAATCGTAGGGGGTTATGTGGATACTAGTTTAATCTGCATGGCCGTAGGGGACTGTGTGGATGCTAGTGTTAGAATGAGAATTGTCAAATAAGAAATTAGACAAATTCATTTTAGGATTTTAATTTGCTAGCATAACCAGAATTCAGGTTATCGAAAGAATGCAAAGATTTCATTAATATTTCTACACAAAGTTTTTCTTTTAGTTATAGATAGTTATTTTTTCTGCTGTTTGCAAAATCCTATAAAGAATGTTTCAATACAATTATAAGCAAACAAATAATAATTCATTTTTAAAACTCAAAACATGTTTAAAATGGTTTGAATAAAGGTAATTGGAAGAATTAGACTTATGATTTTATACAGGAAACCTCAAGAATTAGAAAAATAATTCTTTTGAAAATTATTTAGAACAAGTTCTACTTTTTTTTAAGAATTCGATATTAAGTAAGTATAAAGAAATCTGTGGCCTTGGCTTTTAGTATATGCACCAAATCCCAAGTTTCTGTTCTCTTACCAGTTTTCTTTAGTAATTTTTTTCCCTTATTTACCCCTATTTAACCCCCAACCCTTTACCGCAAAATATAAACTAGTTCAAGATCTCATCTCAGGAACATATATTTACCAACCTTCAAGTCAATATCTTAGCCATTGCTGAGAAAACATGCACACAAAAAAAATTACAGACCGATTGACCGATCGACAGACATAAAAAATTTGTTTCTCTCAAATTTAAAATCTCAACGTTTTATGACATTCTAAGCCTATTTCGACAAAAAACAATTATGAAAATTTGTTTACGATTACTGTTCTTCCACTCCATTATGTGGTTGTAGAGGTAAAACCGCTGCCTAAGAAATCACTTCTTCCACATCCAGATTTTTCATCTCAGTCACGTTAAAGAAAACCTTTTGACTATATTTACACTCTAGTATGTGAAAATTATAAAATGTATGGTTATAGAATTTTAATAATATTTGGGGCAGATGTCACAGAAAAATATTAGAAAGAAATCTGAGAACTTAGTTTTTAGTATATACCGACTCTTACAGCATGCTTTACTTCTTTTCCCCATTTGCCTCTACTTACCCCCAACCCTTCAGCGGAATCGTGTCAAAATATAATGTAGTTTCAGATGTCCTTATAATACATACATTGAAAATTATTATAAAAAATCTGAGGCCTTGTGTTCTAGTACATAAGTATACCGAATTTCAAGTTTCTGTAATGTTACCAGCTTGCTTTACTTATTTTCCCTTATTTATCCCTATTTAACTCCCAACCCTTCAACGAAATCATCTCAAAATATAATCTATTTCCAGATGCCGTTATAATACATACGTGTATTATTTTACCAATAATGGAGTAGGGGTGGTGGGGGTTGAAATATATTATAAAAAAACTGAGGCTTTAGCTTCTAGTACCTACATATACACCGAATTTCAAGTTTCTGTACTCTTACCAACTTGCTTTACTTATTTTCCCTTATTTACCCCTATTTACCACCCAACCCTTCAACGGAATAATACCAAAATATAATTTAATTCCTGATGTCATTATAATATACCAAGTTTAAAGTGAATATCTTTATTTTATTTTATCAACCCCTTTACCGGGGACGGTAGCCAGTGGTTTAGCGCGTCTAGCTTTCATACTGGCATACCTAGCGAAGCAGGTTCAATCCCTGCTCACCGCGAAATAATTTTAATTGTAAAATTATCCCCAAGATGTGGTTCGGACTCCACTATAAACTGTAGGGCCTCGTTTCTCTTTACCTAACACAAAATCATTCTGGATTTTCAAGGAGTTACCTCGGTGACTTGAGAAGCGGTTAAAGAAAACAATAATGGAGTAGGGGTGGTGGGGGGATGAAAAATATTATAAAAAAAATTACATACTCCAAATTTCAAGTTTCTGTACTCTAACCCGCTTGCTTTACTTATTTTCCCCTATTTACCCCCCAACCCTTCACCGCATATATGTTCAAAAAATAATCCAGTTCCAGATCTCGTTGTAATATATACGTGTACAAAATTTCAAATCAATATCTTAAACCGTTCCGGAGAAAACGTGCGGACAAAAAAGGGGCAGAAATTTTTTACTAGTTTTTGTGAAAGAGGCTTGTTTTATTTTATTTGAGGGGGGTGCCTGTCAAAAAAAGAACAAAAATGAAATAATAATGCCATTAAAATCGTTAAATCTTTTCATTATTTCTCATTTACAAATAACAAAGTGTGTGTTTTTTTCATGAGACGTGAACTTTTTTCATTATAAGAAAAAAGTGAAAAATAAATTTGTTTCCTTTTTATTTTTGGTCTTTTTTCGACAGGCACCCCCCTCAAATAAAGTAAAACAAGCCTTCTCTGTCACAAGAAGTAGTAAAAAAACAAAAACTACCGACAAACCGTCGTTGGACAAGAACAATCATATGTTGCAAGATAGCCATTTACTTATTTAATGAAAATTGCAAAAAAAAATATTTACGTTTCTAAAAATTTCTCAGAAAGTAAAAAAATTACTATGACAAACGACTTGTTATTTCACTTTTTGCACCAGTGTTAAAAGTAAATCATGTGATCATTTTAATAAAAAATACTTAGTTACATGAAACAAAAGCATTTGACGGAAAAAAAATTCGCCCACACCGAGGATCGAATCTTACTATTTTCACGTTGCGGGAGAGATGTTTTAAGAGTCAAAAACGCGTATAACTCTTCAGGGATTGAATATTTTTTGTAGAACTTTTTGTGTTTGATGGAGAAACTTGTTGGCTTTCATTTGCACCAATCCTCCAAAAGTTGTTAATAATCAAATTAGAGCCTCTCACGCAATATCACTTTTATTTCCGGTTCCGGTTATCCAATCAAGTTATTTCTGGTCTCAAAATTTTCATTTTTCCAAGCCCTTTCATATGCACAAAACCCCATTTCGATACGCTTACCCAGAGTCGAGATATTCCATTTGTTAATTTGCAAAATTAATTTAAAATTTAAATAAACAAAAGCAAACAGTTGCATTCGTGCAGACTTCTATGGGGATTATGCCCGATATCAATATTTATCGTTTAAAGTTGGTTTGAAGTCGATCAAACTTTCGAAAAAAGTTATTTGCTAATTAAGAAATTATGTCAATTATTTAAACAATCAAATAGTATTAAAGATATCGGGCCAAAAAACATATGGCATATTCTTTGTTATATCCGGATCCGTCAAACCGTTTCATTTTATTAAATAAATACGAAAAAAAAATTGTTTAAACAATTATTTGACCATAAAGCTCGCGGTTTAGAAACAATTTTCGTAAGAAAATCTTGCTCAGCGGAATTTTTCCTATAATATTCCGTTGCTAACTCAAATGGTAGCAGACTCGCCTATTTGGTTTACAAATAAATGCCCATAATGTGACCAAAATTACTTTAAACGAATTATTTTTTAATGTCATCGGAAAGCTGACGTTCAAAACTACATTTTGAAAAAAAAAATGATCCATGTTGGACTTAATGGCACAAAATGGGGGGCAATTCAAATTTCAGATAACAAATTCATTTGTGTCCACATGGATCAATATTTGGGCAGTTTCAGGATATATTGTTTTCAATAAAAAGTATATTTTCTGAAAGTTTGACGCCGATCGGAACTCCTGACTCCCTTGACGGTAAAATGAAAGAAAATCGCTTTTTACTGCACTAATATCTTAAACCAAAATCATCTAGGTATTTATGATAACAGTTACTTGTTAACATTTTCTAATGTTTCTGGTAAATGTGTGATAAGCAAGTATTATATTGAATTAACAATGGAACATTTGCAAGTGCAATACCTCGATACACCTAATCAGTTAAAATAAATAAATAGTAAACATTATTATTGGAACGTCCAATTCATCGAAAATGTTTATAAATTCCACAAAATCAACGTCATAGGTAGATTTCTATTACTTAATCGCTAATCACAAAACATTGTGCAACTTTCAATTTTTATTAAATCACAAATGTTGAATAGAATATTTACATAAATATAATAATAAAATTATACAAAATCACAATAAAAAAAATAAATAATACAGTAATTTTCAATAAAAATAACAGTGTACTATTAAGGCTATATATTTAGTTAGAGGAAGCGGATATAGCTTTCCTACTTTTAACTAAAACTCTTCCTTTCGGCTCGCAAGTTCTTTTTCTCTTCCTTAAAGGTCTACCAACTTTCTTAACTTCTTCTTCCTCCTTGTCGTCTAAACCTACAACATCAACTATCTCGTTTTGACTAGAATTATTCCCATCGTCCTCTTGTACTGTTTCGGTCTGCATCGCAGCGTCTTTCTTTTCAACGACTGCAATCACAGGCTCTTCCTTCTTTATAATATTTGGAATGGGAATGGGGATTGGAATAGGTATAGGCAGCGGTAAAATAATCGGGTACGGAACGATAATGGTTGGAGGGGGCAAAATGTTGTCGAACGGTTTCCTTAAAGGTGAATGAAAAGGAGGTGCCTGTTGATCTGAGGCAAAATACTGTGGATTTGGTAGTCTTGTCTCGTTTGGAGGTACTATTGGCTTAAAGGGAGACTCAGAACTCTTTTCCTTTTGAGGGGTCTTTGGAGGATCCTCAACATTCAATCGCGTCTCAAAATCTGTTGGCGTATGTCTCACTCTCAGATCTTGAGGCGTGTCGTTTGGCAGTGCTTTTTGGAAACTGTTGCAAGTTATCGTCGAGGGTAGCCGCTTCCTAGTTTTCTTTTGAACTTTGACACGATTTCTCTTGTTGTCTGGCGATTCGTGCGGCGACATCAACTTAGATGGATGGGTTACGGAAATTAGTGGCAGTGGGGAAGTTTGCGGTGGTTTCTCCGGAGGTTTTGGAGAGATGGGTGGAGATGGAGTTCGTATTTCGGGCGATTTGCAATTTTTCATCCACAAGTCAGGTGTTATCAACGTCCCGCTTGTGGATTCCTCGACGTGCATGTGCGGGTGCAGCTCTAAATGAGCTCTGGTTTCTCGGCAGAATATGTGCATTTTGTACTGATTTAAACATTTATCGGAACAGAATTGAAGTTGGGAAGCACCATCCTAAAAACAAAATAAAAGAATAAATAGTTATCATATTTAACATAGTCTGTGCGAAAAAAATGTGTATTTATATTTTTATGATGTAGGGGAAGTTGTTCAAACCTATATTTTAAGTTTTTCACAAAAATATCGTTGAAAAAATTACGGTCATAATTTGTTTTTATACAGTGTCCGCCAAAATGTCTGCACCATATGGAAAACTTTTTTATTCAATTGTTTTTAATGGGTTTCAGCATTAGTTTCAACATGATTAGTAACCACAAAATTGTCAAAAATAGTTGTCATGTCACAGCTATGATATTGAAACATATTCTTTGTAGGATTTTGCAAACAGCAGAAAAAAAACTATCTATAACTAAAAGAAAAACTTTGTGTAAAAACATTAATGAAATCTTTGCATTCTTTCGATAACCTGAATTCTGGTTATGCTAGCAAATTAAAATCCTAAAATGAATTGTTCTTATTTGACAATTCTCATTCTAACACTAGCATCCACACAGTCCCCATGCAGATTAAACTAGTATTTACATAACCCCCTACGATCATGAAGATTCAGTTAAAAATGAGAACAAAGGCCTGAAATGAATTTATTTATCTACCCTATCTTAAAAAAAATGTCCTTCTAATGGATTACATTTTCATGAGATCTATCATTCTGTTTCTTGGAAATGCTTAGCCTTTACAAAAGTTTTTCGCCCTTATTCTGAAGCTCATCAGAAAGACATAAAGCCACTCATAAAGATGTTTCATGCAAAACCAAGTAGATACTACAAAACTATAACTACACAAAATTTTAGAGCTGTACTTTTATTTTGATGGAAAATTCACGCGTTTGACCGCCCGCCCACTCTTCCCACCCTGGAAGCGACTTCTGGCTGCAGAGCTATTTACTTTTCCGCTAGTAAGGAGGGTTTTTACATACAAATTATCACTGCATATCATCATTTCAGTAGCCAGCTCTTAGACCATTATGACAGTACATAATACAGAAACATAATTTTACCTGAAAATCTACATAGGATACTGTATGGCGGACGTGCCGACACCAATCGCACGTTTTATTTTTCTTAAAACTCGCCCTTCTCGATTGAGAGAAGCACAGTTCGGAGCAGAATGTAGCAGAAGCTGAAGTCAATCCCGTACTTTCGTCAACGGATTTTCCACACCATCCACATCCCTCTGAAACAATGAGAATCATTAGATAAATTAATAGTAATAATAATAATAATTTATTCATGTTAGAAACCAGGTTTTACACAAGTCGAAATAACATATATTGTAAGTAACATAAGAACCGAAATACAAGTATTGTATATTAAAACATACAGTGGTAAACAAACATTGAAAATAATTTAACACATGATGACATCACATAAATACTCATCAAATGAATAGTATGCTCCCTTCAGTAGAATTTGCTTAATATTATAATGGAATTTATTTTCCGGCAACTCCCTTTGGCAATTTGTTATAGAATTTTGGGGCATAGTAATTTGTTGCATTACGACTTTTTCCAAACCTAGTAAAATCTAAACGAATCTCATTTCTCTGCCTAGTATCATGATTAAGAATTTCACCATGTGAAGCATAGTCTTTAAATTTTTTTTTTAACATACATAAGAGCTGCGGGAATAAAACAAGTAGGGACAGTCAAGGTATTCAACTCGCTAAATTTTTGTTTGACGTCCTCTCTAAATGGTAAATCCAACATTATAACTCGTCTCGAAGTGAAAATATTCTGCTCAGATGTGCTGAGTGTCCCCAAGTTATAATGACGTAGGAAAAAATACTTTGAAACAGCGAGAAATAAACCATTTTTATCATACTCAGAGGCCATTCAGTTCTTAGACTCATAACCAGATAAATTACCTTCGACAATTTATTAGCCAGATAGTCCACGTGTTGATCCCAGCGCAGTTTACCATCTACAATTACTCCTAAAAACTTGATATTATCGGGATTATCAAGATCTAATCTTCGAGTTGAGAAAATCATATTTTGTGTTTTCAATTCATTTAAATTTAATTTGTTTGCTCTGAACCAATCAGAAGCCTGCGACTGTGAGCGCTGCATATCATGTTGTAAATCATTAAAATTTTGGTTGATGTTTATCTGGTCGTATCATCAGCAAATAGTACAACTGAAGTGTCCTTAACGTAGTCAGGCAAATGATTTACGTAAATTAAGAATAATAGTGGTCCTAGTACGGAACCTTGTGGAACTCCAAATTCTGCTTTTATCAATTATGACGCCATTCCGTTGTGTACAGTTATTTGATCCCTGTCACTCAGATATGATTTTAAAAGATTAAGTGCTGTAGGTCGAAGACCATATTTGCGAAGTTTAGAAGCGAGATTATCATGTTGTACACAGTCGAAGGCGTCACTTTACGTTTTTCGAGCGTATTTCCAATTTATTTCTTCAATTGCCTACCAGCCTACCTATTTCCTACGATGGCGTAGAAAGGTCACGGATGTTTTGTTCATTCATTCCCACATAAACTTGTAAATAATTGACTTATCCCCAGGTTAAACTGTACTTTTTTTAATTCCCACTTTAAACTGTCAACAATTATGAGGTCATACACCATCATCCATTGTTCTATAATAAACCACTCAACAGCACAGCACCAAAACAATTGTTTTACAAAATATAGGCATATACATTTTTTTTTAACTGGAAACGACTGAATTAATTGCAGTTACAGCTGTTCCAGTTCAATTATGTACTGTACTAACATGGAAATAATATAATTGTTATGCATTACACAAGAAGTATGGACTGTTACGCCCATGAGTACTACTAGCTGAAATTAAGTAGAAAAGTTTAGGCAAACAAGTAATATACGCCATCTCTTCTGGAAGCCTGTAGGCTCTAGAGTTATACATTATTCTAGATGTATATTCTCGAAAAGGTTAAAATCTATGCTAGATTTTTCTGAATGTTATTCTGTTGAATATATAAGGCGCAATTCACGGCGGAGGAGTAAGAAGTTGAAAAGTGCCAAGTGAGAGGTTAGAAATCTAAGGTGATAGAAATATAAAGTAGTAAACATTGTTGATGGTTATTTTAGTAAAAGTGAATTTTTTTTAAGGAAAATATTGTGTAGTTTCGGTAAGTTATTAAATAAAATAGTAGTGGTTACCCCTTCTTGAAATTTTTTTTGGAACTCATGGATCCTGAAGGGAGTTTCAGTGGTGAAAATACGCGACATAATTGTTTACAGTTTAAAGTGGAATTTAAAAAAGTACGGTTTGAACTAGGAATAATTCAATTATTTACAATTTAAACAGGGAAAATTTAAATTATTTACAGTTTAAACTGGGAATAATTCAATTATTTGCATTTTAAAGTGGGAATTAAGGAAAATTACAGTTTAAACCGCAAATAATTGAATTACTTACAGTTTAAATCGTTAATAATTGTATTATTTACAGATTGAGCAGCAAACAATTGAATTGTTTACAGTTTAAAGCGGGAATTAAAAAAAGTGCCGTTTGAACTGGGGATAATTCAATTATTTACAATTTAAACTGAGAATAATAATTTTTACAGTTGAAATTGAAAGTAAATCAATAATTTACAGATTTAACAGGGAATAATCTAATTATTTACAAGTTTGTGTGGAAATTAATGAAAAAAAAACATCCGTGATCCTTCTACGCCTTCGTAATTTCCACTACAGTAATTAATTAACCTTTGGTATATTTCTTTTTGTTTTCGAAACAACTTTATTTTAAACATATTCTTTATAGGATTTTGCGAGCAGCGGAAAGAAAAAGTATCTATGAGAACTAAAGGAAAAAGTATATATAAAAATATTAATGAAATCTTTGCATTCTTTCGATAACCTGACTTCTGGTTATGCTAACAAATAAAAATTCTTATTTGCCATTCTCATTTTAACACTAGCATCCAACATAGTCCCCTACGGCTAGGCAGGCTAAATTAGTATCTACATAATCCCCTACGATATGTAAATTCAGTTAAAAATGAGAACAAAGGCCTGAAATTAATTTATTTACGTATACCTTGTCTTTAAAAAAATTTTCATTCTAATGAATTACATTTTCATAAAATTTCATTTAGTTTCTTGAAAATGCCTTTGATACGTTTTTCGTCCTTATTGTGGACTCATCAGAAAAGCCTAAAGCCGCTCATAACGATGTTCCATGCAAAACTAAGACAGTATCCATGAATAAGTATGTAATATTTATATTTGACATTGACTGATAAAAAACTACAGATCTTCACCTATTTATTAGCTAACTAGTCTTAGTTTTGCATGGAACATCGTTATGAGTGGCTTTAGACTTTTGTGATGAGTGTACAATAGACGAAAAACGTTTCAAAGGCTAAGCATTTCCAAGAAACTGAATGAGATTTTATGAAAATGTAATTCATTAGAATGAAAATTTTTTTAAAGACAAGGTACGTAAATAAATTAATTTCAGGCTTTTGTTCTCATTTTTAACTGAATTTACATATCGTAAGTGTTTTACTTACTTTACACACGATTGTAGAAAATAGTTATTTTTGTATCTAAGGTGCGAAATACTACTTTGGTGATCAAGAAAGAAATCAGTCGAGGTAACCAAAGGATTTCGCACACGAGATGCAAACAGTATTTTTTCTACAACGACTATTAAAACGATATCTTGTATTATAATATTTAACGCACATTAATTTTAAAATAAACATAGTAGAGAATCTGTCTCAGGTGTAAACCATGGAAACCAATATGTTTGACAACAAACATTTTTCACCGACGTTTTTGATATTGTGAGTGTTGTATATTGTGAGTTTTTTAAAGTAAAATAATACATAAGATAATAATGGAGAGTCTCGAAACTGAAGATAATTTATCTTATACCCCACCAGAAATATCAGATGCAGTCAACCTTGTTACACTGAATCTTCCACCGAAAAAATCCAAACGGCATGGCAGTATGATTGGCAGCATGAACAATTTAAAACATGGTGTTTGCAAAAAACGTGAAAAAATCATCCGAAAATGTTTTACTGGCATATCTTGCGGAAAGATCGAAAGAAACTAATTGGTCCACATTATGTATTCAATGTTGAAGTCAACTCTTAATGTCAAGGAAAACGTGTATATAAGGACGTTTTCAAAATTGGTTCCATATATATAAAAAAACTTTCAGTTGGGTATCAACAAGCAAGAAGTCAGTGGTTTTAACTCGAGAGCAAATTAATCATTTTTTAACTGAAGCAGATGGTAATATTTACTTGTTAGTAATAAATGTTTCTGAACTAGATGTTTGTTTAATTCTTGAGTGTACATTAAAAATTATAAAAAATAGGCAATAATACGTATGTGCTATGCAAAATATTTTGCACTCTAATAAGAAAATATTTTGCGCACGGTGTCATGGTATCGCAAACAAAATAATGTCGAAAACATGTCTGATTTTAAACACTGACGTTAATGTGCAAACATAGCCTTTTTTGGCAGTTGTAGAAAAAAGTATTTTCGCCGTATCCTCAAAGATAACTAAACAGACATGATCCCGTATTTTTATAAAAAGAATAACGAAGGGTTTGGACAACAAAAAGTTACTACATAAAAAGGATATTCGTTAATTCCACTAAGTAAAAATTTTTGCACAAAAATATTAAGCAATTTTCTAAAAATAACGGTTAAAAATTTAATGTGACGGTAATCTCGTTAAGAATTGTTATATTTTGAGGTATGTCTTCATAACGCCTCAACTCAAGTTATTCAAATTTCAGTGAATGGTTCTCACACTCTATTTGAGATATTAACAGTTAAATTTAAAGCTCAATAGGCTTGAATCGTATAGTATATATACTTTTTTTATTCGAGTATTTTTTTACCGTTATTGATCAAAGTCTGTTGAAATCTGAAATTTCATATAAATTTTGTGAACCTATTTGTATAACCAATATTATGCCTATCGCACAGTTTGAAGAACATTATCCACATATCCAATATTATAAAATTACATGTGTTTGTAAAAGCCAGCAAACCAGAGAAATAATTTTATGTAGTCTTTTAAAGCTAGCTACGGATTACAGTTGTTTACTGGATGCGTAAACGTTGTACCATTAGACGAATGTGTAAGATAATCCGAGTTTATTTTCAGCCGTCCGTGTAATATTGGCCAGCGCGTGTCAAATATACCTTGTTCATGTTATATTCTGTTACCATAATGTTCAGTAATAGCAATAAATGTTCATTTCATCTCGACTTTGATCAATACTTGAGGAAAGTGGAATAGGACACTATAATGTTTTATAGGGATATAATCTTACTTGCACTGCAATTTTTCTTTTTGCATAAAGACCTAAGTCCATATAGTTAGCTATCAATTAAATAAATTAATTTTACAACAAAGAAATAGGACATATACAGGGTGTTTCAAAGTTAAAGGTACATACTTTACTTGTGGATAAAGAGCACTTTAGCGGTTCCAAATTACCAGACATCAATGCATCCATCGTCCTTCCTTACTGAGTTTATTGATTTTGGCCAAATCGTTCCTTGATCATAACTATTGAACCACCCTGTATAAGCGGTTCATACTTAGAACATATGTTTCACTTATTTTTCTTGATGGGACGTCATACTAAACCGAAAGGAAATTCAGATCCGGCTTAATAGAAAATGTATAATATGTTGTATGTCAAAATCAACACCCTACCCTGTATGACAAAATTTTGTAGATCTGTTTTGATATTCGAAAAGAGCGGAAAAAATTGAAAGAGTAGCTCACTTAATTTGTTTGCGCATTTCATTCATCAACCTTGATTACTTGCCGTAAATCCAAGTTCATTAAAATGGTCGAGACAGTTGAAACTTGAATATTTATTTCAGGGTTTAATTAACAAAAAAATTCAAATTGCAGCAGTGACAATTCTTACACTTAATAGATTAGGTGAGTGAACTATTGTAAAATAATTTTAAGAACAATGTAGTTCACCTGATAATCCATCGGGGAGTTATGTGTCCCAATCAATTAATTAATTAATTGTTGAAAACACCGCACCAAATACATACATATTAACAGCAAATCGATGCGATGTTGGGATTTATTCTGTCTTATAGTATGTGGATTCTTTTCTGTCCAAACATATGAATTTCCTAAATTATAAACACCATTTCTTGTAAATTGTGCCTCATCTGTTAACAGACATCTGTTAGGAATGCTTCAATTCCGAATAATCCATTTACTAAAATTTAAGAGATGATTTTATAACATAGCTGCTTAGTCGTCAAGTAGGCAATGCTGAAAATTTTAGTATTTGACAGTTCATATTTACTGGTTCGACATACTTGAGTGTTGTTATTCTAAAATATTTGTTATTTGTATTAATATTACTACCCACATTACAAAATACATAATATGCCTGATCAATTTTCAAACGATGAATATGCGGATATGGTATATATGCTGAGAGAATATCAAAGAAGATTTCCTGGACGCCGAATTCCTGATCATAAAACTTTTGCTAGAGTTGTCAATTATTCTAAAAATCATAGTCAGTATCCAACGGCCACCTTAAATGAGCATCAAATAAGGCAACCTTTAGCTGTAGAAAATTTTTACCCGTGTTATTGGAAAATGAAAATACTGCGGGAATTTATTACCAGCGTGATGACGCTCCACCCCATTTTAGGAATATTGTGAGAAATTTCCTAAATGACAATTTTCCAAATATGTGGATAGGTTGAAATAGATCTCATCAATGGCCTTCAAGGTCAGCGGATTTCAATCCTGTTGATTATTATCTTTGGGGAGATTTAAAAGCAAAGGTATATGACGTAGCCATTAATAGTAGAGAGGAACTATTAGAATGCGTTAATAACACTTGCGTAGAAGTTAGAAAGGATCCAGATATGATTAGACGTGCAATTAGAAATATTACTACTAGAGCAATGTATTCAACCAAATGGAGGCCGCTCTGAACAGTTATTGTAGATATATATTTGTTACTTTCACGTATTTATTGTTATTGTACATGCATGCATTAAAGGTAATACTATCTTTAAATGTAGACTCACAAAATTAGTTTCTTGATTTATGTGCGCAAATCTACATTCTTTTCAAAATTATTTTACAATAGTTCACTTACCTAGTCTAGAGGTGACAGAATTGTCACTGCTGCAAGTTAAATTTTTTTATTAATTAACCCTGAAATAAATATTCAAGTTCCAATTGTCTGGACCATTTTAATGAAATTGGATTTACAGCAAGTAATCAAGGTTGATGAATGAAATGCGCAAACAAATTAAGTGAGCTACTCTATTCAGTTTTTTACGCCCTTTTCGAATATCGAAACAAATCTACAAAATTTTGTCATACAGGGTGTTGATTTTGACATACAATATATTATCAATTTTTTATTAAGCCGGACCTGGTTTCTTTTCGGTTTATTATAAAGTTCTATCAAGAAAAGTAAGTGAAACATATGTCTTAAGTATGAACCGATTATACAGGGTGGTTCAATATTTATGATAAAAGAAAGATTTGGCCAAAATCAATCAAACATCCTGTATTTCAGTAAGGACGGACGATGGATGCATTAATGCCGAGTTATTTGAACCGCCAAGGTGCCCTCTATCCACAAGTAACATATGTATCTTGTAGCAAGTTTTTTCCGTAACTTGTCCATTATTTGATTAGTTGCCGAAAGTTTTCCATTCAGCGCCCGTGCTGCATGAAGTTTGAATCTCCCGCGATAATAATAATAATAATAATAATAATAATAAATTTATTGGTGCTATTGCTGTCGCTTAAATTTTAAACACCCTGTATTTAATCTAACCCACCATGATGTGTATATCAGCCAGAGAACGAAGGATGTGCAGGAGTTACATACTTCTTGTCCAAGGGTATTTCAGGGCATTTTTCTGATTATATAAAATTATTTATAGTATTATTATTATTATTATTATTATTATTATTATTATTATTATTATCATTTGTGTTTTATTGGTTTCACCAAAAGGCCATCGACCGAAGTCCTTCAGCCTGTTACAAATATTTACATTGCTTTATTTATACATATTAATTTTTACAGCATATTTATATTCTGTGCAAGAAACGAAAATTTACATATAGGTATTCATGTTTCATTTTTCATTCCAGGTTGTTTAGTGCTACAATGTGTTCCCAAAGAGTTAGCTCTGGATATATTCTTTGGTTGTGTATTCCTGGTTGTCTTGTTTTGCACAGGGGTTGAATAATTTCTATGTTGCATTCTTCTTAGCGAATTTAGTATTTATAATAATAATATTAAAATTTTCGAAAAAAAACTCTGTCTAAATGTTATTTGTGGCATTATCTTAATTTTTCCTTCTTCAATTCTTTGGGACTTCCTGCCACATGTATGTTTTCTTTTTAAGCGGTGCTCGGGGAATTTACAAAATATCACAATTAACCAGTATGTTTCTGGTAAATAACCTCTACGCCTGTGACTTTTACATCAAAGGATCAGTTAAAGGTTGCTTTTTTTAATAAACAACACAAATAAGTATAAAAACTAGAAATTAAATATTTCGCCGACGTTTCGGAAATCTATTATGTTTCCTTTTTTAACTGATCCTTTGACGTAAAAGTCACAGGCGTAGAGGTTATTTACAAGTAACATACTGGTTAATTGGGATATTTTGTAGATTCCCCGAGCACCGCTTAAAAAGAAAACATACATGTGGCAGGAAGTCCCAAAGAATTGAAGAAGGAAAAAAAAACTTCGTCTAACAATTTTAAATAATGATATATTATAATCATGTTGGAAATCAATGATAACAGTAAATAAGAGAAATAAAATAGATTTAAAAAACACTATATTTATGATCAGCGGCCGCGACAACCCCAGAGTGATAAGTTCTACTCCATTTAAAAAAAAATTCAAGCAAATTTCCGCACATGTCTCGATACACGGATCATCCTGATCTCCAGGTACGTCGACAAACATTTTTGACATCGTATCCGTGATCTACGACTTCGAAAACCCACAAGTGAATAAATTAGTTTCAATTTAAACGGATCTGAAGAACATTTCAGGGGATGGTCTTGCTACCTATGTCGTCTTGATCACCAGATTCATCGTGGAAGAGGGAAGTTCTGTGTAAATATCCATACCGATTTTTTTAATTGTTTCAATTTTTTCCAAAAATTCTTTATTGTTGAAAATTTCATTAAAAATTTGTTCCTCGGATCATTCTCTAATGGTTTTTACAAGTTAGTTGGCCGTCAACAAATACTGATACGAATATTATTTGATACTATTGCCTTTGAAAACGGAAATACAGATACTTCTGAAATCCTTACTAAATCAACAAGAAACTCAATAATGTTTATATTTTTTAGTTTTTATTGTTGTACGCCTAAAATACGACACCACTATTTACTAATAGTCCGAAATATCAATAAATACAGATATTCATGTTGCGCCTTCACATTCTTTCCGCAATTAAAATTAAAAGTAATAAAATATTCAATGCCTAGTCATATTTCCATCGAACATCATTAGATTCATATTCAGTTAGTATTTGATAAATGATCACAATTATTACAAAAACATTAATCAGTATCGGGTTTCTCATCAAAATTAACAAAAGGTATTCAGGTTTCATAACCACTGCATTATAATTGATGACTTTAATTATTATGATAATATTTTTTTAAATCATCAACGTGCATAATAGAGATTTTAATAAAGCTAAAAGTAAATTAATTAAATAACGAATAATGCATCGAGGTCTTGAAACCTCCCACCTCCAGCCTCCGTGGAACTTTGATACGGATTTGTAATATTTAGTCAACAAAATTATACAATATTCCTAGGGTTCTATTATATTTATTCAGTTCAAAATACTATTAATGTATTGAGTAGTTTAATATCTTAAGATTAGTTACAAAAATTGACGTTTTGATTGACTGATCAACCACAGCCCAAGCTACTGGACCTAAAAATCTGAAGTTCGGCGGAGATGCTAATTTTGATATGTAATATGTAGGCCAATTCAATATCTTTTGCATGCGTGGCTGTGTTAGTAATCGTTATATCTAACAAGAAAAATAAGAAAACGAAGCATTTTTGGCAAAAAGATCAGAATGCAAAAAATATTTCATTTGAGTCATAGAATAAGATGATTTTCAAAATTTTCCAGCAAAATTTCTTCAACCACTTATTTGGAGGGAGTAAATTGATCCAAAGTTGTTGTCATGGAGCATTTTTTCCTGGTACAAAATGTTTCCAGTACTATACATATTAATTACATAGTCATAACTGTTAAAAAAACCGCGGACATAAAATTCCATTTTCTTGCTACTTAAAAGGTTCTGATTGCAGGATGACGGATGCCTTTGGGTTATGTAATGACATATTCCTAGAGAATCATCCTTTCTCTATATTTTGAGTCCCGATTAAATTGAACTAAATCAGTCCATTTGTTAAGATGAAAAATGAAGTATACATTATTTTCACTTGAGAATCCGACTTTTGTCGGAAACAAAATAATAATGATAATGATAATGATAATAATAATAACAAGATTATGAGATTGTTTCTTAGTTAAAACTTTGACTAATATCTTTTTTTTTGGAAAATTAGTATCATTTTTCTTCATAAATACCAACGCCACTGGTGGATTTTTAAATATTTTACCGTGTAAAAATCTCCTTATGTCTAAGTATCTTACACCCAAAGTTTTTAAAAATCTCATCGTTAATAAGGGAGTTGTGATATGGGAGTCATGAAAAGTGAGACATACTGTATACCTATAAAGTGAGCCTTTATTATTATCATTATCATTATCATTATCATTATCATTATCATTATCATTATCATTATCATTATCATTATCATTATCATTATTTTGTTCTCACGACTCTTGTCGATATTTTCTCTAAGTGCTGAAAGCCTTCAAACACTTAGAGATTATTACAGTTCCTGGTGAGTATTCAGCGTCCTTCTACACAGCCTGCAGGTATTAATTATAGACTGATTATTGCATTTTATGAATGAGGTGTTCTTTTAGGTTGATAGATTTTAAATTGTGGGCAAGGCTTTTGGGGATTTCACCGGTTGCTCCTAGGATTATTTCATTATCATCATCATCATTATCATTATCATTATTTTGTTCTCACGACTCTTGTCGGTATTTTCTTTAAGTGCGGAAAGCCTTCAAACACTAAGAGATTATTATAGTTCCTGGTGAGTTATCATTATCATTATCATTGTCATTATCAATATCATTATCATTATCATTATCATTATCATTATCATTATCATTATCATTATCATTATCATTATCATTATCATTATCATTATCATTATCATTATCATTATCATTATCATTATCATTATCATTATCATTATCATTATCATTATCATTATCATTATCATTATCATTATCATTATCATTATCATTATCATTATCATTATCATTATCATTATCATTATCTTTATTATTAACATTATAACTAAACAGTTTGCTCAATAATTGCCATAACCAACTTATGTTTGAAACGTAGATGTTATAGAAATTTAATCCCACTGAAAATGTTATTTGATATTATCAGTATGATCTTGGAAATAGTAAGAAATTGGATATCGTTGAAATCTCGTTAAAGTTGCACTTATGGTGCTTATAATTATATCAAAAATGTTAAATTTATATAATGAACTTTTCCTTATTTCCAAATTATTATTTTTTATTTAGACTGTTAAGTAAACTGACTACCAATTTTTAAATTGGCACTTTAAAAAGGAAAATTTTATTTTCTTATCACGTGAACAACAAGTACACTATCTTATTGAAACTCGGTACTGGTATATCTTTGATAACAGCCAATAAGATTATGAAATTGTTTTACACTTAAAAATTTGACTAATTTATTGTTTTGGAAAATCAGGTTCATTTTTCTTCATAAGGACGAAGGGCCACTGGTGGATTTTTAAACATTTTACCGTAATATGATCTCCTGACGGGTAAGTACCTTCCACCTAAATTTTAAAAGATCGCGTTATTAATAAGGTCGCTGTGATATTGGAGTCATGGAAAGTGAGACATACTGTATATTCAGCACTAAAATTTCAAAATTCCCGGATATCGGATAAGCGAGATATGAGAGTGTCTTCAACTTAATTGAGTTACACTGTATACAGGGTGTAATCAGTTTCATGTCATTAAAAAAACTTGTAATAGAGACCGACTAGACAAACAAAAAACCTTTATGGCTTTTCGCTCTAGGGGCACTTTGAAAAAAACTGATGTAGGTTAACATATTTAATATTATGGTAGACAACTATTGAGAACCACTGCTTTTCTTGGTCGATGGACTAGTACTTCCCAATTACACAACTTTTAAATTGTCATAAAAAAGTGCTCGCCGGCACACGGGGTGTCAAAGGATCATCGACCGCCTTTGATGGACCGCCTCAACTGAACTGAGGCAAGTATAAAGAGGTAAATAATTCGTTCTCTCTTCGTGCACAATTGCAAGCAAATAACGGCCATAGAGGTTTAAACAGAGCATTTCTTTACATGTGTGTTTTTTAATTTGGAACAAAACATTGGAATGTTTATAATTCAGAAAATTTAAATGTGGTTTATTAACATTTGTAACATAAATGAGTGTCCTGGGTTAAAAGCTTACTACCTACCTAAACGATTCAAAATCTCTGCATCTGCATCAATACACAGTTTGGTACGTCGAATTAATGACATACGCACTTCGTTCAACACTAAACACTAAACTATCAACTAACGTTGTCACTAAAGAAAAATAAAATAAAAACTTGGTACAAAAGCCAAAAAGGAATACAAAAAGAACGAACAAGTAAATTGTGTCTGTACGTAATCAAGAATTTGACAACTTGAACGGTAAGTCAATAAAATAAATCTAAATACACAATGACGCGAAATTCAAAAATAACAAAAACAACGAACGGCGGGTTGGACGTCTGTACATAACGAAACACCGACAGTAACTAAAATATTGCACAAGGGAGAGTTAGAGTATAGTTTTCTTCAGATCAGATCTAGATCTAAACCTACCTCAATATTCCAGCAGTTCCCAAAAAATATTATTGAAAATTTGGGAAATTTTTGTTTTTTTTTTTTTCTCCTATGAGCTTTAGACCCCATGTTATATAAGGTTTTTTTGTTTGTCTTGTCGATCCCTACTACCAATTTTTTTTAATGACATGAAACTAATTACACCCTGTATGTGTATTTCCAATGTCTTGACTGGAACAATGTTATCAATTTGTTTCACTATTGTACTCAGTGCTACTTCGCCTTCTGACTTGCGCCGACACTGGTGTACCAACGAGGGTCATCCAAAATTTGTTTAATTTCATTACTTTATGACCATATTTGGGTTCACTCAACAAATAAAACAATTATCCCTTGTTTCATCAATAATTTCGCAGAAAGATTACTAAGACGTTATTCGTGGAAATTTCACCACTGAGAGAATGCAAGTCATTACAACCGCGTTGCCCTTATGATTTTTGATTAATGGTCAGGATCAGACTTTATTAGGCATTAGTGCACCTGCTAATTAGGGTGAAGTTCCAAGAATTTCTTGTATGCATTTCCGTTTATGTTTAATGTTATACTCTACTGAGTACGAATGTTGGGGTAGGGTTCTAGGAAATCAAACATTACATGAGTACAATCGGCACTTTCAGCTATTTGCCACAATAAGTTATATCCATTTTATAAAATAAATTATTTTTATTTGCCTCTAGCTAGGTAGAGTTAAATATATTTAGAACTGTTAGAATACTACGTGATGACTTCAGAAATATTAAAAAGCCTGTAACTGCAGAAAATCGTGCCAGGTTTGTCTTAAAAATGTTTCCTATATATACAGATGCGGTAATTATCGGAGATATCGCAGTTGAGAGTTCCATAGCATAATAAAATGAAAGACGGACTCTCATGGTTTAAGTGTCGTTGTAGTAGAGAAGGATACAACGTATTCAAGCCACTAACATTTTACTTAACAAATTAAAGATAGACTTCACTGGATGGATGTTTCTAATGTCGAACTTGGACGCTTGGGACTGGAAAATGAAGGATGGTTCGATCCTTGGTCGTTGAGATACATGTGCATTGGAGAGGAGCTGTTGCTTTTATTCACTAGATTTTATTATGGGTAGTATTTAATGTAATATTAATTTTTGTTTTGTTTCGATAAGCTTCAAAATCTACTGCAGCAACAAGAATACTGACTACATCAAAGGAATACGCACTAATCTTATGGGAAAGCGGTTATGGCATTGCTGAATTTTTGGTATATGAGTCGTCTAGTTTCAAAAGTCTCATTCTCCAATTTTTACAACAATTGAGCTCTTGATTCTATCTTCTAGAGAACGCTAAAAGCTATAAAATGATAACATAAAATAGTTGCAGAAGTCGTATTCTCACATATAAATTTAAAACTAAAATTTGATGTTTGCTGCAAAACTCACAGTATCCATCGTCCAATAATAGATTTGTATTCGGATCGCGTAAAGAGTATGTATGAAAGGAAAATCTGAAGACAAAGGGTAGCAGATAGCTATTAAAATCAGATAACCAAAATTTCATTTATTCAGTTGTTTTGGTATTCTTTAAACCATAATAGTACTTATTGGCTCACCCCGTATTACCTTTTTAAGCGACATTTTAAAAAATCGGTAAAGGTATTTACACAGAACTTCCCTCGTTCATGGCAGTCTCTCTAAAAAAATAATAATTACGAAATGACATTGAGAATAATAATCGGAGTAGAGTTATTGCTATTATTACAAAGAAAACTTGATAAGTTTTGGTCAAAAAAATATACAGATTGCTCATCCAACAGCAAAAGTTCAATACTAAATAGCAGGTGCCACGTATGGCAGGCTTGCGCAAATACCTTTACAAATGTCCACCATGACTGAATTATTTCTTGGGATGACCACCCTGTACATTTTTCAATAAAAGTATAATAGGTGCATATGCCAGATGTTATTGCCATCTGTCACATTTTCAATCCAACATTCACGTAATGGAGTGGAAGTATAGTGGTGGTTAAAAAATTTCATTTTTTTAAAATTTTTCAAAAGATGGTAAAATAATTTTCAAATTTTTTTCTTCTGAAATAGGTTTAAAATGTCAAAGGTAGAAATTTTAAATTAGAGCAAAAAGGAAAGTTTCCTTCTGTTCTATAGTAGTGCTAAAAAAAGTTTAAAAATTGAAAATGATGTATTTTTAAAATAGGTTTAGAATGCTACGAAACGTGAAAATTTTAAATTTGAGCAAATAAAAAAAAATTCGATCTATTTTAGTGGTAAAAACTTTTTGAAAAATGTTGGTGAAAAAAATTTTCAAATTTTTTTTTCTGAAATACCTAGGTTTAGAATGTCATTTAAATTTGAGCATTCTGGTGTTAAATTTTTTTCCAAACTGGTAACAAAATGTTGCAAATTTTTTTTTCCGAAATTGGTTTGGAATATCATGAAACGGGAAATTTTAAATTTGAGCAAATAAAAATTTTTCGTCTGTTCTATAGTAGTGATACATAAATGGATTAAAAATGTTTTCAAATTTTTAAAAAAATTCTTCAAAAACATTTTTAAATTTGTTTGAATAGTTTTAGAATGTCATGGAAACGTGGATAGTTAAAATCTGAACAAAGAAAGAAAAATTCTATCTTAGTGATAAAATTTCAAAAAACTTTTTTTTTTAATCAGGCTTAGAATGCCATGAAACGTGAAAATTTTAAATTTGAAGATAGAAAAAAAAATTCATTTTAGTAGTAAAAATTTTTTCAAAAATATTGGTGAAAAAAATTTTCAAAATTTTTTTTCCTGAAATAGGTTGAGCGTGTCATGAAACGTAGAAATTTTAAATTTGAGCAAAAACAAATTTTTTTCATCTTGGTAAAAATTTTTTCAAAAATGTTTGAAAAAAATTTTCAAAAATTTTTTTTTCTGAAATAGGTTTAGCGCGTCATGAAACGTGGAAATTTTAAATTTGAGCAAAAAAAAAATTTTTTCAACTTGGGAAAAATTTTTTCAAAAATGTTTGAAAAAAATTTTCAAAAATTTTTTTTTCCTGAAATAGGTTTAGCGCGTCATGAAACGTGGAAATTTTAAATTTGAGCAAAAAAAAATTTTTTTCATCTTGGTAAAAATTTTTTCAAAAATGTTTGAAAAAAATTTTCAAAAAATTTTTTTTCCTGAAACAGGTTTAGCGTGTCATGAAACGTGGAAATTTTAAATTTGAGCAAAAAAATTTTTTTTTCACTATTTATTCCGTTTAGACGGTCCACCCTGTATATTTTTCAGTGAAAATTCTACCAGTTCTTCGCTGACAGTAGGGTTAACTACCTACCAAATTTGACTGCTCTCCGTCAAGTAGTTTTTTAGTAAATACACCAACAGACAGACAGACAGACAGACAGACAGACAGACAGACAGACAGACAGACAGACTGACGGAATTGAAAAACCTATATTTTCGGAATCTACGTGTTCTGAAACGTCAGAATCCGAAAAAATCTCGGAGGGTGATTTTTTCTCGAATACAATACTTCCCTTCGGTATGCGAGGGAAGTAAAAATATAACGTTAATTCCTGCATCAAAATTCACATTCTCCAAGTATAAACGTTGCAAAACTCATATTTTCCAAATGTACGCAGCAAAACTCACATTCTCCAATTAGTAATCCGAATTTTCTTGGATTTGAATTGTTTCAGGTAATTTTGGTATACAGTAATCAAAATCTATTTTTTTTTCTTGATTTCTTATGTAACTTCTGAAACTAACAATTTATGAAATTTGTAAGTTTTTCATGATTTCCCAAAAATTGGTTTAGTTTTGAAACAAGACGTCTCATATTGTAGTTCACCTAATATAGTCAGCATCACGTAAATGTCTCGATGATGGGCACAAACCCCTTTTATGGCCAGTTTTGTCACTACGCTCACCCGAAGATGAAGTTATTGTGCCGTACAAGATTTTAATGAAAATGGTTCCGGTACTTGAGTTTTACATAAGAGTTCCTTAAAAATGTAATATTAAGGAGCGACAAGAGCACATCCGAAATAGTGAAAAAAAAAATAATGATAATAATTGAGTAATAATTGATTTTTTTAATCCTTATTTTTTTATATCTCAGAAGAATATAAAACCACATGTTTGAGTTAGAAAATTTATTTTATAGCTCCACCAGTGGCGTCCTTACGTACGTGACCTCTGATGTTTTTAACCAAAAAGTACTAATTGTTGAAAATGGCCACCTTCACTTAAAATTACGCACTCGTTCAAATATTTACGGCGTATTCCATATTGTTTCGCACGAGGCAACATTCGCTGTCTTAATGTGTTAATTGGGGTTGACTACGCCAGAGTTCTAAGATGCCCCCACAGAAATTAATTCAAACTATTGAGATCAGGGGATCTTGCTGGCCATTGTCGAGGTCCTCCGTGACCATATACTTAATGCATTGTCTAATCAGAAAAAGTAGCCATATGGAAAAAGGTCAGTGACGTACCACTTTTTTGTTAAAACATATTTGCAAGGACGCGACTGGTGCAGCTATGAAATAAGTTTTCTAACTCAAACATGTGGTTTTATATTCTATTAACACATACCAAAATTGAAAATAATATCTAAAGTACTTTTTGAGATATTAGAATATAACGATTAAAAAAAATTCAACACTGTATAACACAGCCACAAAAAAAATGTTTATGATCTGGGGATCTGACCATGTTTATTGCACGTTTATGGGATCGCTGAGTCCGAATCCGAGGTCTATTTGACCCCATCACCTCAGGATATTGCCATAACCTCAAAAAACCCATAATATAAACGATTTCGACATTTCTTCACATAAATCGCCGTAACATTTTCTAGACAAAACTGACCCCTTTTGTAAACTAGATCGATTATAAATCTTTCCAATCCGATGATATGGGGTGGGGTACGATATTTTTTTGGCGCTTTTTAAGTAAGATATCGGCCGCCAAAGTATCCGAGGATTTCGCTTCTCGAGCGATAAGGTCCAGCTTCAAGGGCCGTTTCAAATGTATTAACCCTCAACTTTAACCGTGAATATATTAAAAACAAAGGAGCGGAAAAAATTGATAAAATTATATGTTCATTATATGTTAACTGTACGTCTCTCATTGAAATTATAATAATTTAGGTTAAAACGTTATGAAAATTATTTAATTTACACCATAAAATGTACCCATTTTTAACGAGATTCTCGTCACATTAAATTTTAAGTGGTCCTATCTCGAAAACCACTTATTATTTTTGTGTAAAATATTGGTATGGCATGAACGAACGCTTTTTTATATGTGGTAATTATTTAAAACATTTTTGTCCAAACTCCTTGTTATTATTTACAAAAATGTGCCGCCATGTCTGTTCGGTTATCTTAGGAGACGAGACAAAAATTCTTTTTCGGATGTTCACTTCTAATCAAATAAAGTTATTCCGAAAAAAAGGTGATAAAAAAATATCTAGTTAATTATAGCATTTGAGGTAAGTAAATAGAGAAAGAAATTATCCGATTCCAAGAGGTGATGTGTCGTACAGCGCGGGCTTGCTTGCTTACTGCTTAGACGTTCTATCGAACTAGCTATCTTATCTGCATTTCTCTCTTGCATTCCAAAAAAATCAGAGTTACGTAGAGAAATAAGAAATCAAATGGCGCAAACCGGAGGTCAGTGCGTGCCTTGGTTCTCGGAAGGTGAAAATCTACCTGCATACCCCTGAATTTATGCTGTAGGTACCTTACGAATTATTCAAAGAATTGAAAGTGCCAGCAAAAATCTGAATAAATTCAGAGGTATGTAGGAAGGCGAAAGAAATCAAATGACGTAAACGGCAGCTCTGTATCTCGTTTCGTTTTTGAAACATGGCCTCTGGGGCCCTGTTCTTGATGGCGAGAGAAAGGAGCGTTCCCCGGGGAACAATCCCTCATCGCCTTCTCTCGGGAGAATTATTTGTTGGTATTCTTGAACACGAGTGAACATGGCGAAACGATACGACACAGTAGTAAACGTTGCCATGAAAACAACAGTCAAAAAAATTATAGTAAATTTTGACAACTTAAAGTCAATAACAATTGTCATTGATAATTCATGTTTGTTCTTTGCATTTATTTTTAACAAGTTGGGCGGTAGTAAAATAATTTCTAATAATTTTCCATTTCTTGTATATTTTCTGGAAAATGTACCAATCTATTTAAAATTTCTGGGAAGGAAAGTGCAGCACATAAGTCACTTACATTACGGCTCACACTTAACTGATAGGCCAGTAGATACCTTTTAAAAAGGCAAAAAATCATAAAAATTAATAACAGCATGAAAACTTTGGAAAAAAGAAGGAAATATAGCGGAACCAATGGGAAAAATTAATTAAAGTTGATCCGAGTTACGAGGGAGAAATGGGGTGAAATTTAGGATGGAAAATGGTTCTTCACGACTTCCAGCGAAACTAGACCTTCTATCGAAAAAACTTAAATGTAAAAGTTGAAGGTAATGAAAACGTTTATAACTTTTATATGAACCAGTTTTTCACGTAACCTACAATTTTCCGATAAACATCGAAAAAACCCGGTTTTTTCGTTTTCGATTTTTATCTCTCACAACATTTTTTTTTCTTTTCACGAAATTTGGGGGAAACTTACCTTTTTAAGTCCCAAGCATGCTGTAATCTTTTTGAATCAAAATATTTATTTTTTCATATTATTGTGATCTAAACCAAAAAAGAGACCTCATTTTCATCCGAAAATACCCCTGTGCTGGAAACAGTTTATTTAAAAAAACAGTGGTCTTTGTTTTCGTTAAAATGTCTACTTTTAGATGGTGTAAAAAAATAAACATTACTATGGAAAAATTTGCCAGAAAATGCGAAAAACTGAAAAAACTAATTTTAAAAAGATATGTTTCAATGTTTAAAATGATTCATTATTTATTAAAATTCACAGTTGAAATTCTTAAAAAATGTAAGATAGAAAATAGGAAATGAAAACAAAAAACAACAGTAAAATCATTAGTAGCCGATAAAAATGTTTCAAGTAGGGCAAATATTTTTTATAAAAAAGATGCAGACAAAAAAGATATCACTGAAAATGGATTGCAATTAATAAAGTCAATTTATAAATGTAAAAATAAAAATGTGACTTTGAATTAATTAAGATTCCAGAAGTATCAAGTAGTAACAACAAAATAATTTTTTAAATTGGAAAAACTTCCACCAACTGAAGACGCGGCAGATCAGCAGAACAACATTGTTACAGGGCATATTATCAGCTTCAAACTTGGCTCGGTAACAAACTAACAGCAACGGATTGGGGCTGGAAGTAACACCAATATGGAATTATGCCCAAATTGACAGATAAAAAATTGATTTCTGAAATATTGTTTAAAACTATTTGTTGCAATTGCGTGTGTAACAGTCAAAAATGCAGCTGTCGAAAACACGGTTTTTCGCATTTCCTAGCAAATTTTCCCATAGTAATGTTTGTTTTCTTACACCATCTAAAAGTAGACGTTTCAACGAAAATAAAGACCGCCGTTTTTTTTTTTTTTTGAAAAAACTGTTTCCAGCGCATGGATATTTTCGGGTGAAAATGAGGTCTCTTTTTTGGTTTGGAATCACAATAATATGTAAAAATAAATATATCGATTCAAAAAAATTACAATGTGTTTGGGACTTAAAATGGTAAGTTTCCACTAAATTACATGAGAAGAAAAATTTTTTTGTGGGAGATAAAAATCAAAAACGAAAAAACATGTTTTTCCGATTTTTTTCGAAAAAATTTAGGTTATGTGAAAGCATGGTTCATACAACTTTTGCATTTAACTTTTTTCAATAGAAGGTCCTGTTTCGCTGGAAATGGTGAAAACCCATTTTCTGCCCCTAAAGTTCACCCTATTTCACCCTCATAACTCGGATCGACTTTAATTTATTTTTTCCGTTGGTTGAACTATATTCCCTTCCTTTTCCAACAATTCTCATGCTGTTATTAATTTTTTTTTCCAAAAATTATTTGCACTGGCCTATGGCTTATACCAACAAAATTATTCGATCCTGTAATTTCTTGGTAACTACCAGAACCCAAGAATCTAAGGGTGGCGAAGACCTTAAATAAGCCTATTTTAAAAAAGATATTTATGATACCCATCTACTATGTACTTTTGTTTGAACAGTTAAAGCCTATCTACGGGTCGATGCGCGGTGGTTGTAAATGTGGAGTAAGCATTTCACTTAATTCTAGAACTAATGGTGCATTAATACATACACGTATAAATGTATAAATCTGTCTCCGCATCCTCTATCCTCTATATCTTGCAGAATTTCGTCTGCTAACAAAATTTCATGCACGTCCATTTAAAAAAAAACCTTTAATAATTAATTAAACAACGAATTTAACAAAAAATCGTCTGCACAAAAATTAAAGATCTCATGTCAAAACGGATGTGATAGATAAAATAGTCTAATTCAGTCAGGGAGTTACTGTTCCCTTGCAAATTTGCAAGAGATGAGACCGGGGAGCGCGTTCTCCTACCTACCGAGAGAAGCATTATTTAATAATGCGATTCTCTATTCCCCAAGAGAACCACGCCCACTTTCTCTCGGCTGTTCTACTCCCCGGAATTCAAGAATAGGGTCCCTGAATACAACTTTCTATTCCCCAAGAGAACCACGCCCACTTTCTCTCGGCCGTTCTACTCCCCGGAATTCAAGAATAGGGACCCAGGAAGCGGTAAGAAAATTCGATTTTCACCTTCTGGTGACGTAGGGCGGCCATATCTCGAAAACCAAGGTACGAACTAACATCCGGTTTACGCAATTCGATTTTTCACGTCTTCCTACGTAACTAAATTTTTTCAGATTTTTGCCGCTTTCTTTTGGCAGAAACAGCCCTCGAAGCTGGGCAAAGCAAAAACAGACATCTGCAAAATATTTTCTTGCCATTTCTTATTTATAATGAAATAAAAAAATTTATTTGTGCAACACAATTTCAACCACAAATAAAACAATTTGAACCTCAAACAAACTTAAAATAAATTTCAAATTAAATAACTATTGAATTATTAATGCAGATTTGGACTTTGCAAAAATTTATAAATAGCTCGACATTCAGAGCAGCTCCTGCACAGGATTTGATATCAAAATATAGCTCTCGATTAGATTCACGAGATAAGAAGAAAAATTAGGGCATTTAATCAATTTCAGAGAGTGAAACTGCCTTACCACCGCATTCCGACACCCCCGATTTTTTAAATTTATTTATAAACGGGGTAGTAATATTGTTACGAGTTTTCACCCTTTTAGGAAACGCCCTGTATGAATCCGTGGGTTCTAAATAATACCTTATATACTCTGAAATTGCCTCCAGAGTAATCCAGAACTCAATCGAGAATCTTCCTCCACCACAGTCTGGAAAACTCTATCTCTTTCTACAAATTTCTAGTCGCTATTAGGCATAGGCGTATCATAGGGGGTGTAATACATAACAATATGTGCTCCAAGATGGCTCAATAAACTGAATACGTTTCAGTCTTATTTTTATATACTTGCGTCAATTCTACTTAAACAATTCAAATATAATTACATGATAGTCACCTGTAAATTTCGGAGATTCTTGACCGGAACTATTACTTCCTGAATGCGATCTACAACTTCTAGTAACTTTAATATCGTCTTTGGTGTTTTCGTAGCCGTACCATCCCAATAGCTCGTTCATCGCTGTTTCTGCAAATTCCTGAAAACAATAAAAGTACATAAGGTTTCATTGCGTGGATAAGAATTATATTAAAATCAATTTGGGCATTCCATCAATAGTGATTTGTTTTGCATTGTTATATTATTTATTTATTGCATACACTGTTCAACATATGAGATAGCAAATTACAGAAGAGGAATAAAGGCATACAAAGCATTAATTAAGTAAAATACAAGATTACAACAAAATAGAAAGAAAGTGAAATAAACAAGAAATTGACATGTATGTATGAATTACGAATAACTAATGAGACAAAGAGAGAAAAAAAAACGACATGGAAAATATTTAAGTAATAACAAATATGTATACAGCAATGAAACATATTCTTTATAGGATTTTGCAAACAGCGGAAAAAAACTATCTACGAGAACTAAAAGAAAAACTATATGCAAAAATATTAATGATAGATTTTATGAAAATGTAATCCATTAGAATGAATTAATTTTTAAGACAAGGTAAGTAAATAAATTAATTTCAGGCCTTTGTTCTCATTTTTAACTGAATCTTCATACCGTAGGGGGTCATGTAGATACTAGTTTCATCTGCATAGCCGTAGGGTACTATGTTGGATGCTAGTGTTATAATGAGAATGTCAAATAAGAAATTGGACAAATTTATTTTAGGATTTTAACTTGTTAGCATAACCAGAAGTCAGGTTATCGAAAGAATGCAAAAATTTCATTAATATTTTTACATACAGTTTTTCTTTTAGTTCTCATAGATAGTTTTTTTTTCGCTGTTTGCAAAATCCTATAAAGAATATGTTTCATTACTATAAACAAACATATAATAAATAATTCACTTTTAAAAATATATATACATATTGCTGTGTATCCACACTGTGGAACACTACCCAAGTATTGTGTTTGAAATCATAAATAAAATTCACAAAAATGTATGTATTTTAGAAAATAACCATAACAGTTTTACTTTAACGGATCATACAGAAGCAGGAGTATCTGTGGTTTATTTAATTGATTCAAGTTCAATTGTTCTCAGCGAGTAGGATGCAGAGAATGAAACTTGATATTGAATACGAACAAAATATTTAAATAAACATAAAATGAAGTTATTTTAGTTTAACAAGGTTATTCTAAATAGTATATAATAAAACATGAACTTATAGAGAATCACAATCTCATATAAAATGATTTATAATGAAATTGGAAAACAAAAAAGTAAATTTTATAAAATCTGACATGCATGTCAAAACTTAGGGCTGAAAATCATAAATTGTGTAGAAACACTGTAAATCTACACAAAATGAATATTGAATGAAAGACTATTAACAGTAGTTGCAGTGCAGCGTAATTAATTTAGAAATAGTAAGTCCATAGAATACAAAACACTGAATGACATTTTAAGTTTTCAGATATTTTTAAATATCATTGCAGAAAGGTGTTTTGTAAATGATATTTCACATCATGCAGAAAGAAAGGACTAATAGTATGATGTTAAATGTTTGTTGGCGTATCAATTTCTTGTTTTAGTTTATAATATCAGTATTATGTCAGTATAAAAAAATGCAGTACGTTTTTAACTACTAGCATTTTGTGTTTATCATTGCTATTCATTTAAATGTATGAATTAGTATTTATTTGATATTGGAATTGTTAATTGTAGTTATAAGTAGATTTTAAGAAAGTGTATGTAATATGTCAATATATTTCGAGTAATTACAATTATTCACTTAATCCTGAAAGGTAGAATAAGAAACTTATCAGGAAAATTAAAGAATTAAAAACAGTATTCAATTAAGGTAAAGAACAAACAAAACTGAATAGTTTAAATTTTAAATTAAAATCAAATTTTGAAATATTAGATCAAAATAGAAAAAAACAATTGAAATATTGGAAATTAACCCATTGAAACGACTAAAAATAACAAATCAGTTGATCAGACACCGCTGAACAGCGAGCTGCGAAAAATATTCATCCTGAAATAATTAATAAATTGAAAAGAGAAGAAAAGTGGTGAATAATTTGAAGGTTAGAAAATTACAATCCAGATATATTGATATCAAGAATAAATTGTAAAAGTTGATTAAATATAAGAAGTGAGTATACTTTGAAAGAATTACGAAGTAGATTATCCGGAAAGCAGATTTAGAAGAGGGAAGTATTTGTTAATCCAGTTAGCAAATTTATATGGTGAAGAAATTTCAAACGTCAAGCAAGTGATAGAAATACTTCAAGGAAATCTTGAAAATAAATTGGAGGTTAAAAACAAACGTCAATCCAGTAAAGAAGAAGAAGAAGAAGCCTTGAGAGGTTAAAAAGTCAGTCAAGTGACATAATATTTCAAGGATCATAATAACCAGTTAGAGGTTATAATATAACATTACTCGAGTCGAAAGAAAGACAAGGTAAAGCTTTACAATATCAGAAATCCATGGTACATATTTATTTTAAATAAAGGCCATATTTATCATTTTAGTTAAGTTAGATTTTGTTATTTAAATTTGTTAATTACATTCCAAGTTCAAATTTGTTAATAAATTAATACTTTGTTCGTTCAATACTGAGTTTGATTTATTTAGATTGTTATCTTGATCGATGAGCATTTATTGAATCGACTTCGTTGGACCTTGAGTAAGAGTCATTCTATAGATTGTAGATAGTCATGCTAATGGTGTTATATAGTCTATAATATTAACAGCTTTTAAGAAACTGTTTGGCGCCCAGTAAACTCATTTCAATTTACTTTTAAGAAGTAAAATTCGAACGTATAAAAATATAAAATAGATATCAGAATATAGAACAATATATACTCATATAATCATATAAACACACATATACACATATACTATTATTAGCCCAGTCGTCAGAAGTTTTAGGGCGTCACTAAATATTACATGGCTGAAATTTTCAGCACAAGTTTCTTTTTTGGTGTAGAATACGATAAAAAATAGTTTATAGCTGTAAGGTGCGCGACCCCTAAAAAAATCGAAAATATTGGCCGAAATTCGGTTTATGACCAATAACTCGAAAAATAAAAAAATTTATATCAAGAAACGAATACCACTGGGCGATAGAGGGTGAAATTTCACATCAAAAACGTATATGAAGTTTTCTGTACGATCCAAATTTTTTTGTTTGACGCACGAAAATGGAACGTGAGCGGTCTCGGACGCGCTACACTAAATTTGTTGTAACTTTTGAACTAATGAATGAAATTGAGCTCAACAAAGCTTAAATGAAAGAGGAAACATGTGACTATTGGATTATTATATTCTCAAATATAGAAATGAATGTATATAGAAATAGAATATATATGAAGTCGGAACATAAAGAGATTTCCAAGGAAATCGGTAAAAGCGCTACCATCTCTACAATTTTTAAGATAAGAACCTGGAACTTCCATATATTACTCTTGAAGTAATATATAAAGAGATCCGAAAAAATCTCAAAAATTTATTTTTGAAGATGTACACTAGTCTGGTTTAAATCGCGTAACTAGATTTCTGTAGGTACATGTAATTTTTAAAGCTTGAAATGTGTAATGTCATTGCAAAAGATGCCTGACAGTGACAATAAATATGTCACAGATTTTAAACCTCTTCTACTTTCAATACACTCTGTATAACCTAAGTGAAGTAATAGAAGGATTTTGATAAAAAACCGTTTCAGCATAAAAACTGTGCCATATCAAATTTGTAATGAGTTTGAAATTTGATTCTGTTTTTCTGCTTTCTCTAATATTGACGATGCGAAATATTATTTGAATTAATTTTCAGCTAGAACATTTACCAAACATATGTGATACAGTTTCATCAACATACTTTGAAACTGAAATGTAACATGATGCATGGTGTTATGTTATCCAAATACAACATACATTGTTTGCGTTACACTTTTAAATCTCGAAATCAAAATAGGCATTTCTGTTCGGCAAAATACATGAAATACTTAGAACATTCATATATTTCTTTGACTATTTAGAAAGTTTAGTCAATAACAAAATTACGTGCTCATACGGTTTCCTTCAACGGAAATTGCAAGTTATCACCAATAAAAGATAACCTACATATTTGGGACAGAATCGGACGGCAGAAAGAGGAGGTAAACAGGGGAAGGAACTTTTTATTTAATTTAGTATTTAATAAAAACTATTCAATTAATTATTAAAATTGAAACTTTGATCAATATTCACCCATAATTGTAGTTCCATTGGTAATTAATATTCTTGGGGAACTATGGATATTGAAGAAAACTGCAATTGTAACAATTATTTACAGAATTTTTCTCCATTACAATTTCCTACAGTTTTGTTATCATTTAGGTGAGGGGCGCCAAGGCGTCGTCCGTTTATATTTAAAAAATGTGTAGAACCGGCCCTGGGTGTACCATGATCCCGTTACACCCTGTGTAGACGGTAATAAGAGAACAGTGAAAAAGTTAAAATTTTTATTTTATTATTGAACCACATTAAAAAACATATCGATAAAGTGTAAGTATACTGTATGTTTTTGTACTAATTTGTTAATAAATGTGTAAAATATATGTTTGAGCTTAAAGATAATACCTAAGTAACTGTTAGGATCAGTTGAGAAATAAAATCATTTATCAACTGTGTATGCTTGCGAACAACCGTGTTATATATTTACAAACATGCCGGCTGTGTTGATGAGATAAAGAAGAGGCTCTAGCTCGGAGCCTCCAGGCACACCAGATGACATTAACTGTTTTCGGGAATAATTATTTACAATAAAAACTCTGTGACCTACCAGTCAGATAAGATTTCACAAAACTTGGTTATGTTTGAAAAACTAAAATAATGTAATTTTACAAATAAAGTTGGTGATTTAATTCGTCAAAGACCTTTGGGGTAAATCAATCATTGCTTGTTTATTATCCAGGGCTCTAAGTATATCATCGATTACATTTACTGAACCAAATGTTGCATTGTGACCTTTTCTGAAACCTGGGTGAAATAAACGGAATTATTCTGTATTCTTCGAGTGGCTTTTTAATTGTATTATGTTCAGTTTAATTACTATGAAACTTTACATTTACTCACTAGTGAATGAACGTCAGCATTGGTTGCTAAAAGATAAATATCTGTTTACTTGAAAAAGTTGATTTTTCTTTCGCCGCCCAGTTTAACTACTCCTATACTGTTGTTCTTTTATTTCCACTTCCACGTAGTGGATTGGAAGTATAGTAATCGTAAAAAAAAATTCCAATTTTTTTTTTCTTGAAATAGGTTTAGAATGTCATGGAACGTCGAGATTTTAAATTTGAGCGAAAAAAAAATCTGTTTTTCTGTCGGTCTGTCTGTCTGTAACTTTTTTTTTGTCCGCACGCTTTCTCCGGAACGGTTTAAGATATTGACTTGAAATTTTGTGCACGTATACATTATAACGAGATCTGGAACTGGGTTTTTTTTTAAGATATCCGGTGAAGGGTTGGGGAGTAAATAGGGGTAAATATGGGGAAATATGTAAAGCAAGCTGGTAAGAGTACAGAAACTACACCAAATTCCAAGTTTCTATACTCTTACCAACATGCTTTACTTATTTTCCCCTATTTACCCCTTCTTAACCCCCAACCCTTCAACAGAATCATCTCAAAATAGAATCTAGTGCCAGGCTATAATATATACGTGTACCAAATTTCGGATAAATACCTCAATTTTATTTTATCAACCCCTTTAATAACAGAGGGGGGGGCATAAAAAATTTATAAAAAATCTAAAGCCATGGATTCTAGTATATACACCAAGTTCCAAATGTTTGTATTTTAACCAGCTTTCTTTACTTATTTCCCCTTTAACCCCAACTCTTCACCGGATAAGTTCAAACAACAATCCAGATCTGATTATAATATAAACGTGTATAAAACTTCAAGTCAATATCTTAACCCGTTCCAGAGGAAACGTGCGCAGAAAAAAGACAGACAGACCGACAGGCATACAGACCGACAGACAAACAGAGAGACAGAAATGTTTTTTCATTCAAATTATTCTGTATTCTTCGAGTGGCTTTTTAATTGTATTATATTCAATTTAATCACTATGAAACTTTACATTTACCCACTAGTGAATGAACGTCAGCATTGGTTATTGCTAAAAGATAAATATCTGTTTACTTGAAAAAGTTGATTTTTCTTTCACCACCCAGTTTAACTACTCCTATACTGTTGTTCTTTTATTTCCACTTCCACGTAGTGGATTGGAAGTATAGTAATCGTAAAAAAAAAATCCAATTTTTTTTTCTTGAAATAGGTTTAGAATGTCATGGAACGTCGAGATTTTAAATTTGAGCGAAAAAAAATTCTGTTTTTCTGTCGGTCTGTCGGTCTGTAACTTTTTTTTTGCCCGCACGCTTTCTCCGGAACGGTTTAAGATATTGACTTAAAATTTTGTGCACGTATACATTATAACGAGATCTGGAACTGGGTTTTTTTTTAAGATATCCGGTGAAGGGTTGGGGAGTAAATAGGGGTGAATATGGGGAAATATGTAAAGCAAGCTGGTAAGAGCACAGAAACTTGAAATTTGATGTATGTACTACAAGCCAAAGCCTAGACTAGAAACCGATGCCTCAAATTTTTTAAAAATATCTTTCAACCCCCACCACCCCTACTCCATTATTGAAGAGGTTGATAAAATAAAATTGATATACTCACTTGAAATTTGGTACACGTATGTATTATAACGACATCTGGAACTAGATTATATTTTGAGAAGCTTCCGTTGAAGGGTTGGGAGTTAAATAGGATTAAATAGGGGAAAATAAGTAAAGCAAGCTGGTTCATGAGTATAGAAACTTGAAATTCGGTGCATGTACTAGAAGCCAAGATCTCAGATTTCTTTCATAATATTTTTCAACCCCCCACCACCCCTACTCAATTATTAAAAGGGTTGACAAAATAAAATTGAAATATTCACTTGAAATGATAGGTAGATAGGGGAAAATAAGTAAAGCACGTTGGTAAGAGTACAGAAATGTGGGATTTGGTGTATATACTAGTAACCAAGACCTCAGATTTCTTTCTAGTATTTTTCAAACACCACCATCTCCACTCCATTATTAATGGGTTTGATAACATAAAATTGAGATATTTACTTGAAAGTTACTACACGTATGTATTGTAATGACATCCGATTGAGATGATTCCATTGAAGGGGTGAGACGTGGTAGGTTGTGAATAGGGGAAAATAAGTAGGGTAAACTAAAATCTTAATTTTTAACGTATGTGGTAGAAACCAACGCCTCAAACTTTTCTGGCATCTGCTCCAAATATTATTAAAATTCTATGACCAATAATTTCCATATACTAGAGTGCAAATCTAGTCTAGATGTTTCCTTTAAAGTGACTTGGATGAAAAATCTGGATGTGGAAGTAGTGATTCCTTAGGCAGCGGTTTTTTAATAAATGTTTCTGATTGTCAGCAATTTAAGAAATATACTGTAGTATATTTTACTGTTAGGTTACATTCTAAAAAATATTTGTCTCTAACTCTGTGTTCAAATACATATATACTCCTTGTTTATAGTTTTTGTTGAGTCATTTGGTTATCGCACAATTGTCCCTTAAGTCAAACGCAGATTAAAAATAAACCAAATGACGACCAAGGTAAACTATTAATAGTTTTACTATATCAAAAACTAAAAACTAGTGTTCGTGTTTCAACAATATATGAGACGTCGTAGGTTAATTTTCGAAATATGTACGATGTTGCAACTAATTTTATGGAGAATATAAATAGCGGTTGTAAATTAATGGCCATTAGTATTTTATTAGTGGTGTTCGAAATTATACTAAAAGCTGGGTAACCATACAACTGTAATGCTAAATTGGTTTAGACTCTAATGACAAACAGTTTTTTCCTTCTATAGAGGGAGCGGTATCATTCAATGTATCTATAATGGAGTTATATACCGAAAAATGTTCATGATTTAGGAAAAATCTGGCCATAGTTCGTCAAACAGGGTTAAATCAAAAGAGATTTTTTTTGTTCTTTTTCGGAAAATGTTTCTATTCTCTCTGATTGTTTTTATGAAAACTGTTGTTGTAGCACATTTTAATTATTTTCAAGAATCACTAACATCAAATAAAAGTGCTTTAAAAAACCCACAACTGAAAATAAAACGTATTATACCAAAAAAAGTCCGCTGCCTAAGGAATCACTTCTACATCCAGATTTTCCATCCAAGTCTCTTGGAAGGAAAACATCTTGACCATATTTGCAATATAGTATGTGGAAATTGATCATAGAATTTTAATATATGAGGCAGATATCATGAAAATATTTGAAGCGTTTGTTATTAGCATATGAGTCAAAAATGAAGTTTCTTGCTCTACTTATTTTCCTTCCAAGGGAATCATCTGAATCAGATGTTATTACAATACATACTTGTAGCAGATTAAATACCTCAACCTCTCTAATAATAATAAAAGAGTGGAGATGGTGGGTGGAGATGAGAGGTTGAAAATATTAGAAAGAAATCTCAGGCATCTAGTATATCTCAAATTTCTGTACTCTTACCAGCTTGCCCTACTCATATTCCTCTATTTACCTAAACTTACCCCCCACTCCTTCAACCGAATCATCTCATCTAGTTTCCGATGTCGTATGATACATATGGGCACTAAATTTCAAGTGAAAATCTTAATTTTATTTTATCAAGCCTATTAATAATGGAGTGGGGTCGGGAAGGGTGGTAGTAGGGGGGGGGTGGTATTGAAAAATATTATAGAGAAATCTGAGTCCTTGGCTTCTAGTACATACACCAAATCCCAAGTTTATGTACTCTTACCAGCTTGCTTTACTTATACTGTCTCAGTTATATAAAGAAAAATGTAGAATCATTCGAAACTAGAAGCCACATACATTCTTATAAAACCAGAAACAACGATAAACTCAACATAAATTTCCATAGATTAAGTAAAACTAGGGATGGCACGGGATACTTGGGTTTTCAATTTTACAATGCTCTACCACCAGAGATAAAATTGTTGAATGAAACTCAGTTCAAAAACAGAATAAAAAAATATTTGCTCAATAATGATTTTTATAGTACTTATGAATTTTTACATAGCAACTTTTCCTCTATTGCAAACTAATGTGTGAATCTCGTGCAGTATTCTAGAAGCTACAGTGATAAATTACCATACCATACCTCCTATTTATTTTATATTAATAGCTTCTTTTATATCTAGTTTGTCTTTCATGTACTATGTGCTCTCAGTCATTTTACTTCATATCTATTATTTTATATATTTATACCTTATATTTCAACTTTTGTACTGTATGTTGACGTGTGTAAACACTTTGTGTATTTTGACACCAATAAAGTATTGTATTGTATTGTATTGTATTTTCTCCTATTTACCCCTTCTTAACCCCCAACCGAATCATCTCAAAATAGAATCTAGTGCCAGGTTATAATATATACGTGTATCAAATTTGAAGTGAATATCTCAATTTTATTTTATCGAGCCCTTTAATAATAGAGTGGGGGGGGGATGAAAAATATTATAAAAAATCTAAGGTCTTGGATTCTAGTATATACACCAAGTTCCAAATGTTTGTATTTTGACCAGCTTTCTTTACTTATTTTTTTCCCTATTTACCCCCCAACTCTTGACCGGATAAGTTCAAAAAATAATCCAGATCTCGTTATAATATAAACGTGTATAAAACTTCAAGTCAACGTCTTAACCCGTTCCAGAGAAAACGTGCGCAGAAAAAAGTTCTAGACATTCCAAACTTATTTCAACAAAAAAAAATTTAAGCATTTTTATCCGATTACTATACTTCCACTCCACGTGGATGTGGGAGTAATAGTGAAGATATGTTCTAAAACATTTTAGCAAATAAAAACCACAGAACTTAGCTTATCAACCGATTTTTTAAATTTTTAGAAAGGATGAAATTATCAATTCGACCCATACAACATACGTATTTCATGTTTGTGCATTAATTCAAGAACTTTATTTTATAAATATTTATAATATAGCAAGATTATCCCTTTAAATTTTTATCACAGTATATTTAAGCCCATCGCACCAACATCTCGATTCTCCAAGAAATACGCCCCATAAAGCGACTCTCCAGTATAGTATTTTCTCGAATACTTTCATTTTTTGGCGACATTAACTGGAGGGTGGACAACATAAAGCCGTCTCTGACATTCACTACAGGTGCTTTACAAGCGTCTCATGTGATTATTTGTTATACTCCAGATCACAGCAACTACGTGAAATTTCACATAATACACTGTCGTTACGATTAAAAATGTTCATTTGGTAATTACGTTTCATGAATAACAATACATTTAACAAGAATGTGTAAACGTGGTGTAAAATAAGTTGCACTATTTGTAGAACAAAACTGACAATATAGAACATTAGATTGTCCAGGAGAAACTAGGCAAGAGACGAAGAGGAAGACTACTCAAACGTTGGGCTAATGCCACCGAAGAGTTAAAGGAAAATTTGGCGAGGCCGTGCAAGTAACAGGCAGCCGCGATAGATGGCGTGATACTGTCGGGTATCCATACAGTAAAGGGAAGCAAACTGGAACATTACTTAAATCACAAGACGTTGCGAATAAGAATATATTTAAGTCAACAAAATTATAAGTTATCTAACTGGTCTTTCGTGCATCAGATATCTCGTATCCTCATGAAATTGAAAAGTTTTCATTTCACACATCTTCAGTTTCATCGTCATTATTATCGGAGGAAATTCTAGAGGTATCATTTACATTATCATCAATATCTGATTATTGTGATGGTAAATCAGTAACATTTTTGGGATGTACTTCTGAAATATCGTCGTCGTCGTCTTGTTCTACGTTTACCCCAGAAGCAGTAGAAAACAATTTTCTTTAATGGTTAAATATGGTAGCTGAAATGTCAATTAGAATATTGTCAAAATATCAGTCAATATCAAATCGGCGCCATAGAATTTGTATCACCACTAGTTGAAAGTGTATTTCACAATTTTGCACGTTCTCCCCACCCAAGCATCAAACACTCTTCTCTCGATACACAAGAGTAAATTACTATTTCCTACTAGTGATGGCTATAGTTATCAGGTACATATTTTTATTATTGCGATTACTTTCCCGTATTTTGTGAATACTGATAATTTTATCGCTACACATATTTCCAATACAGGTAATTATTAGCAATTACTCATAAGCTCATATTCTACTTTCCTGAAAAGATATTTCCATTACAAATTCGCGATAAAATATTTCTTTAGTTAGCTTATTGTGCAATGATTCAGATAATTCTGTAATTGGAATTGTAATAATGATAACCCAAATTGTCGATTTAATAAAATAACTGCATTAATATTTCACTATATTATATACGATTACTTTATTAATTATATGCCACACTGATAGATGAAAGCAGGTGTGATTCCACTAAAACAATACAGAGCTAGGTTTAGATTCTTTTAATTAAAGTGTTACAAGACTTCTAGTCGAAAATTGTGATAAGAATGATGATGAAACAAAAAGAAAATTGCAATGAAACAAATGCATATTCTGGCCATCACGATCTCCTGATTTGAATCCTCTGGTTTTTTGCTCCGGGGGCACATTGTATGTTTTCGTGGAATTATTGGTAATCAGCGCAGTTACTAGAAGCATTCAAGTAGCAATCAATGACCTTAAGTAATCTGAATGTTACACACGGACTAAAAAAGTATATTTATCAGTTTTTGTGAGATATATACGAAAGCGTAGAACGGCCGTGACATATTTATTACATTCTCCAGAGTCCTAACTCGGAATTTTCACGTTAGAATTCAGAAAAATATAATTTCAAGTTATATCCGTACAAGTCGGAATTTCCGTGTTACAAGTCACAGAAATATAATTTCGAGCTCAAAGTAGAAATTTACGACTTACGAGTCGGAATGTCTGAGCTACAAGTCAGAAAAATATAATTCCGAGTTCTAAGTAGGAATTTTCGAGTTGAAAGTCGGAAGAATGTCCTTTCAATTAGGTATAGCTAGCAGTTCTTTTAACCCTTAAAAGAACAAAGTTATCACCAAGGTCAGGCACTGAGGAAGACTTCGCTAAATACTGCACAGTGGGGATGGGAGAAAAGTCTGTAAGATCTTAATAGGAAAACATCAGTCCCAGAATCAGTTCCTATCTTAATTCCATGCAGCTGCAAATTAGGATGCGGAACCAGATGCGGATACATAGGAGTTGATCTACGCTGTTCAACAATGTGCTATTACCAGACCCTGGCGCAATAGTAGTTATACCAGAGACGGTCTTCACACAGATAAATATAATGTTTTAAATTGAGAATCTTATAATTCACATAAGCAAATAAATACTTTATTTATAGGAAACAAATACTTTTGCGGTGAGAAATAAAAAGTATGGCATAAAACTCATAAAAAAATAAATAAATAATTTATTAGATATTTGAAGAAATTATTTATTTTGTGTAGTTGAGCAAGTAGATGTAAGAGATGTTTACTGAAACTGGTGGATAAAAAATACCAGACTTAGGCCACACATTATACTATATACCGATAGTGTCTAACCGAAAACAAAAAACTCGACACTTTAACCGGCATATGCCACTTCAACCTTTTGTATCGATTAAGGAAATGTAAACATCTCCTATATGTTTCTTCCCAACCATATTAAACAATTCCTAAATTAAAAATATTATTTTTATCTCTGCACATAAGGCACTATGGTTTACAAAATTTAAGGAGAATTTTCGACACCACAAAGACACCGCCACTCCTTTCGCTCTCTTTCCACTTTTTTTACGACAGCAAATATGATATGGTAACAATAATAATAGTAAAAGAAACCGCAAATTGCGTTTTATAATTTGCAGAAGACTTTAAACGTACAGAAAGAACTTGAAATAAAAAAGGATCAACAATTATTATTATTTTATTATTACACAACGACCAATGGCATGTGAGCCTGAACACTACAGACTCGTCACTCATCAGCACACTTTCAGCTTTTGGCAGAAGTAAATGTGTCGTGAATTATTATAGCGTCGAGTGGCTTTCCATTAAGGCTGTGTTATCAATGTCAAAATACCGCGTTCACAGTCGTAAATCTTTCAACATATTGTTCTCAAAAACAAACCAACAAAAATCGGATTTGATTTAAATATTAGAACTAGTTAACTTAAATCTAGTACGTATCATATTTTATATTTGAAAACTAAATGAAATTAAATATTTCCTTTGGATTATTACACGCGAACGTGCCACTCAATCGTCCGGAATTCACCAATAATTGTTTTATATTCTTTAATGGGACTCAAATATTCAAATAAAATATGATACGTACTAGAATAAATATATTAAATGCGAAAAAAAGTTAAAAATCGGCATAATATTTGCTCCTAAGGGAGATTAATATGTTAGAAAAAATGTATTTAATTTTGCCAATTTAATTGGGCGGTTTACTAATAGAGGGCGAAGCAGTAGCTATTTGAAGTACCAACTATGCTTCAAATCACTAAAATCTGCAGGGTCGAACTTTTTGTTTTCTCTACCATTTGAAATATAGTTTAAAATAATTTAAATTTACTTACCAATTGAATTGTTACATTTCTAGTAGCCCGGGAGGCAGCGACAGATTTTTTCGCGTTAATATCTATAAGGCTAGATTTTTTTCCAAAGAGAGTTTAGATAGTATCTATAATGAAGGTGCGATTCTACCAAACTCTTAGTGGTGCATAAATGAGTAAAAAATTAAACATTTAAAATTTCGTTTTTCGAATTGTCATGAATTGTCAAGAAATCATGATTCGCCTTCGCTCCTGCCGGCCCCAATTTTCGATTTTCACCTCGCGATTCATGTTGTACGGTCATTGCCGACCTTCTCCTCGCCATCGAGACATAGAACGGGTCTCCGATCGCCGTATTTATTCAGTTATTACGTTTGAAAAAGTGACTTGCGGTCGTGCTAATCGGCGACTATTTTTAAGTGGTTTCCCGAGTTCGAATCCCGCCCGGGAATATATATTTTTTTTCGTTTTCAATCTTTTGGCACATATTTTTGATTCTGTAATTGAGATTTGCTCCGTTTTATTGCATTTCTCGGCGAAATTTTGCATTTTCCGCCGCGGCATATTAAGATGCACTATTTGGATTAAAAATCACATTCTACTTCCGGGTGGCTAAATCTTGGGTAAAGGTTGCAAAAACGGCAATACGTAGTCAAATCATGACAATTATATTCCTCATTAGTATTAATGAACAGACAGTATTTTTATAGATCTGTTAATAAGCTTTTATTTACTCCATTATATTAAATTATTGTGGTAAGGAAATTTCAAATTTTTAATCGAAATAGTGCAGATTAATATTTCGCGGCGGAAAATGTAAAACTTTTCAGAGAAATGCAATAGAATGGAGCAAATAGCAATTATAGAACGAAAAATATCTGCCAAAAAATTGAAAACGAAAAAAAAAAAAGTATCCCTGGGCGGGATTCGAACTCAGGAAACCACTTAAAAATGGTCGCCAATTAGCATGACCGCAAATCAATTTTTCAAACGTAAGAACTGAATTAAATACGGCGATCGGAGACCTGTTCTATGTCTCGATGGCGAGGAGAAGACCGGCAATGACTGTACAACGTGAATCGAGAAGTGAAAATCGAACATTGAGGCCGGCAGGAGCGAAGGTGAATCGTCATTTTTTGACAATTGGTGACAATTCCAAAAACGAAATTTTCGTCCATCTGTTTTTTCTTTAATTTTTTACTCATTTATGCACCACTAAGAGTTTGGTAGAATTGCACCTTCATTATAGATGCTATCTAAACTCACTTTGGAAAAAAATCTAGCTTTATATAGAAATGATTTCACGAAAACTGTCGCTGTCTCTCGGGCTATAGTTTATTCTACATCTTCAATAACTTTTTGTTAGTAATATTGCTAATAAATCAGGAGCATATCTAATAATAACATATTATTACTGTAAAAAGTAATTTTTATATGGACTAAATGTACCTACCTATTTTTAATCCAGATTGTGAAAAATCAATGCCACGCGGGATTAAAAAGAACTTTGATCTTATGGCATATAGACAAACTATCTTTGCATACACTCTAATAGTGTAGATTGCATAATCAATTATTATTTTGAAAGAGTAAAATGTCTCTTTTACTCCCCGAAGGAGAGCTTACATTCTTTCTGGGAGCAAAAGTGACACGTTAGTCTTTGAAAATGATAATTAAACTAGCAGTACAGAAACATTGTTTTGAAGAATTCCGATTTCCTCATTTCCTCAAACACGCAAAAGGTCTTTCCATTGTTTTCCTCTGGTTTTTGTAATTTCCTTTTTCAAACATTATAATTTTATGGTTATTCATTGGTTGTCGTGTGTATGTGTTTTCGTGATATTTCACTTTCGGCATGAAAGTGATCATCATCAAGAGACAAAAACTTGATGTTTAAGGAAAAGTCTGCAAAAATTCGCGCCCGTAGTGCGTAGGAAGACGAGAGAAATCGATTGGCGGACACCTGAGTGTTCCATCTGCGTTCTTCTTCTGAATGGGCCTTCAGAAATTGAAAATTTGTCACATTTTCCATGTTTAAGTGTTTTTCGTTAAATTTTCCTTTCGGTGTGAAAGTTGTCATCATCGGGTGACAGACAATTCGATGTTTTAGGAAAAATCTAAAAAAAAAACAGGGATACGCAGTAAGCGGAGAAAAATCGAATAGTGGACACCGGAGTTTTCCATATGTGCTCTTTCTCTGAATAGGGGCCGGAACAGTTTCCCAATGAAAAATGTCAAATTTTTTGTGTTTACGTGTTTTTCGTGATACTTTACTTTCGGTGTGAAAGTGTTCATCATCGGGTGACAAAAATTTCGATGATTTAGGAAAAATGGTGAAAAATTCAGGGGTAGGTATGAAGGTGAGAGAAATCGAATGGCGCAAACCGCTCTTTATCTCGTTTCGTTTTCGAGATACGAAAATCGAAATTTGTCACCTCTTCCCAAGGTCATATCTCGAGAACTAAACGAGATAAAGAGCTGCGATTTACGCCATTCGATTTCTCTCGCCTTCCTACTTACTAGTCCAAATAGGTAGGTTAAATCGCAAAAATGTGACCGGAGGGGGATCACTACGGGAAAAGTTGTATTGAGCTGAGATGTAAAATAAAAAGTCTACTATGCTATTAGTCCCACACTTTCATTAAGGGTACAAAAATGATGAAATGGTTTATTTTTGCGTATAAATCGAGAACGATGAGAGATATGGAAAAGGTTTCAGATAAAAATTGTAGAGCTAATAATTTGGCTTACGAAAGGTCATATGCGTTTACATCTTATTTCTGATTGTTTGGCTGTAAGATCTGTCTGACTTTTAGGGGATGAATGGAATAATAAAAAAATCGTTTAAAATCGAAAAGTTGTTACTTTTTGTTATTTCTTTTCTGAATCTCCTTAGAATAATTTCAACTTTCTTTGCAGAGATAAAGTTCTCTGTTTGTTTAGATAGAAGTTATAAACATCTGAATTTTTAAATTCACGACTTTTCAGAGCTAAACGTTTTGGTTTAATTTTTTTCAAGCAATACTGACCTCTTAGTGAAATTTCCTTAAAATAATTCCATTACAGTTTTCTTTCCACATGCCAACATTGATATCTAAATATAATTACTATAATTCCTACGATTTTTATTTCACTCGACGCTACTGCAATATAGTCGTTGTAACTTTTTCTAGAGAAAATTGATTCCTCTTGTACGCTTAATCGATTGCTGATTAAATTTCCAATCCGATGATTTTCCTGTAAGTTTTGCGTGAGATATGGACCGCTAAAGTGAGAATTTCGAGGATTTCGCTCCTCGCGCTACACGGTCCAGCTTCGAGGACCATTTTTCCCAAACAAAAATTGTTACGAGCTCATCGCTGCGGTCCTTCGTTTCCGAGATACGGTCGCTCAAAGTCAGCGGAGAATGGAAATCGAAGTTTTTCACCGCTTCCACCGAGAACGAAACGAGACATAGAACTGCGTTTTGCGCCATTCCATTTCTCTCATCTTCCTACGTCCTCCCGAATTTGTTTAGATTTTTCCCGAAACGTCGAAATTTTGTCACCCGACGATGACCACTGTCATTCCAAAAATGAAATGTAACAAAAAACACCTACTCATGAAAAATATGACATTCTTTCACGTTCCGAGGGTCCTACCTACATAAAGAACATAGAAAGAGAACGCCACTGTGCTCTATTCGATTTGTCTCCCACTATTGTATACCCCTGATATTTTTCATATTTTTTCTAAAACATCAAAATTTTGTCACCCGATGATCACTTTCATACCGAAAATGAAATGCCACGAAAAACACATACACATGAAAAATGTGACATTTTTTCACTTTCCGAGGGCCTTATCCACATAAAGAACGCAGCCGGAGAACGCCACTGTGCGCTATTCGATTTGTCTCCCGTTATTGCATACCCCTGGCTTTTTTCATGTTTCTTCTAAAACATCAAAATTTTGTCACCCGATGATGACCACTTTTATACCGAAAGTGAAACGCCACGAAAAACATCTACACACGAGAAATGTGGCATTTTTTTACTTTCCAAGGGCCCTATCCACATAAAGAATGCAGACTGAGAACGCCACTGCACGCTATTCGATTTCTCTCCCCTTACTGTGCACCCTTGTTTTTTTCAGATTTTTCCTAAAACATGTAATTTTTGTCGCCCGATGATGACCACTTTCATACCGAAAGTGAACTGCCACGAAAAACACCTACACACGAAAAATGCGACATTGTTTTACTTTCCAAGGGCCCTATCCACACAAAGAACGCAGATGGAGAACGCCATTGAGCGCTATTCGATTTGTCTCCCATTATTGCATACCCCTGATATTTTTCATATTTTTTCTAAAACATCAAAATTTTGTCACCCGATGACGATCACTTTCATACCGAAAGTGAAATGCTACGAAAAACACCTACACATGAAAAATGTGACATTTTTTCACTTTCCGAGGGCCCTATCTACATAAAGAACGCAGACGGAGAACGCCACTGTGCGCTATTCGATTTCTCTCCCCTTACTGCGTACCCCTGATTTTTTCAGATTTTTTCTAAAACATCGAAATTTTGTCGCCCGATGATGACCACTTTCATACCGAAAGTGAAATGCCATGATAAACACCTACACACGAAAGAAGTGAAACTGTTCTATTTTCCGAGGACCCTACCGAAGAAAGAACGCAGATGGAGAACTCCGGTGCGCGACATTCGATTTCTCTCCCATTACTGAGTACCACCCCTAATTTTTTCAGATTTTTCCTAAAACATCAAATTTTTTTTCACCAAATGATGATCACTTTTACACTGAAAGTGAAATGCCACAAAAAGCACCTACGCACGAAAATCGATGAATAACCATTAAAATTTGAAAAAGAAAATCACAAAAAACAATATCTGACAATAATTGAAACTATGACTGCATTATTAGATTTTGTAGATAGTTGCGGTGGCTGCCGCCTGACGTAACCATGAATTGTTTAATTATTCACAATCATCAAATCCTATTTCAAAAGTTACAAAGTAGAATAGGAACTGAATCATTTTTTATTCACTGCTGCAAATCTAGTCAAGGCTTCACAATAGTGTCCGTACGGCCCTGCACAATTCTGTTGCCAACAACTGATGACGAAATCACTACTTACAGCTAGCCAATTTATGGTTCCTGTAATATCGGCATAACCATTAGTTCGCTTTTTCTATATACGAATTTACTGTAGCGTGCAAACACATTCTTAAATGAAACTATTTTCGTAGATGCAAGATTTTCTGGAACTGCGGTTTAACGGTGTAGAACTTTTCTGCACTAGCTGTGAAAAAACACTTTCGTGGACAAGCAAGTCGAACATTTTAAAACATGTTTCATCTGAACGTCATAAAAGCTAAAATTTACCATATATAAATGGATATTTCTCGCGAATCCCTCTAGCCATACGCGACCTTCAACGTAAGCCGGAAGCAGATCAGTATACAGTAATTGATGCAATGAACATTATATTTGATCTACGTTAATGTATTTTTAGAGTATCAGGGTTTGCTGCTGAGAGTGAAATACAAACTTGATACAGCGCTAAGAAATAACCCCGATATTTCAACATTTTTGTGTGCGGCAAGGAAGTGTACTATTCAATGCCGGACATAAATCTACCATCTATAAGAAAATATACTTATTTTAAACATGCGCGATTACACTGGTAGACGCTGAACGATCCTTTTCACAACACAAGTGGATATTTAGTGACAGGCGCCGGAGATTAACTTCGAACCATATAGAACAAATGCAAATAATATATTTTTATTATTCTAATAAGGCATATAGTTACTAAATGTTTGTGTTTATGCATCCAACAATAAGTGCATCAAAGTATGGCTCATAACCTTTTCGGACCATTTACCTTTAAATATTAAGGAAATAACTAGATAAAATTACAATTATTTCGCAAATGTTAATATAATTCATATTGCGCAAAGCCGATTCTGGCTTTTACGTCATAACTACCTCGGAGCCGGGGTCTGGTTATTACAGTTATTGCCAGGGTTGCATGAATATTGAAAGTGTACATACTGCGGAAGACAATGATGACGTGAACGCAGCGGGCCGCGCCGAACTGAACTTTAGTGGATCAGGCCTACCTCTACTTCAAGGGTAGTATGGAAATAAGTAAAACGCAGCCGGTTTTCTTAAATTTATTATAAATTGAGAAAATACTTAAGGAAGAAGACCGTAATAAGTCTATCCCCACATAACATCTCATGGATATGTACATCCAGAGCATATGCATTAGATGTTGGAATTTGAATATGTATTGTTAAATATACATATGATGTGAAATGTATATTCAGCTACTGACATCCATCAATATATACAGTGTATATTGCTGGAGGTATGTACATAATGACTTATACATAACATGTCCATTAAGGTATAATTAAATTATGCACATACACGAATTTTATCTCATTATTTGTTTACGGATTGTAGTTTGCAACAGCCGGCAGCCATTAAGCCCTATAGGGTTGCGTGCATAGTGTTTATGTGTGATGGAAGTTAACTCTTTCTCATTCTCTGGATTTTATGTTTGCTTATTGCTATATTATGCTGTTATATTTGCATGAAGCTCCCATGATATAAGAGTATATTTATTATAATGCAATTCTTTAGATTTGTAAATACCTACTCTTTTAGGGTTAGAAAATTTGCAAGTTTCATATTTAACTGATTGTGGCAGGTGTTTTTAGTTAAGATGGTGCAACTGACAGAGGCCTAAAAATTTGCTGTCAAATCATATTGGGTATGTATTGTATAAATATAGTGAATAAAAATTATATATGTTCATATTATATAACTTACTGATGGTTGAAAATGTTTTAAACACATATGTAGATCATGAGTATCTATAGTATTATACATATGTTTATAATATAATTTGTCAAACTACCGGAAGGTAAAAAAGTACGTAAATATTGAAAATTTTAAATATTGTGTTATAATTCAGGTTATTTTGTAAAGTTTGTATTGTTTAAAATAGTTATATAAAATATATTTCTTGTTAAACTATCTGTATTTTATTACCTCTAATATGGATACCTATGAAGTAGTTCCCACGAACATCAAAATACTTGAACATTGTCATTCGACGCGTGTTGCACCAATCGTGTTGATATCATCGGGATGATTAAAACTGTTCGTTTTAATCATCTCCCGATGATGCCAACATGACTTGGGCAACACGTGTCGATGCAGTGTTCAATAAGTGTTTTGATGTCCGTGGAAACTACTCTCTCATTCAGTTTCTTGAAAATGCTTAGCCTTTGAAACGTTTTTCGCCCTTCTTCTGAGCTCATCAGAAAGGCACAAAGCCACTCATAACGATGTTTCATGCAAAACCAAGGCAGTATCCATGAACAAGTATGAAATAAAGTGAATTATTTATTATTTGTTTGCTTATAGTAATGAAACATATTCTTTATAGGATTTTGCAAACATCGTTATGAATGACTGTGCCTTTCTGATGAGCTCAGAATAAGGACGAAAAACGTTTCAAAGGCTAAGTATTTTCAAGAAACTGAATGAGAGATTTTATGAAAATGTAATCCATTAGAATGAAAAAATTTTTTAAGACAAGGTAGGTAAATAAATTCATTTTAGTCCTTTGTCCTCATTTTTAACTGAATCTTCATACCGTAGGGGCTCATGAAGATACTAGTTTTATCTGCATAGTCGTAGGGGACTATGTTGGATGCTAGAGTTATAATGAGAATGTCAAATAAGAAATTGGACAAATTTATTTTCGGATTTTAATTTGCTAGCATAACCAGAAGTCAGGTAGGTTATCGAAAGAATGCAAAGATTTCATTATTTTTACATTTAGTTTTTCTTTTAGTTCTCATAGATAGTTTTTTTCCGCTGTTTGCAAAATCCTATAAAGAATGTGTTTCATTACTATAAGCAAACAAATAATAAATAATTCACTTTTAAACATTCATTTTTGTATTTGAAAATATAATAGTCCAATAGCCACATGTTTCTTTCATTTAAGCTTTGTTGAGCTCAATTAATTAATTAATTCAAAAATTTGGAGCCTACATTTTTGATCGTATTAAAAAACTTCATATACATTTTGATGTAAAATTTCCCGTACTTTTGAATGACGCAATTAGTTTTTTTAGGAAAAATTAAATTTAAGAAATATTTGACAAACACTGGTATTTTGCAACTAATTTGTTTAATAACAAATGACGCCCAAGGACTATTGTTGGTAACTTTTGGCATGTTGTTCCTTACATGTTCCGAGATGTATTCTCAAAAGGTACCACTCCCCGGAATTTTTCCGAAGTGAGAACCTCTAAATCCACTAAATTCAATAGTTCGTTCTACGTCCCACCCTATACAAAATGCATATTATATCGTAAGATAAATATATGGAACTGTATCACCACATTTATTTCAGAGTTCATAATAGCAAATGGATAATATAGGTGTAACCTAATACCTAGCGATATTATAATAATATATACATACTATATAGGTGAACCCGTAACACGATATTAGTTCCAACGAGGGTGGAGGGAGGTGAACAGGCGATGTTTAGTTTAACAGCGAAACAGACTCTTTGGGTGTCCATTTTCAAAATGTTTCTAATTATACATTGGTTACACTTTTGTAACCGAAGATTAGTTTACTGATGTATCGGATTTTCGTTTAGATATTCTCTCTAAAGGGAGTGCAGAACAGACTTGCGGTACCACAAGTAAGAAATGAGATGTGTGTTATGATATGGGTCGTAATTTCTGTAAAACAGTAGCGTGTTGTGTAGGCGATATAATTAAGCAGTTCATGAGCAAGTCTTGTGCGAATAATAGCTGATATAATAATAATAATAATGATAATAATAATAATAATAATAATAATAATAATAATAATAATAATAATAATAATAATAATAATAATCCTCGGTTCGCTACGTCTACTCAGGGCACACGATTCCCGGACCCAGTAGTCACTTACCCCACGGTGTGGGGAGTGGCTGCCGGTACTACCAGCTCCCCTCGGTGAGAATCGGAGCCACAGAGAAGGGTGACTGGTTTTTAACAAACAAAAAAAATTATAATAATAATAATAATAATAATATCGAAAGATTGATAAATACCAAAACCTGGCCGTCGAAATTAAGTGTAATTGGAAGCTAAAAAATATCAGCATAATCCCATTAGTCATCTCAGTGGAAGGAGTAGTTTCGACTAGGCTCCCAAGTTACTTGGAAAAATTACAGTTATCCCAACACATCAGTAAGATTATGCAGAAAGCAACTATATTACAGACCTGCCATCTGGTCCGAAAATTCTTCACCATAGGATAAAGTGAATTCTTTCCCTAGTGTGAATGCAACCAACTGAAAAGAGAGTTGTGACATTTTTGAATAATAATAATAATAATAATAATAATAATAATAACACTAGCACCTAACGAATATACTAGAAGGCATAACAATGTAGCTAGGATCGTCCATCAAAATATATTAAAAAATCTAAAAATATTAGATAAAGAAGAGCCCTACTATAAATATAAACCGACATCAGTTGTTGAAACAGAAACCCATAAGATATACTGGGATAGACGAGTAATAACAGAACATTTCACAGAACACAACAGGCCGGATATAATAGTTACAAACAAAACGGTGAAAAAGACTTACCTAGTAGATATAGCTGTACCCCTAGCACATAACCTCATAAAGACAAAGACCGAAAAAATACACAAATATCTAGAACTGGCACAAGAAATAAAAAATTTGTGGCACCAGGAAACAGTAACCATCATACCAATCATAATAGGGGCAACAGCAGAAATACCTAAATTTACCCTAGATAGCCTAAAAAAGTTGGAAATAGCTGAACATAAAATATATGAGCTCCAAAAAATAGTCGTGCTAGAAACGTGTGCAATAGTAAGGAAGGTCCTCAACAACAGCAGTTAAAACCCAATTGCATCTTGCTAATATAGCCGATGCAATTGTCCCACCGAAGCGAAATGCTTTGTGAAAAAAAAAACAAACAATAATAATAATAATAATACGGATTTATCGAGAGAGAAACTCCTTACTATAAGTGCAAATCCGAATCAGTTCTGGAAAATGAAAATGCTAAAATCTTGTGGGACATGTCTATGATAACCGATAGACAAGTTGAAGCTAACCGCCCAGATTTAATACTGTTCGATAAGAGGTTACAAACAGCAGAGCTGGGTAAGCCCTGGTGAAAAAGTAATTAGCAATTACAATTCCCTTTTTTTTCGTGTAATTGTAATTGTATTTAAGTACTTTTTTTATTAAAGTAATTTGGAATTGTAATTGCAGGAAAATTTTTATAGGAATTGTAATTTGTAATTATATTATTTGAACTATAATTACAAATTACTTCTATAAGTACAATTACTTTTTTCAATTACAATTACTTTTTTCAATTACAATTACTTTTTCCAATTACAATTACTTTAAGAACATGCGTATGTGGTTTAACAAACAAACGCAGACTTGCAGTTCCATCTTTGGAAATTGCATCATCCTGTTTGTTTCTATTTGAAGAAAGCGTTGTGCCCCGTGAACATTAAGAAGTGATTTAGTAAAGTAACTTCGGAATTAACATAAAATAAGTACATTTTATTTTATTACAATTATTATTAATTTAGAAAATATGTTGTCTACAGCACCAAGATTAATAAAAATATATATTATGTGTTACTGCCCTTATTTTGAGCTAAGGAAACTTCTGGTTCGGTTAGTCAGCCTTTCGGTCATACTTTTTTGATTCGTAATTTTTTTAATAATAATTATTTCTGTCCCAACATCTCATATAAGAGAAACCATTATGCTCGTGGGAAAAAAAGTAAATGGTTATTTTTTTTTACGTTTTAAGTCATTTTAGGTAAAAGAACAAAATGAATTTCGAACAAAAAAATTCTTCTCAGTTTGTCTGCTTGAGTGCCTGTCTGTCTACTGAGTGTCTACAATAACTTGAAATTGACTTTCTTCAGAATTAAAACGGAAAAATAAACAATAAAAATGTATTAATGTTTTTTTTACGAATATAATAATGCTTTTCCATTTTATAATATAAATATGATCCCCTACGATATGTAAATTCAGTTAAAAATAAATTTACATATCGTAGGGGATCATGTAGATACTAGTTTAGCCTGCTTAGCCGTAGGGGACTAGGTTGGATGCTAGTGTTAAAATGAGAATGGCAAATAAGAATTTTTACTTGTTAGCATAACCAGAAGTCAGGTTATCAAAAGAATGCAAAGATTTCATTAATATTTTTATATACAGTTTTTCCTTTAGTTCTCATAGATAGCTTTTCTTTCCACTGTTTGCAGAATCCTATAAAGAATATGTTTCATATTTATATTTAATTTGTTTTAATAAAATTATAAAATTTATTTTAATTTTACCTACCTACTACTTTGCGAAATAATCGCAAGCAACTAATATACCAGACGACTGAGAACATTTTATAGTGAAACCCATGAAAAGTTGCAAACTGAACAATTTTTTTTTATGAGTTCGTGCAAGTATATTATAGAACAATATCCTGAAAAGTTTACATTTCGTTCGGATGCAGAACACAAACATTTTTTTTTTCATTCAGTCATTTTTTCAAAATTTTGAAATTAAATCAGGGTAGGAAAAAATAAAAAATACAGGTGGATAGACTACGTGTTCCTGAACAAAAAATGTCCTAATAACATGTATCGCTAAAGCCTACCATGGCTTCCTGACAAAAAAATTAAAAAAAAATAGTGAAGTAATTTTGTCACTCTGCGCGGCCAATCGCACGGTTAAATGTCTAAATGCATACTATGGAACCCCTAAACATTCTTATCAGTTCACACGATTAAAATAAAGCCTTTCTCTCTTTCTGATTACAAGTTTTTAACATTTTTATTAGTGAATAGGAGGATAAATAGTCGAGTATGGAGGGAAAATATATAATTATGAACTCATACACATGCAGACACCACACATAGCCTCTGAATCGCTTGCATGAAATTTTACGTGCCTTTACTACTTTTAATTAAAATTTTTAACTTACCTTTTTGTCTGTTTACTCACTATAATTTACTTTATTATAAAAGTAATTAGAAAAGTAATTAGAAAAGTAATTGCTAAGTTCATTTTTCATGTAATTGTAATTAAATGAATATAATTCCTTTTTTAAAAACACGTACTTTGTAATTGTAATTAGTTCATTTTTAAAAAAAGTAATTTGTAATTGTAATTATTTTTAAATTACAAGTAATTACCCAGCTCTGACAAACAGCTACTATAATTGATTTTGCCATACCATCAGATGACAACATCTTACGAACAGAAGTTGAAAAGCGAAGAAAATACCAACCACTGGCAACAGAGCTTAAGCATATGTACCGCCTCGACGTAGTCAACATATTGCCAGTGGTCATCTCAGCAAATGGGCTAGTTAGCAAGAGCTGGAAAGATGTAATGAAAGATCTAGATCTAAACAACTTTCATAAGCGAATTATCCAGAAAGCGGCATTGCTCGGAACAGCAAACATAATAAGAAAAGTTTTAGAACTTTGACCATCTCGTTGGTACATGAATGACAGTGCTTATGGCTCAATGAGCCCAGCACTGTTATTAAGAAGCTAAATTTAAAGAAATAATAATAATAATACATTTACTTTATTGATATAGCAGTACCAAACACACATAGGCTACAACAAACATACGCAGAAAAACTCAATAAATACAGCGAGCTTGCAGATGAAGTAAAAAAGATGTGGCAACAAGACAAGGTGCTCATTATCCCCATCGTTCTATCTTCAACGGGCGTTATTCCGAAAAATTTGATAAAGAGCCTGGACACACTCGGAATTAGCCAGCACAGTATTGGTCTGCTCCAGAGAGCTACAATACTCAGCACTTGCAATACAGTCCGTAAGTTTCTGAATCTACCAGTTACATGAATGTACAATACAAGCTTATTATCGTGTAATAATGGCCGATGATAAGCTAATTCCACTCTAAGCGTGAGAAAACTTTAAATAATAACAATAATTTTTTTTACCTCCACAGGTGACCTGGTATTCAAATAGTTCTGATCGGCTGGTTGAGCAAGACCCGAACTATCATCCTACTGGTCTAGGAACGACCGAACTATGTTTGTAGCATCCAGAATAACTGATTTTTGCATGCTAGGGTAGGTATTCCATGATATTCCAATATCCTCCAAGCCATCTTTCAGTGTCTTAGGTATTAACCCCATTGTGCCTAAAGCCACTCATAACGACGTTCCATAGATAATAGATAGGTGAAGATCTGTTGTTTTTTATCAGACAATGTCAATTATAATTATTTTATTCATGGATATTGTCTTAGTTTTGCATGGAACATCGTTATGAGTGGCTTTAGGCTTTTCTGATGAGTCCACAATAAGGACGAAAAACGTTTCAAAGGCTAAGCATTTCCAAGAAACTGAATGAGATTTTATGAAAATGTAATTCATTAGAATGAAAAAAATTTTAAAGACAAGGTACGTAAATAAATTAATTTCAGGCCTTTGCTCTCATTTTTAACTGAATTTACATATCGTAGGGGATCATGTAGATACTAGTTTAGCCTGCTTAGCCGTAGGGGACTAGGTTGGATGCTAGTGTTAAAATGAGAATGGCAAATAAAAAAATGTTTAGCATAACCAGAAGTCAGGTTATCGAAAGAATGCAAAGATTTCATAAATTTTTTTTTTATATATAATTTTTTTTTTCTTTAGTTCTCATAGATAGCTTTTCTTTCCACTGTTTGCAAAATCCTATAAAGAATATGTTTCATTACTATAAGCAAACAAATAATAAATAATTCACTTTTAAATATATCCTTTATCGTTTTGTGTTCTATTTTGTTAGTTTGCAGGATACCCAGATATTTGTAAGGTTGATCCGTCATGTCTGTACAACTTGGTTGCCAATGTTAATAATAATAATAATTATTATTTTTTTTTTTCCGGTTTCACCGTTGCCGGACAGGGCTTCCGTGCTTTCCGACCGATACCACACGGTAGCCGCGCCGGCGATAATAACAGCCACTCCCCACGACCTGTGGGGTTAGTGACTGTACATTCCAGATGCATGTGCCCTAAGTAGGCGAAGGGACCCCAATATTATATTATTAATATTATCATTATTATCATTATTATTATTATTACAAAATCAATTGAGGGCAAAATTATAGAACTTTATTTAAATACAAAAATGAATTTAATGACTGAACGACGGAGGCTTACACCGCATTATAGCAAGCATCCTCATTTTTATGGCTTACCAAAAATACATAAACAGAATATCCCATTAAGACCAATTGTTAGTTCCATTAATTCGCCATGCCACAATTTGGCAAAATTCTTGCATAAAATTGTTAATCCTTTATCTGGAAATATATCGTATATAAAAAATAGTAAACATTTTGTCGAAAAAGTTTATAAAAACAATATTCATAATACACATCTCATGGTTAGTTTTGACGTAGTTAGTCTGTTCACTAACGTCCCAGTAGACAAAACTAAAAATAATAAAAGATAAATTGTTAAATGAAAATAATTTGGAAGCTAGAATTAAATTGAGTGTAAATACCATAATGGAACTTTTAACTATGTGTATAAACACAACTTATTTTCAATTGGAAAATGATTTCTGTCAGCAGGATTTCGATATTGCAATGGGTTTTCCATTGTCACCGATTTTAAGCAATATATTTATATAGGAATTTGAGACTAGACATGTTCAAAATTGTGCATACAAACATTACGTGGGTGAGTCGTCCAGACCATTTAGTGTAATATTGGGCGAACATCAAAATTATATCAGAAAAAATTAAATTCAGAGGTCCAAGATCTGCGAATACTCTTGGGAGAATGGACATAGAATAAACTGGGACTCTGCAAAAATTTTAACAAAAGAGGCAGATAGCAAAAAAGAAAAATTAAAGAATCCGCGATAATATTATTGAATGAGGATAGATGCGTGTCGAATTGTTCCGTAGATGTCTGTACAACTTGGTTGCCAATGTTAAAAGAAGAACTTCACAAACTTAGCATTGTATAAAAACTAAAAAAACTGTTCACTATATCAACAGTTCTATGGAAGTAGTAAGTATATGGATATCGAATGAATATAAGTGTTCTAAGAGCTGTGTATTTATTATACACAGCAAAAAAGATTTTTCAAAAAAAGCCTTGAAAAAGGAAACAGATTAGATTTCCGAAACGTCGGCGAAATATTTAATTTCAAGTTTTCGTACTTATTTGTGTTATTTATTTTAAAGAAAGCAACCTCTAACTGATCCCTTGACGTAAAAGTCACAGGCGTAGAGGTTATTTACCAGTAACATACTGGTTAATTGTGATATTTTGTAGATTCTCCGAGCACCGCTTAAAAAACATACATGTGGCAGGAAGTCCCAGAGAATTGAAGAAGGAAACAAAAATTGTTGCTGTTTGTTTCTATTTTCATTATTTTGGCCACTAGAGCAAAAAAAACGAAAATCAAAAAGTTGTTCCAAATTTTTTTAAATTTTGCCGGAACTTGGAAGTGCAAGGAATGTATTATCTCACTCTCCAGGTTATTACCTACATAAATCCCGGAGATGATCCTTTTATTAAGTTTTGTTACCCTAAATGGCAATATTCAGGACGTGCCTAGCACACCTTTATATTCCGAAGGTGTGGAGAGAAGTCAAAGTAGTGTTCATACCAAAGGCGGGAAGAATAGACTATACTACCCCCAAAGCATACCGACCCATTAGCTTGACCTCGTTCCTTCTCAAGGCGATGGAAAAGCTATGTGAGCGATACTTGAGGGATGTTGCGATTACTGCTAATCCCACACATCCCAATCAGCATGCATACACCCCGGGCAGATCCACCGACACCGCCCTTCATGCGGTTAGTGGTCGGATTGAAAAGTCTTTGGACAATAAAGAGTCCACCCTGGGTGTCTTCATAGACATAGAAGGCGCTTTTGATAAAACCACCTTTCCAAAAATTACAGCAGCCCTCACGAGCAGGAACGTTTCTCCGATCGTAAGTGGCTGGATATCCAACATGCTCTCAAAAAGAGCGGTACAGATTAACATGGGAGACATCGCTGTTAGAGGAATGGTTGCAAGAGGCTGTCCTCAGGGGGGTGTCTTATCACCTCTTCTATGGAACTTAGTTCTTGACAGCCTCCTGCGCCGCCTCAACTCCGAAGGATTCCACACAATTGCATACGCAGATGATCTAACGATACTGCTTAGTGGTAAATTCGAAGGAGTCCTCTGTGATCGAATGCAGATGGCCCTGAGAATAATCGAAAGATGGTGCAGAGAACACTCTCTGTCGGTCAACCCCAGGAAGACAGAGCTGGTCCTCTTCACAAGGAAAAGGAAATTGGGGCCAATGACGGCCCCCGTTCTCCTAAATACCACACTAAATTTCGCATCAGAAGTAAAATACCTTGGAGTAACTTTTGATGCCAAACTAACATGGAATCTTCATTTAGACAGAAGACTAAAGAAGGCTTACATCTCTTTTGAGCAGTGCCGCAGAACCATAGGGAAAACCTGGGGAATGAAACCCAAAGTGGCTATGTGGATTTACACTGCTATAATAAGACCAATGATAGCCTATGGAGCCATCGTCTGGTGGCCTAAGAGTCAGCAGACTGTAGCGAAACGTAAGCTCAGCCAGGTACAACGAGTAGCCTGTTTAAACACAATTGGAGCTATGAGAACAACACCAACAAGAGCAATGGAAGTGATGCTGTGCCTGCCACCACTAGACATATATCTAGAAGAGGTGGCCCTAACTACTATGGCACGTCTCAAATCCGTTGGCATACAGCCAAACATAGGATGTGGAGTGACCAGATGCCGGCTGTGGAATGAGGCAATTAAACAAATGCCACTTCTGCAGGTACGTGCAGATGGTATTTCTCCACAGTTCATCTTTGATAGACCCTATGAAATACACACCAACAGTAGCAATGAGGCCGTCAGTGAAGGAACAGTTAACATCTTCACAGACGGATCGAAAAAGAAAGAAGGAACAGGTTGTGGGGTATACTCCAGGAACCTGCAAATTCAAATTAAATGGGCTATGGACAAACAAGCCAGTATAATACAAACAGAACTGGCGGGAATAACCATAGCCGCAAAAGAAATTTCCCGCAGACAAATAACGGGAAAAACAATAAGAATCTACACTGATAGTAGACAATCACTACTGGCCCTACAGAGACACAAAATAACAACAGGGTCAGTATGGGAATGCCATCAGGCACTCGTGGGCGCCTCCAGCATGAACAGTGTCATTCTATGCTGGGTCAAAGGGCATGCACAGTGCAGAGGCAACAGGGAAGCTGACAGTCTGGCTAAGAAGGCAGCCAGTCTAAGTATACTTGGACCTGGCCCTTCCAACATACTGCCGACCTCAGCAATAATGCTAATGATTAAAGAAGACACCCACAGAAAATTTAAAAAACTGTGGGATGAAACTCATAGTTGTCAGTTGGCCAGGGATCTGCTTAGATACCCTGACAAGGATACAACGATGATCTACCTGGGAATGTCCAGGAAGAACCTGCGCTTCGCGACAGGAATTCTTACTGGTCATTGCCAGCTGAGAAAGCACCTTTACAACATGAAGTTAAATGACACACCCCTATGCAGAGGTTGTGAACAAGAAGACGAGACTGTCCAACACGTACTCTGTGAGTGCCCGGCAGTCTCCTCTAGCAGAGAATCCATTTTGGGAGAACGTTGGCCTACACTGGCCGACTTGAGGGATATTCCCCTAGGCAGCATCACCACCTTCTTCACAAGATTAGGATGGTTGGAGGCCTAGGTGGAATCCTGTATCCCTCGGGAGGACGTACAAGGGGCCCAATGGGGCCTAGGTGCTGCGGTCACCTAAATGTGACTGCCCTCCCACAAACTCCAAACTCCAACAACCCTAAATGGCTAATTTGCCTGTACTAGATGACAAATAGGTTTTGTCATTTATAAGAAAGGAATTCTATAGAACAAATACAGTATTCTAATTAGAATAAAACTAAAATGCAGAAAATAAATAAATAATTTGGAAAAAAAACTCTTTAAAGTGCCAACCCACTGTTAAAAAATGTACTAAGAAGAAAATAATGTTAATAATAAGAATAATTATGTTAATAAACGTAAAAAGCCGGGACACTCAAAATACCTGGAAAACAGAAAACTGTACTAATCGGGTGCCTTTATTAACATAATTATTGTTATTATCAGCATTATTTTCATTTTAGTGCATTTTTTAATAATTTCAGTTTGTGTTTCAAAGCGTGTTTTTTATTTTTTTTTATTATTTGGTTTTAACTTTCCATATACCTGAATATCTCATTGTTATTTTAGGTTGATAGGTTAGGTTAGGTTAGGTTAGGTTCATATGTGAGTGGGCTCCTGTCAGACCCTCCACTGCGACCATCAGGTCTATTGTGGCTCACTCCTAGTTATAGTTCACCCAACAGATTCAGCTTTTTAATAAAGCTGATAATCTTGTTGGGTGAGAAACTGTCCAGGTCCTCTGGCTTCAATCGCCCTTTGCCAAACAGTGAGAACCTGGTTCTTTCTGCAGCAGGACAGGTACATAAAATGTGCTCTGCCGTTTCATCATCCTCCAAACACAGACGGCATTCGGCGCTTTCCACCAGTCCAATTCTGTGCAGGTGATGATTTAATCTGCAGTGCCCAGTGTATAGGCCAATTAGAGTTCTTAGGTGTAGCCTATTCAACTCTAATAGTTTTTTAGTTCTTGACTTCAAGGGGTATGTAATATACTCCTTTGAGTGAACTAATCCTGGTAGTTCCTGCCAGTGCTGGATTGTTTTCAATTCAGCCCAGGCTAGGATAGCAGCCTTGGCAGAATTTGCGGATATGCCAAGTGCCGGTTCTGGACCTATAAATTTGGTTGCCGCACCTTCTCTGGCCAAGGAATCGGCAACTTCGTTGCCCTCCATACCAGAGTGGCCAGGTATCCAAATCAGAGTCAGTTTGTTGTTTTTGCCCAGTCGGGCAAGAGCTTCCTGGCAATTCCTAACCGTTTTAGAGTTACAACGGTAGGATCCAAGGGCTTTAAGAGCCGCTTGGCTGTCTGAAAATATTTTTATTGATCTGTGTCTAGGTTGCGTCTGTTCGAGCCTCCGTACACACAGTTCAATGGCATGAATTTCTGCCTGAAATATAGTCGCATTGTCACCAAGGCTCGAAATTATCCTTACCTTTGGCTTGCGACTATATACACCGGCTCCAGTTCCCTCAGGGGTTTTGGAGCCGTCTGTAAACCAACAACTATCTGCCCTTTGTAGGTCGGTTTTGTTCCGATCCCATTCCTCTCTTCCAGGAAACAGGACTTTAAAGGGCAGTTCATGGTTGATAAAGGTAGGCATCACATCTGAAGGCATTCCCAGGATGTTGTGACAGTGTAAGTCATCCAACAGCCTGTTGTGCTCCATGATGCTAGCCTGCGGCATATTAGTTACCGCTTGATAGATTCTGTATGTTGCCCACCTGGCCTCTCTCTCCAGGTAAATATGGAGAGGAGGTAGTTCCAGGAGGACTTCCAGAGCAGCTGACGGTGTGGTGCTTATTGCACCAGTTATTGCCAAGCCTGCTTGTCTCTGCAATCCAGAGAGTTTGGTTTTGGTCGTTTGTTGCAGCCCTTTCGACCACCAAACTATTGAAGCATACGCTATCATTGGTCTGATGACCGTAACGTATATCCAATACAATTGTTGGGGACCAATGCCCCAAGATTTTCCGCAAATTCTTCGACATGTCCACAGGGACAGTCTCGCTTTGTGGATTATCTTTTCCAAGTGGGAATTCCAGTTGAGTGACTTATCTAGGGTGACACCTAGGTATTTCACTTCTTCCGCAAATGGAATAATTTCACCCGATATGGAAGGTGGTTCCAGGTTGTCCAGCTTCCTTTTTCTGGTGAAGGGTATAATTACCATTTTGTGGGGGTTAACAGACATCTGCTCTCTCTCACACCAGATGTGAATAGCATCTAGTACCTCTTGAAGGGTATTTGAGAGTACCTCTTCAGATTTTCCTCTAACCAGAATGACTAGGTCGTCAGCATATGCCTGAATCTCGACTTCCCACAGGGAGATAATGGCAAGCAGGTCGTCCACAAGGAGTGACCACAGGAGCGGGGAGAGAACCCCGCCCTGTGGGCATCCCCTCGCGGCCCTAAAGCTCACCGTTTCCCCCTTTAGAGACGTCGTGATGATTCCGTTTTCTAGCATAGCTCGAATCCAGTCACTTATGGTTGGCTCGACTCCTCTGGCAGCTGCTGCTGTGTATAAGGAGTCGGGCAGTGCATTATTAAATGCTCCTTCAATGTCGAGAAATGCTGCCACCGCAATCTCCTTTGCCTGTAGAGATTGGGTGATTTTCCCAACCAGGTTATTTAATGCTAGTTCTGTTGATTTGCCCGGTTGATAGGCATATTGATGGACGCTGAGAGGACGTATACTCAGGATGTTTCCTCTGATGTGCCCATCCAGTACCTTCTCCAGACCTTTCAACAGAAATGATGTCAGGCTAATGGGCCTAAGCGATTTTGGGTCAGGTTCTGTCCGACCCATTTTTGGTATATATACCACTTTAATCGCCGCCCAACTGGATGGAATATAATTCCATACCAGACTAGCTCTGTATAGTCTGATGAGGAAAGGTAGCAGTATCTCCAGTCCATTTTGTAGTAGCGCTGGAAATATGCCATCCTCACCAGGCGATTTGAATGGTTGGAACGATCCAATAGCCCATTCTACCGCTGAGGCTGTGATAACCTTTTTTGCCACCTGCCAGTCGTTTTTGTGTGGACGTTTTAGTCGTCCCCCCGATGGTGGCGGCAATTGATTATCCATCAGAATCGAACTTCCTGGGAAGTGGTTCAGAGCAAGAATTTCTAGGGTTTCTTTTCCAGATTCGGCAAACGAGCCATCCGGTCGTTTTACCATACCAAAGACTCGAGCCGGTTCTCTGGAGATGATCTTGTGGATCCTAGTGCTGCCAGGTAAGTCAGTAATACCCTCGCAGAACTTCCTCCAAGATTCCCTTTTTGCTTTTCTGATTTCTTTATTATAATCTGTTAGTGTAGATCTATATTGCTCCCAGTTGCCCGAATCTTTAGCTCGATTAAAGAGGCGTCGAACTTCTTTTCTCATTTTATCTAGTTTTTTGTTCCACCATGGTGCCCCTCTGTTGTCCTTTTTGGATTTTAGTGGAGAATTTTCGTGATAAGCTGAAACAGCTGCATTCCGGATCTGTTCTGCCGCAATTTCTACTTCATCACGATTCCTGATTGTGGTGAGAGCGGATCCAAGGTGGGACTCGAGGGACTGTTTGTATCCCTTCCAGTCTGTACATCTGGGATCCCGATAACTCACCACTGGTCTTGGTCCAACTTCTATATTGAATTGGATATGTCTATGATCTGAACATGAGGGTTCAGAGGATACCCTCCAATTGGATATCTTATTGCTCATAAAGGTTGAGCTGATTGTCAAATCTAGTACCTCTCTCCTATTTCTAGTGATAAAGGTTGGTTCCGTTCCAATGTTATTCACAATTAGTCCTTCACCTAATAAATAATCAAAAAGTGACTCACCTCTTTGGTTGATGTCTGTGCTCCCCCATGCAGTATGATGGGAGTTTGCGTCACATCCAATGACCAGGTGAATGTTGTTCCTCTTGCTGTAGGCGATTAGCGACCTAACTGCAGCAGGAGGAGGTTGACCTGCATCCCTGTCTCCCGGGAAGTAAGCAGAGCAGGCTATTATGTCCATCCTGCCCTCTTTCGCCGGTACCGTTAGATGAATGGCTGCAACATCCTGGGTGCAGTAACCTGAAAGTACAGAGTATTCTATATTGTTTCTGATTAGGATACAGGCTCTTGGTCTTTCGCCGGAGCCAGTGGATATTACCTTACCAGAAGTGTTGCCTAGTCCGTTTATTCGGCCTGTGTTGGTTGTCCAAGGTTCCTGGATAAGAGCAACATCAAATTGCTCTTCCTTGAATCGCTTGCCAAGGACGTATGTGGCAGCCTTGGCATGTTGTATGTTCGCTTGGAGGCACCTGATGTGGGTAGTCATCAGGTTAGGATTGGTGTTAGGATGGGAAGGTAAGGAGTTCGGAAGGCTGCGAGAGAGGGAAGAAGGAGGGGAGTTTTGTTTACTTGTTTTTAGGGGTGTGGGTGGGTGGGTGTTTTAGGAGGGGCGATTTGTTGTCCTTCTCCTTAGAAGGTGGTATTGCACCCCGCTTCTTCAGAGAAGGTTTGTTTGGGAAGGATTTTCCTTTCCCGGGTTTTTGGGATTTTCCCTCTTTGGGGGGCAAGACGGGCTTGCTCCCTTTAGAGGGTGGTTTAGCCGCCGGAGTCAGTTGCGGGGCGGATACATTCCCTCCTCTGGATTTCAGGCGGAATTGCACCTGCCCGTATCCAAAGAAAGGCCTGTATTCCAGCCCCTCCAGTGCAGCCTTAGACATTTCGTCTATTGAAAATGTCCAAGTCTGCCCCGGACCTGATTCTTCCCGATGTAGGATAACCCACTGTCGGGTATTCAGACCGTGGTTCATGTTCCTCAGCCTGTTTAATACTTTCTCAGATGAGAGCCGATTTCCGGCCTCGTCTGGGATGTATGCCACACAAATGTGTGGCTTAGGGAGGTCCTGCCCCTGCACAAGTTTGAGACGAGCTCCATCCCAAGGTCGGAGGGACTTTAGTGTCTCCTCCAACCATGAGACGCTCGTCCGGTCTGCACAGGAGATCAGGAGGTATCCAGGCCGATGGGTGCAGCCATGGAACCTTACCTGAGGACTCCCTTCTGGAAGATCATCCACAGAATTCATTATGGAACTCTGCAGCGTTTCCAGCTGGTCATTTGTCAAAGTCGTCCCAGGGTAATCAGGGTGGATAATTCCCACCCTGATACAATCCGCAACGGCTTTGAAAGATGGTTTGACAGTTTCACCATCCCGAGGCCTTTTAGCCTGTTGGTCAGGTGAGCTGCCGTCGGAGCGCAGACGCTTTGCCGTTTCAGCGCGGCCGGAGGTGGATTGTCCTTCCTCAGGCGGCTGGTTGGTGCCACGTGCTTCCAACACCGTTTGCAAGGCAGTGTCATAGGGGACACCACTCTTGATTAAGCGACTGAGGCGCCTTTTTCTAGACCCACTCAGTCGCTTTCTTTTCAGGGTAGGATTGGGTGTTTCCTCCCCTGACATACCTTCACCCTCAGGATCAGCGGTCGGGGGCCTTGACGGCTCCCTTCCCTGATCCTGTGGGATCGGGTAAGTTTCTGGAGTGGGATTTATCCCAACCTCCATGTCTTCTCCATGTTGGAGATCGAGGGTAGTACCCCCCTCGTTGGGTTTTATTAAAGTTACTGGTTCCATAGGGTTCCCACGAGTAGCAAGGGAAGGGTAGTCCGCCACAGTAGAGCCCCGCATTGCTGTGGTAAGGCAGAAGTACTCCGGAAGGTTGCCCGGTTTTCCGGAGGCCCCGTTAGAGACACCTTTCACCCCGGTGCCATTCAGCCTACGGCACGGGTCGCACAACACCTTGGCTTGGGGGAGATTGTCGACTTAGCCTCGTCTAGATCCGCCGTGTTTAGCCGAACGCAGGGTCACCTCGAGCAGGATGCGACATTATGCCGCGCACGGACGGTCTTGGGAAGAGCTTCCTTGAGGGATGGCCATCTCCTCTCAGCTGTCCCCCTGGAGTCAGTGGCCGTGAAGCTAACTCCTTGACCCCAGGTTGATAGGTACTCTAATTTCAATAATAATTTATCACCATTTTGAACTAAGGCTTGTTTATATAAGCCTACCAGTGTGTCTGCTGATATCACATAACATAAATATACGTTCAGTTTCAAAGTACGATGCACCTACGGATAACAAAAATGTTTATAATTTAATTAGCAGGTGCATATATATAATTTTCGGATCGAGTTACACGGGAGAACCGTCTAGCTGGTATTCTTATTTATTTATTGTATATTTTATGTGTGCCTACATATTTGCAGCCCGATCCGTTGTTTATAAAGTTTCTTGTTTTTATTTGAGACTCATATTACACGGACTCGGGTTACATGCAAGTCGCAGGAGGTAAACTGAGTGTAAAATATACTGCTTGCACCTCATACTGAGGAAATGGATAGCTTCTCGTTATATTACGGTTGGGATTAATAATGAAAACTCTCGTCGTAGTTCTTTGTCAGATTTCAAATATATGAGCATGTGATTAGGTTTAACAATATTTTGTTCTAATATATTCTTGCATATTATAGTTCGGAAGATAGGTGGCTTTTTGGAAGATGTCATAATTTATTTTAACGTTTTGCGTTATTCTCAAAAACGTGACGTCATGTTTATTCGGTTATTTATCAATGTATTTAAAATATTTTGTTAAAATAATTAATTATGTAAAATGTAAGCGTTTTCAGAAAAAATAATTGGTATATATCAAATATTAATTTAGTTATCACGCGTAATAGATAATATCGTTGCAAACTTGCAATAGTATTATCATTTATGCTTGATAACTAAATTAACATTTAATATACACCAACCAGTGGCGGCTCGTCAGGGGAGGCAGGGGAGGCTGAGCCTCCCCTTGGAAGAACCACCAAATCTTCAAAAGTAATATCTTAAGAAATTTCTATTAGGTATATCTCAATTTTCAATATTTTTTATTGTTTATTGTTCATTAATTAATTTTCAGTTTATATATAACATTTTTGCATTTCCTTTCCACAAACATACCTATAACGTTACAGTCCGGATAGTCTTTGTATGCATATTTCCCGGTCGGCCGGTCTTTTACTGAATGAACACTGCGGTTCGCTGGAGGCTAATACGAAATAGCTTCCAACTTTACCGCATTTACTTATAACATGAATGACCTTGAATTTCTTTGCGCTGTGTAAAATACCAACACTTGGAATAGCCAAGTATGAGGCTAGCCTCAGTTCTTTATAGCGCATGTGCACAGGTCATTCAAGAGTCAGGTGATTCACAAATAAAACGAACTGACGTCTGACAGTTGCGTTTAGCCGGTTAAGAACAACTTGACGTATAAATACATAAAAAATTTGATAGGCGGGCTAGAAATAAGTGCTCTAGGTGAAAATATTCCCAACAACATGTCTTGTTGTCCAGACGTGGTGGATTATTTGTTATTAAATGGATTTACTACTCTTATTTATGACGAAAAGGTAAGAATTAAAAGAAATGCCAGGCCTACACCAGCAATGCTTTCGTTAGTTTTTAAAAATGGTAAACAAAACAGAGGGTTTTGTGATAACAATTATAAAAAAGTCGAGTGGTTAACGGCATCAACAGTTAGAAACAAATTATATTGTTGAAGATGTTTATTATTTACTAATGATCAATCCTCAATTTGGGGCAGGGCCGGGTTTAATAATTTGCAAAATTTGTCGCGAGGTTTAGAAAGGCACGAAAAATCCCAGGAGCACATTTCATCTTGCATTAAATTCGAAATGTTTGGTAAACAAAATATTGTAAATTTCTTGGAGTCTGCACATAAGAGAGAAATAGAAAATGTTAACGAAAAAGTCCGTGAGAATAGGGAAATATTAAAGAGGTTAATAGTTGCCGTTATATAGTTATCTTCACAAGAAAATTCTTTCCGAGGACATGACGAAAAACGAGAATCGTGCAATAAAGGAAATTTCAAAGAGCTGGTAGATTTTTTAAACACTTATGACCCAAAATTAGAGAACTTTTTGAATAACGCCACTATTTTTTGAGACAATTCCGGTAAGCTTCTGTAGAATGATCATTTTCAGCACTTAAACGCATAAAAACATTTTTACTAGAAACAAAATGAGTCAACACCGCCTTTCAAATGTATCGCTTATTTCAATAGAAAAACGTTTTTTGTCAGAATTGAGGAAACGCGATTCATTTTATGATGAAATAATCAACCATTTTGCTAGTTCCAAAAAATCGCAGGTTACCACTCATTTATAAAAATATTCAGGCTTTAAAGCAGAGATTAATATAGGTAGTTGTTATTTTAGAAAAAATATTTATTTGTGTTATTTATTTTTTAGGAAATATTTTTTATAATTCTCCATGCGCCTGGCAGTGATAATGAATACAATTTTTTGTTTGTAGAAAAACACTTTAATTTTTTTACCAAAACTATTTTTATTTTTATTAAAAGTTATATAATTTAATTACAAGTGGGATAGTAGGACTCCTTTGGATACCGATAATCGAGTCGTAGGAACGAGAATTTCATGAGAATGATTTTTTTCATCTCATCATATGTTCTATTTCCTTTTCATTCATTCTATTCTTTTATTAGTTCTATTCTCTCAAGTCGTGAATCGGTATCCTGGCGAACAACCCACGGCAAAAAAATGTAACGCGCCGTTGTAATACCTCAGGGGTGGTGGGGAAATGTAGTCATATTGCACATCAGTTGTCTTTCAGAATATCAAGCCTCCTCTGCAGACAATATCACGAGCCGCCACTGTTACCAACTATTTTTCTGAAAATGCTTACATTTTATATAATTAACTATTTCAACAAAAAAAATTTAAGTACATTGATAAATAACCAATTAAACACGACGTCACGTTTTTGAGGATAACTGCAAAATTTTAAAATAAAAAATTATGAAAAAATTTCCTCGTACAAAAAATGCCGTGCTTTATCGGTGTCTAAAACAATATTTACGTAGTAGGCATATTTTCCAAGATATAATGGATTTAAAACTGGTATGGTCAAAATTTCCTTAAAAAGTAGGACATTTTACAGTATAACTTAGCAGAACTCCAAAAGTGTCCAATGTATATTATTCAAATTTCAGTGATTTAGAATAGACTCATGATAAACACATACTTTTTTCAATTTTTTCTCCTCCTCCGTTTCTGAGATATTTGCGGTTGAAGTGAGGCATCAATACATTTGAATCGTATATTAGGCTTCTAAAATACAAGGTGCACCAATAAAGACACCCAGGCGTAATATTTCGGAAAGAATACATATGTATTTGAGTTCTGCAAGAAACAATTGCTAAAATGTGGAAACGGATTCAGTTTTGCATATAAATCGTTTTTTAATATGTTAGGATGTAGATGGCGCTGTGCTGCAAGGAATTTTTCGATGATCGACAGTTCAAAATATAGTGTTCCATTTAAAAGTCCAAGGTTAAAATAATTTTCGACTAAACCGAGGATTGTACATTTTCTTTTATTGTAGCAAGATTCGAGTTTCCAGTGCCGTCTAAAATTTATTTAAAAATATTTGCAAGATGGTTCTTAGCCATGGTAGGTGAAAGTTGGGTATGCTGTGTCCAAAGTTTTCAGGTTTCGTCGTTACTCTCAGTGTAACGGACATTGGACAAATTGTTCAAGAAATGGCGAAGGATCCGGTGTTTCTGCACATATTAAATTAATGTTTATCTGAAATGTATTTAAACAGTTTTGAAAAAATAACTTCAACTTGATAGGTTTCAGATAATGTCATAATAACAAATATTGACATTTTTTTTATTTAGCATAAAGGCGCAGAGCCACACAGCCAACTACAATTTAGTAAATAAAAATTAATAACCAAAAGAAATAAAAATTAAATTAAAAATTTTAAAAACACCCGACACAAAGAACAAACCTTTAAAAAGGAACAAACGAAAGTAAAATTAAAAATTTTGAAAGCCTCCGATGCAAAAAATAAACCTTTAAAGAGAAGCAAATAATTTATATTCACTGGCTAGAAGCACTGGCTATTTCTTTTTCTCTAAATTTATTGTTGGGCCGTGAATTAATAGTTTTCAGATAGGTAGGTAGGTACATTATTTGTTTTACTACAGCCGTCATCACTATTCGAAGAAAAATCACAATTACGTCGGGGACCGCTGAAATGAACAACCCTCACTTACTAGAAGTATCATAATGCATAATATAAAAGATGTACTGTCGTGAGCAAAAAAAAAATAGAATAACTAGTTTTTTCTAATGTAAATCTGTCTCTATTTGAATATGTAATGAGCAGCCGAAATAAAACAGTTAGCACTTTTATTAAGTATATTTTTTATTGTAATGCTGTAGTTATTCCTAAAGCAGAAGATGGATTGTCAACGAGACATATTGCACTGCGTTATAACATTAACAAAAATTATGTGTTTAATATTTTTTTAAAATGGAGACGGTACGATTAGTAGAGATCCTGGATCGGGGCAACAAATGAACTTAACAAGAAACTAACTATTAATATTTTCTTATTGCACTATTTCTATTTATAACTTCTATAAGTCTATTTGGTATAGAATTAAATAGACTTATACAATAATCATTAGTAATAATATTTCCCCATGCATTATTTACTACTTCAATTAATTCTTGGGCATTCCGTGGTCTCACATTTCGTTTTTTAGGCTATTGATTATGTCTTAAAAAACAGGGCAATAAGGAACTAAGACGTTCACGGGTTTTTATTGCAGGAATCGATTAATGGGTTATGAATGAAGAAAAAACTGCGGAGTGCTATTAAATTAGAGGGTGGAAATTGAAGATAGGGGTGAAAAACCACCCCTTTTGGTTTTTCAATATATCTCGTAAACAAAGCAAAATTTCGATATATCTCATATGAAACTTTTTGTAGAGAATCAAATTTCCCATCGGAATAGCATTTACTGATTATTAAAAAAAATGTTTTCATGCCGAAACAATCGAAACAAACTTGAAAAAAAAGCGAAAATTTCGATTTTTTGATTTTTTTTACTTTTTCGCCTGTATATTTTTTTGGGGCTTAGATAGGTAAAGGCATTGCTTCAGATTAAAAAAAAGTAGATTAAATTTCCTTTAAAATGGTGGAACAATTTTTTTGAATGAAAATTGACCGAGATATGGCCATTTGAACCTGTTTTTTTTGCATTTCATCCCTCTTGTACGAATATTGTTTTCGTTCTCATTTTATTGAAAAAATTATTGTTTTACTCAATTAAAAACGTTTTTTTACGTTTATTATTTAGTAATACATGACAGATACAACAACAACATGTTGAAATGTAGTAGCACCATTTTTCCAAACATTAATTTGTTGTAACTGTCATGTATTACTAAATAATAAACGTAAAAAAACTTTTTTAATTGTGTAAAACAATAATTTTTCGGCCTTTTTTCGCTCATCAGAATCATAAAAATACAATTTTTTTATTTGAGCCATTCTTTTATATGTAGTTTTAGTTCATGTGTTCCACATTATATTTAGATAAAATTGATATAAAATCTCTTACAGTAAGTTGCATTAAAAATGTCTCAAACATAGTATATTTGTTAGTTTTCTAACATTGTCAACGCTTTTTCGAGCTTTCAATGGCATTTCATTATAAAGCGCATCATGAACCACTACAAATTTTTTTCTCGTAATAGTAGAGTTTATAATCTTAATTAATTGTGGCTCATTGGGCGCCTTATAAAGAGATAGTCATTGAAAGCTCGTCGAAAGTGTCAGAAAACTAACAAATATGCTATGTTTGAGACTTTTTAATGCATAATTGAGAATGTAATTAATGGTTTCAAACATCGTATTGGCATTTTGAACATTTACTGTAATTAAAATGAAATTTTTAGTTGTAATAATTGTAATAGAAAATAATATTTTGAAAATTAAGGTTTTCCTTGGATATTTAGAAAAAAAATATATCACTGATCTCGTTTGTAAATCAATATTTAGAATAAAACGTAGGGTATAACATTTAAGAATATTTTCGATGACGTGACAGATATGTGAAGTGTCAAAAAATTTGTTTTCCTAATCTACAAATAAATAGAGCAATCTGATATTACTAATTGATGCAGAGCATATTTTAAACAATTTGCACTAGGCGACAGTAAAAAAATCAAAGGTTGAGTCTTTTGAAAAAGATTTCTTGATGAACTCATCATTCTTGTATAGGTCTTCATCAGGAAGTCTTCACCTCTACGTGACGTTCATTTCAACATCAGACAAGACTAGGTCGGATCAGTGAGCGACGCACCATATACAAAGAATATCTCTATAAATAATCCAGATGGACCCAGAGTCCATTGTTTCTGCCAGCATTGGCATTTTCTCCAACAGTTGTAAGGCCTGTAAGTTTCTCTTTAGCCAATTGATCAATCCTTAAATTCTTAAACAAAATCTTGATAGCTTCTGAAAGGCTTTCAGCGCCTCATATCTCGGATTTGCTTTCCCCTAAAAATACTAATTTAATTTCCTTATTTTTAGCGACAGCAGCACACAAAGGCTCTGGATATTTTCCCTTTTCCCTTATTTTTTGGCAACGACACTAATGCCTGCCACTAGGCGGCACTAAGACCTTCACTAGGCGGCACTAGTGCCGTCTAGTCTATTAAAATATGCTCTGAATTGAATCTTCTTGAATTTTTGCGAACGTAAAACAGAAGTAAAGTCATGAATTTTAGAAAGAAAAGAAACGCAGAAACTTTTCTTTTGGGACATACTGTATATCTAATTGTTCTTTTATAAATGATGTAACTCTAAATTTCAGTCGTTGTCTATTTAAAAAAAATCAAAGCCCAACAATCACTATGCATGATTTCACTGATTTGTTGATTTCACTGAAAACCTGACACCAGTCGCAGACAAACTCTGTGCCGTCATGTACGATTTACCAAAACGTGTAAACTGATACAATCAATATGAGTATTAGTACTGCGTCATTAAATTGATTAAAACATTTTTGTAAATTCATGTTGAGAAAGAGCTCTGCTAGGTACCCATAGGGGTATCAGTTACATCGAAACTTGTTTGAGCTTTCGAGCTATTCTGGTGAAACTTACTCGATTTACCACCATAGGCGTATGAGCGAAATTCCAGCGGGATCAAAAACTTTCTAAATACTAATGGGGAATATATATAATACTATTGAAAATACTACTGGACGCATGATATAGGACCCATCTTACTAAAAACGTATCGAGAACGACAGATTCTGTCGGGGCCGCTGCGCCGGCCTTGTAACCGTACCGTTCACTCAACACCATGCTATTAGGGATATCACGTTTCAATAACAATCCAAGCAGTGAAAAATTGCGTCAGTTTAACCATGTGCCTTGTGCTTGTCACAAATCAATTCTGTCATTTGACTGTGGATGATAAAAGAACATTTGTAACTTAAATTTGTATTTTGTGTATTTAGTTATGTACAGGGTGAGTCCCCTGAGAGACATTTTCGGTTCCATAATGGAAATTCCGTGCAGAATGAAATAGAATCGGTAAGTACGTATACGGGTTTGAACAAACGCCACTGGTGCAAATTAAAAATCCCTTTAATTATGAGAAAATGCCTTTTGATCCTCGAAAGGTCCTCGCGTTTGTAAAAAATGCTTAAAATTATTACCAAGATTTCTTTGTCGTTATCACTTATTTAATAAATATAATTAAATATAAGTACCCTCTATATGTGTTACATATAAAGCGCCAAATTTTGTATTGCTGGTTTTTATATAAAATAAATCAAAATAATGTTAAGACAATTGCAATAAAAATTATCGAATATCACCTCGCATTTTCTCTTGTCACTTACTTTAAACGATAGATATATTTACAGGTTTCGTATTTCGTATTTAGTTCAACTTCTGTTTCTGCCACATATTAAACTAGTTGCAACATCAGACACAAAAGGTAAGTGTATGGAATTCTAATATTCTTTTATTAGTACTGTAAGAAATACCAACAAATCAACAAATGTACTATTTTAATAATTTACTAAGTACTTCACGAACTAAATCTGTATGAATAATTAAGTCTATCTCATCATAACGTTCTAACAATCAGACTTTTCCCTGTCACTCTCACTTCATTCCAGACTATCTCGAAACTAAAATATAAACATAAACACTCCTAAACTTAATGGTCTCTTGTGATACATGCCGACACTGCCATATCGTATGTCCCTTAGTTTGCATAATTTGCGTTATTTCTTACAGAATACAGCCACTTTCAAATTAACTTAAAAAATAACCCAATAAAACATGGACAAATACATTTAAAATTATGTTATTAAAATTATCAAACACATCTAAGTATGATATAAAAGAGTACAGTAAAGAAGCACTATACAGGGTGTTCTACAAGCTTTAGGACAAAATTTGACAGATGATAGCTGGGTTAATATAAAAAAATGTTATCAATGAACATGGGTCCAATTACAATGAACCCAAGTGGTATTATTAAATTTGATAAAAGTTTTTATTTTTTAAATTTTATCACTAATCGCTAATGGTACCTAATGCAAATGCTGAAAATACCTATCATCCTAGCCATCCATCCTTGGACTCCAAGAGCATCATAGTTGCATCTGGTATTTTCAATACGCTTAAGATACTTGCGAAAGATGCAAGATCTGTGAATTTTGTGAAATTACCAGATCCCACGAAACAGAATGTGGGACATTTTCTTATATTAATAATACAAAATAATTTTTTGAAATAATATTCAATTTTATGTATTCTACAAATGTAAAATATATAATTAATATGTAAAATTCAATACATTTCATGAGTTCACAACGACAAAATAAGTAAAATTAATTTTTCAATTTATCATTCCCCAGAATTTTGAGTTTGTCAAATTTCAAGTACGTCCTCCAGCATTTCAGCGATACCTAGTTGTCCAAACGTATTTTTGCGTTGAAAGAATTTTTCACTTACTCCCTTGAATTTTTATATAAACCTCATCACTAAATTAAACAACAGTGCAGTGTCCGTTGAAAACAACAAATGCCGTATTTTTTGCAATATTTTTGCATTCAGTTCAGTTGTTTTCAATTTTCCGATTGGTTTAGAAAATTATAAACTGCCCTAATTACTATTGGTGATTAGGGCAAGTATTACTACTAATAATTTATTCAAAATTATTCCTAAGGAGTTATAAACATCTAATGCGGCCTATATATGTGGTTTCTCTTGCATACACAGTCATTGAGCCGGTATTTTTTATTTTGATACATTGAATAGCCACTCGAAGACTATTACTTCTATTTTACTATGACGGGTATTAGAGAAGTTAAGAACATTCTGAATAATTTAAATTCTAATACATGTGGTACTGATAATATATTTATCTTAATGCTCAAATGTTCTAATCAGTTTATCGATGAATCTCTAATAATTTTTATCAACTGTTGCATACAGAAGAATTATTATCCAAGTGCTTGGAAAACTGGAATAACAATCTCCCTAAAAATTCTAACCGAAAATCACATCCATTAAGGTATATAGTAGCATGAGGTTAAATCCATAAGATTTTAGTGATTTTTGGTATACAGCAAAATTCATTAAAGACAAGGTACCTAAATAAATTAATTTCAGGCCTTTGCTCTCATTTTTAACTGAATTTACAAAATTTTTTACTAAATTTTCAAAAAATCTCTCATAATCTAAATTTAAATAATTCCTTGCACGCAGTTTCATCACTGCCCCTCATCTTTACCATTCCGTAAATAAAAATCTTTTAAATTATCGTAACTAAGACCCGCTAACACCATTTTTTCACAAATTGCTCTTCAAAAAAAATCAAAATTCTCTTCTGGATTTAACTTCGTTTATTTCTACTTATTAATGCAAGTTTTTTATTAATTGCACTTTGCGAAACAGCTTCGACTAACTCTAAATTTTGCCATTTATATCTGCACGATGTAACGATTTGTTAGAAACTTAGTTTTATTATTATAAATATAACAAAAGGGTCTAGCCGGTTTAGCATATAAAAATGCACTGATGTCTTTTGTTATGCTTTAACCTTTTAATTATTGCTTTATGTCTAAAGTATTCCTACAAGTAATTTCAGCCTTCTGCTTTCACCTATAAAGAAAATATGGGGGTAACAACCCTTAACGACAACTTTGTTTTTCTCTGGATCTATGACAGATATTTGAATTAATCCAACTGCAAAAAATAGATGTGGAACACCCTGTATATTGTTATATATTTTTTATTCTAATTTTATTTTCGAACAAATTTTATTAACCATGTCCTACACCTATCATTAACGATTTATGATGAATCACCGTTTTAATCTTGCACTTGCCAAGTTCCCATTGCAATAAATGAGCGTGTAACTACGTGGTGGCAGGAAGACGGAGCATCACCGCATAATGTGAACATTGTAACACATTGTTACCAAATTGGTAATTGGGGACCTGTTAAGTGGCCTGCACGGTCACCTGATATGTCGCCCCTCGATTTTTTCATGGGGCCATTTAAAGCAAGTTGTATGCGTATAACCAAATAATCTTAGCAACTTAAAGAATAGGATAATTCATGCTTGCCACCAAATTACTCCAGAAGTTATAAGAAATTCTTGTACACGAGAACTTTTAAGAAAGTATGAGTTGAGGGGGCCATCCATTAATTACGTCACGCAAAATTTACGGTTGTTCTATCCCTCCCTCCCACTATGTTACAGGTTGTCACATTCAAGTCAACCTCTCCCCTCCCTGTTGTGGCGTCACATATTTTATGGCATTATATATTTTTTTTGAGGTAGCATTTTGTAACATATTATATTTTTTGAATTTCATTTAATTAAAACAACGGTATGCGTAGGTGTGTTTAAGGTGATGTCACAAAAGTTTGACCCCCCCTCTTCCCTTCTTGTCACACTCTGTCACACTTTATGGGCCCCCTTCTCGCCCCTCAAAGCGTGACATAATTAATGGATGGCCCCTTGTGTCAAAGAGAATATGTGCGATAATTTGATCTTTTATAATATTATCATTATACTTACTGTTTTTTGTATTGCATTATTCCTCATGATTACGGTAATAAAAAAATTTTATCCCAAAAATGTAACTGGTAACATCTCAACAATGGTTAATGATAGTCATGGAACATAGATAATAAAATTTATTCGGAAGTAATATGGGAATCCAAAAAATGTGAAAATATTCAGGGTAAAATGATTAAATGCAGTTTTCTATACAGAATAATTTTTTCATTTAACATTTCTTTCAATTCCATTTTTCGGATAATACTTGTCTAAATAGAGCTGGGACACCCTGTATATAAATAATTTTGTACAAACCTGTTTAGATAAACAATAGATGCGTGGTAAAAATACATATGTTATATACATGGTTACATTAGATTTTGTTTTATATTTTCTATGTACTTACATGATTGGTAAAAATAAATATATTATATACGTAATATATTAGTAATTGGAAAGAAAACTATATTTGTTTTTTATTTTCACTTTATTTCTTGTCAAATACAGTATACCAGTACTCAACATCCGAAGAAGCCACTGTGTGGCGAAACAATTGTCATGTTGACAAGAAATAAAGTGAAAATCAAAAACCAATATAGTTTTCTTCCCAATTATTATCATGGATTTTCATCAAGTAACGGCCCAATCTGTTCAATAATGTATTAGTTATTATCTTTTATTTCTATGTTCCACCAAATTGACACTTCTGTATTTTTTATATATTATAGCTGACTTTCAAATGATTATACGTGATTTATTTGGTTGGTGTATCTCCAGTGGCTATTATAAAAACCACCCTGGGAAAAAGAAATTGTATGTTTTGCACCTCTAAAAATTGATCTAAAAATATGAAAAAAGTACATAGCATAGAACTAATTGATATCTATTTCTTGGCGTTGGATTTATTCGAATATCTATCATAGTTGCAGAGAAAAACAAATTTGTCGTTAAGGGTTGTTACCCCCATATCTTCCTTCTAGATGAAAGCAGAGGCCTGAAATTAATTGTAGGAATACTTCAAGCATACAGCAATAGACGTCAGTGCATTTTTCATATGCTAAACCGGCTAGACCCTTTAGCAGACACAGTAATGTTAAAATAATGTCACGTGGTTAACAGATCTGGCAATTGCTTTTTTTATTTTTTTGGTTTCTAAGTAATCAATTACCTATTGACAAAGGCTGACATCTGATTCATTAAAGACGTTAACGCCTTTTATAACGTGCTGGAGGTTTGAAATTTTTCAAAAATGTATGTCTTTCAGTGGACTGTATTTTACAAAATATTTCGTCTAAATTTTTTTTCACTTTTTACATCTTGTAATTCATTGTTCTTAGAGCGTACAATGCCGTATATACTAAGAGAAATCGTCTGAATACGAGACAGGGCCGTCGAGAGAAGATCGGGGCCCTGGGGGTAGTAACATACGACTGATACCAATCTTCAATATAAATTTCGAAGAGCAGGGGGTGGCATTCATAATAATAAACTATTTATCTCTATAAAAATTTCGAAAAGCGGAGGGCGAGTATTCCTTAGGATTAAATATATATATATCGATCAAAATTTTGAAGAGCGGGGGGGGGGTGATATTCCTCAAAATTAAATATTTTTCACAGTAGAAATTGTAAAGAACGAGAATACTCCTTTGCTTAACAATTTCATATTATTTCATATTTATCTCATTCTAAACAATACCAATCATTCGGAACTCGTCGTTATTTACATCACACTAATCATTTAAAAGTACATAGTGTTTACGAAACCTTTTGAAGCTGATCAGTGTTAAAGCACAGGACCGTGCGCACTTAACTTGATATTTTGTCCTATGTATTTAACAATGGTATCGAGAATCGAATAGTAGTTGAAACTGTGCAGGCGAGTCCAAGACTGGCAATGTAATCAGCCTGAATGAACCATCTACGACTGCACTGGTTTAAAGATAATAAAACGGACAGGTCCACTAGCATAAAAAAACCTTGTAAATCGTTTCTCAAGAGTCAACGTAGACTTGTGAGATGTGTTGTCATTGGCCTGCGTTTGAGGACGGGTGGCGACGATTGGCTGGCACCCGGGTATTCCTCAGTCCGATTGGTCGGTCGGTGTTTAAGTTATATCAGTCATTAGTCAACGTGGACTCTATATTTCTCCAGTGCAGTGCGAAAAATGGTTTTCAGAACAGCTTTATACCAAATATTCCGCCTAATTCGGTAATTGTATTAGATAATGCTTCCTATCACTCGCGAATATTAAATAAAATACCAAACACCAGTTCAAGGAAGACATTTTAAAATTCATGAGAGAAAAAAATATGGAAATTCCTGTAAAAGTTCCAATAAAGCGCGAATTACTGAAATGAATAAAAGAACAGAATTTCAAAAGTGAATATGTTATTGATAACTTATCCAATATACAAGGTCATACACTTTTGCGGTTACCTCCGTACTATACATATTTAATCCTATCGAGATGGTTTGAGCAACTTTAAAAGATCGTTTGTGAAAATGTAATATGACTCTCTAACGTTAAGCGCGGTAGTAGTTGATCATATCAGAGAAGTAATAAATGACCTCGACAATACCGATTTATGGAAAAATTGCGTTAAGCATGTAATTGAAAAAGAAAATCAATATCCAACACTACCCCCCATTGCGCCGATTATAATTCAACCTGATAATGATCCCTCTTCAGAATGTGAAGATTCGGACGTGTCAGCTTTTAGCATTTAACTTTTTAATATATATTTTCAGAACAAAGTATTTAGCTATTATATTAGGTATGAAGTTTACTTTTTTATTGTTACGTTTCTTGGAATTTATTTTATTTAGTTGACAAGAAATTTTAATTTAAGTTACTTTATTCTGGAGACATATTTTAATTTTATTTTTATCTATGTTTTATCTACACAAGTATTTATTTTTGTTGTACTGATTATTTGCTTTGGTTAAGAAACTCACATTTATATTTTTATTTTAGAAGAAACTTAAATTTTATTTTTACTATTTAACATCCTTGCCCCTCGCCAAGCTAAACTGTCCCATTCCCTCATCCCGGCAAGGATATGTTCATACCTTCTCGTTGTTCCTTGCTGATAATAACATATTTAATGTAGAATGGGATAACTTTAAAACTAAACCCAATAAATTTAAATATTTAGACTTTATATCTAAAACTGATATAATACTTCAAGAATATATTATTGGATAAATGAACAAAAATAGCCTATCTAATAAACAAAAGATAATAAAAATTAATACAGTTTTTAAAAAATTATAACATTTTCTTATGACAATCATTTCTATTTACCGCCGCCCATGTACAATAAACAGTCGCCGACTGTTTTTGCCGGCTTTTAGTTTTTATACGATTTCAATTGTGCTCGTATAGACTTTACTTCTCTCGTTTTACCTGATGCAAATGCAAATCTGCAACTTCGGGCGAAACCCGGGCCCGGAGGGGAACACCCCCTCCCCCGCCCCTCTCGACGGGCCTAATACAAGGTCATCTTTTAAGCAAATCTAACCATTTCCACCCACCTTAAGAAACTGTACTGTTATGATAATTTATTATCCTTTTAGAGCTTATTTAGATACTAACTCGTAATATTCCTTAGTAGGTTTTATAAAATTTCTAATATAATGACTAAAGTGTCTTTTTACACTGTGCCCACACTATCTTTATTATTAATATAAGAGTAATCTGGGAATGTTTTACAACATTTTAAAATTCTTTCATATTTTATATCGGAAATGACCCCCCTCCGAAAAATCCTGCGAACGCCCTTGACTATCAGCATGCTGACTCTAATTTCAATTGTAGGCTGTGCCACCCTATACATTTTCCTGCAGATCTGCCAGACATTGGTAATAAAAAGTTTTGCAGATGAAAACATTTGAACAAGATTTGTTGAATAAGTACTGAAAATAGCGAGATGAAGGGTATAAAATATCGCGTATTTACGATGTCTGCTGATGGATATCAGTTGCACGCCATCTGTTATTTGATCCCGTGTATCACCTTACCGGATCGCGTTTCATACCCAACTTAGGCCCGTGCTTCGTACCTATTACATGCATTATAAATAACATCAAAAGATTAGCAGAAGGAATAATAATTAGGTGACCTTTATAATTTTCCTTTGAACTTAGATATTTTCGTCGAGCTCTGTTTGTAACAGGATACGAATAGCCGTTAAAAATGAGGAATTTCTTAACCTCCAAGACACATTTGTTTATTTAATTTAAAATAGGAAGGTTCATTTTTATTTCATAATTGCAATATGTGCACCACGGTAATAGCTCATCATGCACATTGTTTAAAAACTTCTTAAGAAGAGTTTAAAAACAATCTAGTATAATAACATCTGCTGTTGTAAATTCAAAAATTGTAATTCGTTATTTGCTAAACAGAAATGCAAATAAACTGTAATCTTATGTGGGTCACACCTTTTTTCGAATGCTAAACTGGTAGGGACTTAGACTTAGGTCAAACAGCAATATGAATTTAAGAAATGTGATGTGTATTTTTTTATTTATAACTCACCTTAATGTCGTCATTTAAATGTTCCTTCTTAATCGAAATTTTCGTAATGGAAACCTCATTTGTGGCACTTTTTTCCATGAAAACAAAATGTGATATGAAATAACCTATTGCAAAACTGACACTATATTCGCGTGCTATTTTTTGACAATGAATAGTGAGGCGAAAAACTGCGCACAAGTCTGAAAATATCGGTAGCAACTGTGAGGTATACTAGCTAAGCTTTTCAACAATGATGATTATTTTGGTACTCGAAGGGGGGTGTTCGCGCCAGTGTTTTAAATATTTAACGCGCAAACTCTTCGCGACTACGTTTGCGCGTCAGAGTTGTGACTTCCATTCTATTTCAGGAGTTACCGCTTTGATAAGTTCGCGATGTACACGGTGGATCGGTTACGGTTGCATGTGGCATTCTTTAATCTAAAAGTGGAGTAAATCTAACGGTCCAAATTGGCTAGAAAGGAATTGTGTTACTATAGCATTTTTTTTGCTGGAAATTGTTGAAAACATTTTTGAAGAAATGCAGTAAAAAGTTTTGGATTAAATCCGTGTGTTGTTTAAACAAAAGAATGTTCACAATCCCGTTTCTTCGCAGTTTACAGTTCTATAGAAATGGAGAATACAAAGAAAAAAATAGGAGAACAATGAAATTTTGTACAGCTGTTCATACTTAAACGACTTGAAAAGTTATTAAAAAGAAAGACGTTCACAATTCGACTCGTACAAATTTCTTTTATATTTTAATTTTAATTTCTATTCGAGATATGGCTAATGCACTGTGTTAAAATTGGTAGTTAAATATTTTGGAAATTGCTGATACTGAATCTGACGCCAAAAGTCAAAAATTCAAAACGACGAGTCAAATAGTAGGTAGTACATTTTCCAAAGAATAACATTCATTAAAATATGAATTAATTAACTGACCAAATTGTTTTTTTGGTTTCAACTAGAATTTAGGGTACACAGTAAAAAAAGTTTGCAAGTATAGAATCTGATAATCGTTGCAATAATGGAGGTAATATGAAACAAATGTAATTTCTCGTAAATATCTTTTAAAATAATGAATTTTGAGAAAATGTTTAACGGATCATCAAAAATAATAATAGTAATTTTCTTAAGTTTGTATACTGGGTGTCTATAAGTTTAAGTAAATCCCCACTTAATTTATTATTTTTCAAGAAATTAGAATGCAGGATATTTGGCATAATTTTTTTTATCTACCCGAAGCCAAAAGTACACTTCCGGTTTAATGGAAAATGTGAATAATGTTTAAAAATGCCTTTTAGTAAAATACTGTGGGTATTTTTTACTAAGTATTATAAACTTAAATAGGATTTTATGATCACTGAGTAATTATACAGGGTGTCCGATAAATAATGAAACAGAGCAATTCCTTACGTGGAAATATTAGAAACTTACCTTAGTTCAAAAGTTGACATCAACAGAGAATTTTTTTCCAAGTCCAATCTGTATTGGATAAAGATACACAAATATGTAGGATGCTACTTAAAATTAAAAAGATAATAATTCAAAGTACAATGCATCAGTTTATATTCAATTGATTTTCAAAACAGTAACTTGTACAAAATACTCCATATTTAATTTCCAAACAGCGCTTCAAACAGTAGAATCTTAGCAAGTAAACGAAAGACGCTCGCCCCAACATTTTTGCTCCTGTTCAAAACCAGTTTCTTTGATGCCGAAAGAATTAGATACAAAGCGCTTATTACATTGATAGTTTATTTATCTTTATTTTTCTAAGGGGCTTTAAATAATTCATACGAGTCAGACAAACTATATGAATAAAGTACACGCCATTTGCCGAATCACGCGTTTCGTAATATTTCTGATGAAACCTGAAATCTTTTATTACAGTATTAGTGGTGGTCAAGAGTCGAGATTTGACTCGAAAATTACAAGTATCTGGTGCCTGTCCAATCTAATTCCCCCCCCCCCCCCCCCTTCGAGGATGCTGAAACCGATTTCGCGATCCAAAAAAGTTTTTGACTCCGGCAACCCCCTGAAATCGCTCCAGAACCACCCTTAAAGTCTCTTTCCTGGCGCAGACACCAATCCAACCCTGTATTTTGGTTGATATGACCCTCCAAATAACTTAAGATGGTAATTCTAGAGGGGTTGATCCCAATCACCCCTACCCCTCGATTCAACCCCTATAGGGCGTGGAATTTTTTTTTTTTTTGAAAAAAAATATTTACAATTTTTAAAAAGGAGGTTTGTTGGAAAGAAGATGAAGGTGACCAGGGTTATAATCAGGGGTGGTTACAACCCCTCCAAGCGGCAGATTTTTTTTAACATTTACAATTTTTAAAAAGGGGATTTGTTGGAGGGAAGATGAAGGTGACTACGGTTATAAGCAGGGGTGATTGCATCCCCTCCAGGTGGTGGATTTGCACTCCTGAAGGTTGTTGCAACCCTGGTCGCCTTCCATCTTCCCTCCATCAAACCCCCTCTCTGAAAATGTTGAATACTTTTTACAAAAAAATCCACCCTCTGGAGGGGTTGCTACCACGAACCAGGGGTGGTAACAACCCACCAGAAGGTGATTTTTTTTTGTAAAAAATATTTACAATTTTTAAAAAAGGGGTTTGTTGGAGGGAAGATGAAGGTGACCAGAGTTACAACCAGGGGTGGTTACAACCCCTCCAGGGGGTAGATTGTTTTTTTTTAATATTTACAATTTTTAAAAAGGGGTTTGTAGGAGGGAAGATGAAGGTGACCAGGGTTATAATCAGGGGGTGGTTACAACCTCTCCTGGTGGTGGATTTCCACTCCTGAGGGTTGTTACTACCCTGCTCGCCCTTTATCTTCCCTCCATCAAACGCCCTCTCGGAAAATGTTGAATATTTTTTACAAAAATAAAAATACACTCCCTGGTTATAACCCTGGTCACCTTCATCTTCCCTCCAACAAACCTCCTTTATTTTAGAAATTGTAAATAAATAAATTTTAAAAATGCGTGCCCTATAGGGGTTGAATCGAGGGGTAGGGGTGATTGGGGTCATAGTCCTCTAGAATTACAACTTAACTTATGGGGAGGACCAAGTCTCCAAAATACAGGGTTGAATTGACATATCTGCGCCGGGAAAGAGACTTTAACAGTGGGTTTGGAGCGATTTCGGGGGGTGGCTGGGATCGGAATCGGCATCAGCATCCTCAAAAACGGGGGAAGGACTAGATTGGCCCAGTGGCAGATACTTGCGTGTCCTTCTTGATTTTTAATTTGCATTTTTTTTCTACATTGATTTTTTAATATTTCACAGTATTTTTAAAATTTGTAACTACTGAAAAATTGCGAAATTACAAAATTAAAATTTATTAATATACCGCCTCATTTTATACCGTTAAATGTAAAAAATATTTAATTTATTATATTTCCTAAATAAATGTATAGACCAGCGAATCTTATGAGGATTCATTTGTCATAGCAAAAAATGAGTAGTGATTAAATTTTAGTGCACGGTGCACTTTCGGAGAGTGCACAGTTTCACAAGTCAATGGCTGAATATACATTACCGTTCATCCCCTATTACCTCGTGATGAACTTATAATGCTTTTTAACTATTTGCCCAAGAATCGTGGCACCTACGAAAAAAATGCTTAAGAAACATCTTTCGTAAAACTTTCTCATGTTTCATTTTCTCCTCTACATTAAACCGATATTTCTATATTCCCTTAGAAATAATTTTAAAATAGCGTCAGGTACATACATTTCCTCATTATTTGCTGATTTTCAGGACATAGTGGTAACACTATCCCTGAAAATTTGTTAAAATTATATTCTACAAGGTGGTGGAATATTGTCTCCCGATATTTCTGTGGCTTGATAGAACATCCAAAAATAATGGTAGTCTTTTCTATCTATTGTCAGTATTTTTCTCATAACTTTTTTATTTTTTTTTGAATTTCTGAAAATTATTGTAAAAAAACTAATTTTCAGATATTAGAAATAAGAAAGGTATTCTTATTGCATTTTGATAAATCAAGCCATTCCACAGTGGTCCCAAATGTAATTTTTTGGTTCAAAAATGGCTACAGAGAGCGTGAATCTTGTCGGAAATGAACAATTTTTTCTTCTTTAATTAAAGCACAGAATTTCCAACTAATGCTCGGAGCCCGAGTTTTGAAAAAAATCTCTTTTTTAATATTTTAAATTAAGTACCAAACATTTTTTATATAATTTACTGAATAACTTCATACGATGGGAATATGGGTCCTTAAAGCTAAGGATTATAATTCGAGTATTAGTGTTGTCACTAGGTCAAAATTTAATGCCTACTTTGGCATAAGACATTTATTGACAGCTTGACAGTTGTCAAATGACATATGACCTATACTTTACAATTTTCAGACAAGAATAGTTGCTACTGTGTATAATTAAAGTTGGTGAAAATAAAGTAAATCAAAATCAGCTGTCAAATCAGACAAAAAAGTGTCAATTAACACCTACCAAATTAACATTCGTCTTATATTCCAAAACGTATTCACAAAACTTTTTGTTAATGTTAATCCTTAATTTTGGATTAGTTTTTATACATAGAGAAAAAAATTAATCTCTTAGGGTCTATACAGGGTGTTTCAGTTAACATTCCCTCAGCCGCGGTGATATCTCGGAAACTAAAAAATATATTTTTATTCTGTAAACGGTAATACATTTCTATTGTTAATGTCTTCTTCAAGAAATACAATTTTCATAACATTATCTCCAGAGATGACGCTGCAGTTTAAAAATATTTTTTGATCAAGGAAGCTTTGGAACACATGCCATTCAATTAAGAACTAAATTTTAAGCAAAATTGTTCTTATTCGTAAAAGTCTTTGCAATAGTTTTTGAGATATTTTATTTTCATTGTTTAATTTTTAGTGTTGTATTTTTACTTCCCTCGCATACCGAAGGGAAGTATTGTATTCGATAGAAAATCACCCTCCGAGGTTTTTTCGGACTTTGACGTTTCAGATCACGTAGATTTCGAAAATATAGATTTTTCAATTCCGTCAGTCTGTCTGTCTGTCTGTCTGTCTGTCTGTTGGTGCATTAACTAAAAAAACTACTTGACGGAGAGCAGTCAAATTTGGTAGGTAGTTGACCCTACTGTCAGCGAAGAAATGGTTAAACTTTCACTGGAAAATATGCAGGGTGGACTGTCTAAAGGGAATAAATAATGAAAAAAAATTGTTTTGCTCAAATTTAAAATTTCCACGTTTCATGACATGCTAAACCTATTTCAAAAAAAAAAAATTGAAAATTTTTTTCACCAACATTTTTGAAAAAATTTTTACCACAAATAGATAAGAAACAAAAATTTCTTTGTTCAAATTTAAAATTTCCACGTTTTATGGCATTCTAAACCTATTTCAAAATAAAATATTTTTGAAATTTTTTACCAACATTTTTGAAAAAATTTGTACCACTAATTCAGATGGAAAAATGTTTTTTTCTTTGTACAAATTTAAAATTTCCACTTTTCATAGCGTTCTAAATCTATTTTTAAAAAAAATTAGAAATTTTTTTTACCAATTTTTAAAAAAATTTACCACTAAAACAGATGGAATTTTTTTTCTTTGTTCAAATTTAAAATTTCCACGTTTCCGTGGCATTCTAAGCATATTCAAACAAATTTTTAAAAAAATTTGAAATATTTAAAAAAGTTTTTGATAAAATTTTTAATCTATACTACTTACTATAGAAGAGGGAAAAAGTTTTTTTTGCTTTAATTTAAAATTTCCACGTTTCATGACATTCCAAACCTATTTTGGAAAAAAAAATTGCAACATTTTACCATTTTGGAAAAAAAATTTACCACTAGAATAGATGGAAAAAAATTTTTTTGCTCAAATTTAACATTATCACGTTTCATGACATTCTAATCCTATTTCAGAAGGAACAAAATTTTTTTACAAACATTATTGAAAAATTTTTAAAAAAATGAAATTTTTTAACCACCACTGTACTTCCACTCCACTACGTGAATGTGGAATTGAAAATGTGGCAGATGGCAATAATATTTAGCATATGCACCTATTATACTTTTATTGAAAAATGTACAGGGTGGTCATCCCAAGAAATAATTCAGTCATGGCGGAAATTTGTAAAGGTATTTTCGCAAGCCTTCCATATGTGGCACCTGTTACTTAGTATTGTTCTTTTGCTGTTGGATGAGCACTCTGTATATTTTTTTGACCAAAACTTATCAGGTTTTCTTTGTAATAATACATTCCGATTATTATTTTCAATGTCATTTCGTAATTATTAATTTTTTAGAGAGATTGCCATGCACAAATAAAGAGGGAAGTTCTGTGTAAATACCTTTCCGATTTTTTTACTTCCCTCGCATACCGAAGGGAAGTATTGTATTCGAGAAAAAATCACCCTCCGAGATTTTTTCGGATTTTCACGTTTCAGATCATGTAGATTACGAAAATATAGGTTTTTCAATTCCGTCAGGCAGTCTGTCTGTCTGTCTGTCGGTGCATTAACAACGCATTAACTCACGCTACCGTCAGCGAAGAAACGGTAAAACTTTCACTGGAAAATATACAGGGTGGACCGTCTAAAGGGAGTAAATAATGCAAATTTTTTTTTTGCTCAAATATAAAATATTCACGTTTCGTAACATTCTACAACTATTTCAGAAAACAAAAAATTAAATTTTTTCTACCAACTTTATTGAAGAAATTTTTACCACTAAAATAGATGAAAAATATTTTTTCTCGGTTCCAATTTAAATTTCCACGTTTCGTGGCATTCTAAAACTATTAAAAAAAAAATGAAAAAATTTTTTTACTTATCACTACTATGGAATAGATGAAAAAAATTTTTGCTCATATTTAAAATTTCCACATTCTTAACCTATTTCAAAAAAAAAAATCGGAACATTTTTTACGATTTTGGAAAAAATGTTTACCCCTAGAATAAATGGAAAATATTTTTTTTTGCTCAAATTTAAAATTTCCACGTTTCATGGCATTCTAAGCCTACAAAAAAAATTAAATTTTTTAGAAAAAATCTAATTTTATTTTTACCACTAGTATAATAGAATTGATGGCAAAAATTTTTTTTCGCTCAAATTTAAAATTTCCACGTTTCATTACATTCTAAGCCTATTCCAAAAACTTTTGAAAATAAAAAATTTGCAAATTTTTGCCAACTACAAAATACAAAACAGGTGACGCAGAAAAATTTTTTTTGGTCAAATTTAAAATTTCCACGTTTCGTGAAATTTTAAACCTATTTCAAGAAAATATTTTTACCACTACTATAAAATAGATGATGAAAAATTTTTTACCACTAGAATACAAGAAAAAAAAATTGTTTGCTCAAATTTAAAATTTCCACGTTTCGCAACATTCTAAACCTATTTTAAACAAACATGAAAATATGTTAACCACTGCTATACTTCCACTCCATTACGTGAATGTGGAACTGAAAATGTGACAGATATCAATAATATTTGGCATATGCACCTACGAGTGCATCTATTATAGTTTTATTGAAAAATATACAGGGTGGTCATCGCAATAAATAATTCAGCCATGGTAGGCATTTGTAAAGGTATTTGCGCAAGCCTTCCATATTTGGTTCCTGTTATTTAGTATTGAATTTTTGCTGTCGGATGACCACTCTGTATATTTTTTCGACCAAAAGTTATCAGGTTTTCTTTGTAATAATAGTGATAACTATATTCCGATTATTATTCTCAATGTTATTTCGTAATTATTAATATTTTTTTAGAGTTACCAGCATGCAAAAATAAAGAGGGAAGTTCTGTGTAAATACCTTTACCGATTTTTTTCAATTGCTGTAACTTTCTTAATATTGGTTTTCGGATGTAGGTTCTTGGTAACTGTTTTGCCAACTATAATTAATTAATGCATCCAAGTAATAGAAAGTCCTGGGCAAGAATATTCCATTTCTTTCAATTTAAATTTTTATTCAAATTTAATTTTTAATTTTCGGTAAAAGCGGAAGTGAATTTACCACCAGTAAACAATTTTCTTATACAGTACATTATCAAAAACTTTTGCTTTGTAACTTAAAATATTAAAAGAGGATTTTTTTTTAATTCGGGCTCCGAGGATTTTTTCAAAGTTCTGTAAACTTTAATTTTTAAAAAAATATTCATTTTATCCGACAAGATTTGCGTTCTCTAGCCATTTTTTATCCAAAAAACTACATTTGGAACTACTGTGTGCTTTCTAGAGTAATTTGTGTATGAAAAACAACGTGCATTTACAACATTTTATTAATAAATTAAACTACTAACAATTAAACAAAAAAAATAGCTAATTATCAATTAGGAAAAACAGTTCGAAAGGTCCTCCATTAAACTACGTCTATTAATTCAGAGAACGTGTAATCATCCACGTTTAAATAATATTAACAATTAAAATGGAATAATTTCAAAGAAAATAGTCCAATAATTATAAAGATTTCCATAACAAAAAGTGGTATCTGAGATTTTCCTTCAATAACTGTTAATGGGGGGACTATACATCACAAAACCACAAAAATCAGTTCTGGGGATACTGCGCCATCCCCTCAAAAAACCACCCCCTCGGTGAAAAGAGCCTTATTTTATTGATAACTCGTTAACCGTTGAAGATATAAAAAAACTGCTCACTATAAAAAAGAAAGCTTGACTAATGGCTAAAAAGAAAGTCCTCTTGTAATTTTCTCCTATATGCCATGGTTCTTGAAAAAATCGATATTGAAAAAAATTGCAAAATTTGTATTTTTAATGCGCACGAGTTTTCGTTTATTTGAATTTTTTGCGCGCGGCCTTTAGAAAAAATTGAATTGCTCGAAAACGAAATATGGTAGGAAGAAAAATCAAATTGGGTTTTAAAGGGGATATAAAATACCCTTGTGTTTCCATTTTTGATATCGATTGATATCTATTAGTATATAAAAATAACAATATAATATAATTACCTCTTGATTTTTGGCACTTTTAACTATTCACACGCCCATAGAAAATAACTGACTTTAATATAAGTTATAAATTATTAATTCAAGGTAGTACTTCAATGCAGAAAAAGTTATAAGGAATAAAAATTATCACATTTACAAATTTACCAGCATGTTGAAGTTAGCCGAATTTTGGCCAATTTTTTATTGTTTCCTAAAAATTAAAAAAAACGCAAACACTTGAAAATTTAGGACAAAATTATATATCCTATTACTATTGTTTCTAATCATTTAATAGTTAAAAAATTGTATTAAAAAAATATCATCAAAAAATTGAATATGCAGCCTTTTTGGATTTCTTTTTGCCTAACTTTAACATGCTGCTAAATTTGTAAATGTGAATATTTTTATTCCTAACTTTCTCTGCATTGAAGTACTACCTTGAACTAAAAGATAATGCATTATTTATAACTTATATTATAGTCAGTTATTTTTTATGGGCCTGTGAATAGTTAGATGCATAAAAAATGAAGAGAAAACTATATTACATTGTTATTTTTATATACTAATAAATATCAATAGCCATCAAAAATGAAAACACAAGAAAGTATTTTATATCCCCTTTAAAACCCATTTTGATTTTTCATCCTAGCTTGTTTGATTTTCGAGCAATTCAATTTTTTCTATAGGCCGCGCGCAAAAAAATTCAAATAAACGAAAATTCACGCGCATTAAAAATACAAATTTTGCAATTTTTGTCAATATTGATTTTCTCAAAAACCATGGCATATACAAGAAAATTACTACAGGACTTTTTTTTAGGCAATTAGTCAAGCTTTCTTTTTTATAATGAGCATTTTTTATATCTTCAACGGTTAACAAATTATCAGTGAAATAAGGCTTTTTTCACCGAAGGGGTGGTTTTTTTGGGGGGGTTGCGCGGCACTCCCAGAACTGATTTTTGTAGTTTTGTGATGTTTAATCCTCGCACTAACAATTACGAAAGGAAAATCGCGGATAAAATTTTTTGCGAGCTTCTGGTGTATTTTTTACTTTATCGACTGGACTATTTTGGAGCACCTTCACCATTCCCTTCCCACCATGAACCACTCCTACGACCTGGAAAATTTAAGATTGAGGCATCAAACTAATATTGTCTAAATTTTCAATATCCAATTTATTTCCGCTAACTTAACATCATTACAACGTCAAATTTTACTGGACCTTAAAAACGAATTAAAATGAATCACCGCCTAAAGATTGGCTAGGTATGTATTTAATCAACATCATATTACTAGCCAGAACTAGATATGAGGAAGGGCTCATTTCCCTTAATTCAAAGGGCTGTGTGTCAAGGCACTTTATCCCCCTGTATAACAAAAGATAAAGTTTACTGTTTAATATTTATCCGCTTTTCTGGATTATCCGATAGAAGGACGAATTGGACCTGTCGCCTGTATGATATGCAACCCATTTTACACGTTGAACGGTTGAACCTAATATGACAACCTGTAAACCTAACCTACCTTTTCCTATAAATAAAGTTTAACTATTATAAATAACTGCTGCTAAATCAAATTTAAATACTTCCCTATGTGCTAATAGTTCTTTATTTTGCCTGGAGTTAAACAGGACGTTTTGTTTCGACTTCGTTGATGTTAATGGTGTTCGTAAGCACTGGTGAATTGGTCGAAATTGAATTTAATGATTTTTTTTATAACTGAAGTACCTACTTAACACTTCTAAAGTAATTTCCAATGTCAAACGTTAATAAACCTATACTAAACTTGAAGCAGGTTAGTAAAATAATTCTAAATTTGACATACTTATTAAAACCACCCAAACTAATTCTTCCAGTTTATTCTAAAACAAGAAGTAAAAACCTTGTACAGAAAAATATTTAGGGCCATTAGGAAAGTGCCAGATAAATACCACCAAGATGAATTAAGAGATTGGGCCAGGAGAGATTTCAGAACAAATGCACACCATACTGATGAAATTACGATAAAAATGTGTATCAAGCAAGGCGAGAGATCTTTAAAAGAATTAGAAACTAGTCTTAGTTTAGCAAAATAATTTATTGTTTTACATAATATTTACATAAATATAAGTATAAATCTTGAAAGCCAACCCTTAATTAAATAATTTATGTACAAAATGTCAATTAAAAAATTGTTCTTATTCTAACTACACCGAGCACGGTAGCGCATTGGATATGAGTGTGTTGTGTGAGAGATCGTAACTAGACTCTGCCTATTTCACTTGGGTTTAAATTTCAGCACCGGCAAATGACAATGTTGGTTGGAATTGCTGTTCACATCTTTTCGATAATGTTTTGTTCTTCATTCGGACAGGTTTGAAATTGAGAATTGTATCGTTTACATAGATGTGCATTAACATAAGCTTGCATTTCGTAACTACTTACTCAAGTAGGTTGGTGGTCTTTTCATTATTATAAAATTAGTGAATTTGCCAAATCAAATGTAATGAAGGATATAAAGTTAAAAGAAAAGGTATCGATAAGCTAGCACAATCGGCCTCCAATATCATCAAAAAACTCCTTTAGTCGTTTCCTATTTTTTAATAAAAAAGGATTCCTTCTTTAAAATTAAAATAATTGTACTGTATGTAGTAGTTTTTTCTAGGGAGGCATACACCACAAAATGTGGTCCAATTGACATTTTCTTCAAAAATACCCCGTGCTCAGGCCTTCTCGCGACTTTTACATGCAGAGCGTATTTTTTTTAGCATTTATTAACTGGAACATAAAGTACAACACATAAAGAAAGTCTAGTTAAAATAGCGCACTCATGGGGCGAATTTACTTAACTTATCGATATGTAATGTAATAACGTATTATGTATTAATATATGGCTGGCCAAGACTTTGCAGTCATAATAATGTAGGGGGTGGCAGTGAATTTCACTAAATATCCGTTTTAATATCAATTTTTCCATAAAATGTAAAGAATACTTTATATTTAGTTTGTTTATCTACGATAAAAACTGATCAAGACAAAATTTTAATTTGTCTTATTTTAACAAACGAAATATTGTACATTTAATTGAATGTCTTCGAAAGTATTATGTCAAACAATGTTTCTTTTTTGTTGTAAATATTGGACATAAGTTAATAAATGGCGTGGATTAATTTAAATTATATATTAAACAAGAAAATCTACTTTTTTATACTTTTAAATAAATATAGTTTCCTTTATAAACTTTTGAGTATTTAATCTGTAGCGTACAGACCAATTAGAATTCTTAGGTGTAGCCTATTGCCTATTTAACTTTAGTACCGTAACCGTTTTAGAATTATGAAGGTAAGGTCCAAGGGCTTTAAGAACTGCTTGCTTTTCTGAAAATATGTTTATATTGATCTGTGTTTAGGATGCTCCTGTTCCAGTCACTGTACACAAAGCTCAATGGCATGAATTTCTGCCTGAAAAATAGTCACTTTATCACCCTGGCTCGAAGTTATTCTCACCTTCGAGTTGTTATTATATACACCTACTCCAATTCCCTCAGGAGTTTTGGAGCTGTTTGCAAACCAACAACTGTCTGTCCTTTGTAGGGCGGTTCTATTCCAATCCCATTTGTCTCTTCCAAGAATTGGGCAGTTCATGGTTGATAAAGGTAGGCGTATGCCTATCACATCTGAAGGCATTACCAAGATACTGTGAGAATTTGTCGTCCAACCCACCACTCCAATATTTATCTCGGTTGAAGTTGAAATTTCAAAGATTGGGGGTGGTATTCTTACAACATTTTTATCTCGGCTGAAATTTTCACGTATCGGCGAGCGGGGATGATCCTTACGATAGAAATTAACTTGATCGTGATCATTACAGAAAATAAAAATTACAATTTTCTGCATAAAAATTTATATATTGCCTCTTATAATTTGCAAGTATGCCTCTCTTGCTTTAACCTATGCAAATGCAATCAAAATTTACATGTGCATCTCCAACTTTTCCAAAATTTCAAAAACTCCCCTCTCGTCAGGCCTGGCTACACCTGTTATTTGTACCCCCTATGCCCAGCAGGTAGTTTTTTTTCATAAAGTATACATTATTACCAATACTATTGCAAAATTTTAGCAAAGATTAGAGAATTCATAAGATGAGACAGCCAGATAGAGAAGACGAAATAGATGAAGACCGTTGCTAACTCCAAATTAAAGGGACATGACATCTAACGGAAACTGTTTTGGGATTTGTCAGGTACCCATTAAATGAGTTTAACTAATGTTATGAAAAGACAGGTTGGCTCGTTAGAATCAGCAAGTGTTACATCACGTGTAGCCCTGGACGACAGCCGCGTGTGGCTGTCATTTTTTTAAATAAATTATAGAAGTTTCAAAATTATTCTGACAATGAATAATTCTATCCTAATTAAATAGATACCTAATATATGAACATAGAAATACTGGAGACTTCATGTGACGTGTTGTCAATTTCTCACTATTGGCCTCTCTCTCTAATTTTACCTTTTCTGTGTAATCGACACATTGTGGCAACTGCTATATAACCGCAATGTATGTCGAGGTCAATGGCGCTATTGCTAAAATATCAAAGATTTTTCGCCGGCTGTCCTATCTTGTTAATTCTTTAATCTTTGGTTTCAGTCAGCCATGTATTTTTATGTAATCGACAATTAAAACTTCCTATACTAATGATCTAAAAAAATACAATAACAGTTTTTTAACAGGCCAGTTTTAACAGTTACAAACAACGAAATTACTTATTATGCCTCCTGCAAATAAATACCTTTAAGTAAAACAGCTTTTATTAATTTTCTAGTGTCCCTTCTGCAGTTAAAAAGTTAGCATTCATAATAATTAGTTGTATCATAATTAATCGCGTATTAATTTCAAATGTATGAGAATCACTAAAGATAATGAACTAATAAATACAAAAAATCAAAAATCACATTAAAAAATATGTGCTAAAACAATTAAGAGATAATATTTCACAATCAGTTGATTACATAAAATGTATCTGCATCAACTTATAGATACTTATCTTTATTCAGATTTGGACTGATGTTAATTTTAGCTTTCATAATTAAAAAACCGTGTAAATATAATTAACCTACACGTCTTACATATTAAAATAAACTGAACATCAACTTTCGGTGTTATCAACCCAATTTTCCTTTCATTAAATAATTTTTTACATCACATCCACAATTTCCAGTGAACATCCATAGTAGGTATTTACTTTTACACAATCCACATTTATTGTCACACCGAAACTGCTAATACAGTATAAATTATGTACTTTCTTGTACTCCTTAATATATTTATTAATAAGTTAGGAATTCTTACAGCAGAGTTTTGCAAATAGTAATCAGGCAGTGCGTTATTAATAAACAAGTAAAGAACCAGGTGATGGCAATTGTCATTACCTTTGCGCCATTTTTACCAAGACTCTTCCGCAATAAAACAATACCTAACACATCCGCAATATGCTGTCCATCCATATACATAAACGGTATGACATTAACGACTGCTAATCCTAACGAAAACACAGCTGTGTACTTAACAAACTTTGTTGCAATATCGGCTAAGTCTGTCGTAGTAAAAAAACGTTTTGGAATATATGAAGATACTTCAATTGTTCCATAAATATCTCCTGCAAGGCCTAGATATATTACATTCTTACCATTGCAAATGATTTTAAATAAATTGGTACCATTCGCTAACATGGGTCGGAAACAATATAAGTTAGTTGGACAACTATGAGGGTCTGCGGTACAAAAGTTTGTAGACTTTTCCACGATGACTCGCCCTGGCAAACAAACATGACTAGGTAGTTCTAATATACCATCTGCCATATCCAAGTATTCAAAACAAATATTTTTGGACTTTTTACTATCGCAACAATCCAAATTGCCATTTTCCAGATGTTTCAAAGGAATGCTTTCATCTAAGCTATGTATTAAATCGGACTCAATACAATATGCAGGTTTATGTCCTTCCAAACTCCTTAAACAGTCATACCAGCTATTTTCGTCATAAACCTCACATTCATTTATTTTAAATATGGTATCTCCCACATTTAAACCTCTATAACCTGAAAGCGGTGAACGTTTTACCATATTAGTGACGGTAACACCTTTATTTACATAATAAAAAGGTGAAAATAGAAATGGTAACGATTGGAACAGCAAAAACGCTGCAAAGGTTAAAACAAGGTTGTGCCATACACCCGCACAAAATATTTTTAATGTCCTTTTATGAGTCAAGGAAGAAAACTTTTCTGTGGAAAAGTTCACGTATGCTATAGGTAAAATAAATATAATATTCGCACCCACATCTATTAGGTTTACGTCCTCCAGCACAGCTGCCAAGGCATGACCAAGTTCATGAACTACACTGCAGAATATTAGTGTTAAACTATAGTACCATAGTTCAGAAGCTGGTAAATTTATTCCAGGTAAAATAGGTTCGATAACTACCTTACTCTCCCCACTGCTATTGGTGATGTTTTGAAATAGTGAGTATAGTAATAATAACACTGATATCGGGAGTAATATGAGAGTAGCATATAAACCCAAAGTAAACCACAAGTTTAAAAAGCGGGGCCTACTATTACCCCATCTTATAATCGTACGATTAAATGCCTTGGTTTTCCATCTTACTGATAAAAAACCCACGTGAAAGCCGGTTCCTTCAAGAAATCTAATGTAGGGATAATGTGCACAAGTCTGAAACAAGTTAAAGTTGTCTTAATAATGAGGTACTTAGAAAAATATGCATAAATAAGTACCTTAAAAAAATTATCAAAAAACCATAAAATGCCATATATAGCTCCTATTACTATTAATCCAATGGTAATGTCCATTTTCCATTACATTTATGTTTTTGCGTATCACAACAGTTTACCGCAAAAATTTCCAAATATGTTATAATTTTAGGTTAGAATTTAGAATTTTGATTCTGTTTTAAGAGACAGGAATACCAACCAAACAGAGAAATATTTCTAATCCTTAGCAGTTCTACCAATCACTCTCTTTTTGAGGTTCGTGGGTGTTTATACCAAGTTTTGTCAAAATAATATAGAAAAATGGAAGTAGAGAAGAACAATACAGACCTAGGTGATAAAAAGTCTTACGCTGGAATTCCAGAGGCAGAATTTGTTGTATGTATTCCTTTTAATTCAGAAATATCTCATCACGTGTATTCTAAAAATAATTCCGAAAATTCCTAACCCAAGACTAACCTTATGAAATTAATATTTTCAGGAAGATGTAGATGCTTACATGAAGAGACCGGAAAATAATGCAAACGTAGACGATGTATTGAAAAGATTAGATAGCCAACACGCCAAATACAAATTTATGGAATATAATCTTTTATCAAAGAAGAGACGTTTGCAAACACAAGTTCCTGAATTAAAAAGATCGCTTACCATGATTGAAAAATTGGAAGAACAGAAGGAGGAATTTGAAGCTCAGTTTTTATTAAGTGAACAAGTATTTGCTAAAGCGAAAGTCCCTCCAACGGAAACAGTTTATTTATGGTTAGGTGCTAATGTGATGTTGGAATATAGTTTAGAAGACGCCAAGAAACTTTTGACACAAAATATTACAGCAGCCATAAGAAATTTGAGTTATGTGGAACACGATTTAGATTTTCTAAGGTAACATATTTGTAAAATCAATTTGATCAGATTATAGCAGAGAAAAATTACTTAACTGTCTCCATTTTTTGTTTTAGGGACCAGTTTACAACAACAGAAGTGAATATGGCGAGAGTTTTCAACTGGGACGTAAAGAGACGTCAAGCTGCTAAAGCAGCAGCGGGAAAATGAGGAACATTTTAAGATTAGATTTTCATATTCAAATTATGCGATCACATCTTCAGTTTTTAATTATCTAAAAATTACTAATACTTCATACTTTCTCAATATATGTATGGCTATATTTATTAACGACAAAAACAACGTTTTGTCTTTTCGTTGATATGCATTTAAACGATGATAGCAGGGAAGTAACTACTGCATTTAGATAAGTTTGATTTTTTTCGGATACAGATTCTTTTCAGCTTACAATTTTTGTGATTTATTTGCTAAATTTAACACTGTTAATATAAAAATAAAAATTTCACTGTACTATTGTACTGTCTATTCATAATAATTATAGGAAACAGTGAACAAATGAAGGGTTTTTAACAATAGCCAAAGCCGTTTCTTTGTGATAAATCAATCATGATGTGTTAAAACACTTTTTTACTTTGTTTTATCACTGAAATCGGTGATAAATTTATTTTTTATTTTGGTACCCATAATTTACGAAGATGATGAGAGAATAATGGTCATAATCGCGAATGTAATACTATGCTTTTTCTACACCTATTAAACAATTAAATTGGACTGAAATTTAATACCATCAATCGTTACCTACTCGTAAACGTAAACAAACAATGTGTCGATACACTTGGTTGTCACTGTTAGCGAGTTGATCGTCAGCTGCAGCAAGAGTTGATCACAGTCGATTTAAAATAGAATTGGATCAGTGAAACAGTGATTTGTATTTGTGATTGACCGGATGCAGTAAATTATGAATCGTTAATTCACTACAGTGAATTATAGGTACGATTTTTCACCAAGAAAATACTAATAATTGTCATATAGTAAAATAAGTGTAGAAATACAAAGTAAAGAGAGTTTGACAGATCATGAAGGATTTTTACCTGTAGTACAGGCAATGAAGGCAAAAGGATCCGTGATTTAAGTAGGTAACCTGTAGAATGGAATGATGCATTCTTTGCACTTCCAAGTTCTGGGAAAATTAAAAAAAAATTGGAAAAACATTTTGATTTTCGGTTTTTTTGCACTAGTGGCTAAAATAATGAAAATAAAGAAAAAAATTTTTAGTAAAATTTGTAGCTCGTCTCTCTCTACAAAGGTCTTTACAAATTTTTGCCTTACTTAAGCCGTTTAGGAGATAAATCCAGTTTTCCACTTATAGTTTTGAGCCGCTCTTACTATTCAGAGCCGTTAAAAAAAATTAAAATGACATAAAATGTAGAGAAAAGTCTCAGCTTTAATGTGGAACTAATCACAAAATTCATACAAATTTTTATCATAGAGAAGAAAGTGTTAGAAGATGTCTTAGTAAACTTTATCAGTTGATTTATTTATATCTTTGAGTTTTATGCATCCTGCCTATTTCTCCCGTAACAATGGGTGCTTTTTCACTACATGGATTCGATTCCACTCACTTTAATCTTCATTTTGTGAAAGTTTCATTGAAGAATGTTAGAGAACAAATAAGTTGTATAAGTTTTACTGTATAATTGTGCATTTCCAGAACGTGTATGAATAATGTAGACAAATTCAAAAAGTACTGCACGCATTTAAAACAACTCCAAAGTCATTCGAAAGAATATGTTTTATTGTACTTATAATCCAAAGATTAAGACTGTGCTATTATTATTAATTAAGATATAGCGAATTAAACTCCAAAATTTGGAGGCGATTGATCGATGAGAAATATACCCTCTATTTTTCCAACAAAAGTAATTGCAATATAATATTAATTGGATTAATATATAATTATATAATATGTAAGCAAAATGAATTATCATTCTAACGACTCTCGGCAAAGATATAAATCTGTGGATCAACTGTACAAACTTTACTAAACCATCTTCTGACACTTTTTCTCTATGGTAATTTTTTTTATGAATTTTGTGATTAGTTCAACATTAAAGCTGAGACTTTTCTCTACATTTTATGTTATTTTAATTTTTTTAGGGTGTCTGAATAATAAGAATTATCGATTGATAAGCCCGGTCGTACGAAACTCCCCGAGAATTCTCATTTTTCGCGCATTTCGAAGTTTAAAACTATAAGTGGAAAACTCGATTTATCTTCTAAATGGCTTAAGTAAGACAAAAATGTGTAAGGACCTTTTTTGTAGATAAAGAGACGAGCTACAACTTTTGTTGGGAACTTTTTCTCTATTTTCATTATTTTGGTCACTAGAGTAAAAAAAACGAAAATCAAAGAGTTTTTCCAAATTTTTTTGAATTTTCCCGGAACTTGGAAGTGCAAAGAATGCATCATCTCATTCTCCAGGTTATTACCTCCAAAGACAATTTTTACAGCCGGAGGAATTACAGGATCAACCATGGAATAGACTGCTATCCTTTGGGGAGAGCACCGGTCTCTTCTAGAAGATTCCACATGACGCGAATGAACAATGGGCTGACAGGCCTGAGTGCTGCGGATCCTACAGATCTGCTCGCGCTATAATAATACCTAAACCGAAATCCAATAGAAAGATTAATAACGATCTTTCCCTAATTGATAACTGGACTAGGCAAAAATCATTGGTACTCAATCCTAAAAGGTATGTGTGTTATTTTTGGCACTGGTAGCAGCTTGCAGGCTACGGCCATCTTTTGACTGTCAATAGATGGTAAAACAATCCTTCGTGTCACTACTATATAGAACCAAGTAATAATTTGAAATTTACTGACCACGTCAAAAATCTTGCATTACCTTGAAAAAGATTTCTCCATATAGGAACCTACTAGATCAAAAAACTAAAGTAATATTAACAGATTGATTAGTCCTGTCCCACTTCAATCCTGCCGACGTAGGATACAGGCCATGTCTTGGTCAGGAAGATAAATATTGTCTTCAAAAAATGCAAAATCATACTGTTAGATTTATAACTGATATTCCAAGATTTCATATAACTCCCTTTTTAAAAGATTTGCAAATACTTAAACTTCTCCGACTCACGTATGTTGTCTGTTAGCGGGCTACCACCAAGTTTAAATTGATAACATTTCTCAAATGTAATCCAGATTTACTTACTTTTTTATTGGGTATTTTGCCACTGGAAAATATTTAAAAATTTTAATGAAAAAACCTCTGCGCCAAACGGATCAGACAGAGGTTGGTTCTTGAGTACTTGACTGTTTCAAAAAGTCTCACACCTAAAAATAAATAAACTAGAACAATGTTATAAACTAAAAACTGAAAATCAAAGCTATAGGTAGTTAACGTATCGGAAGAGAATCTACTTCCGTTCTCAAAAATTTTTTGGCCGTCAACCATGACAGTTCTTTGTTTATGTATTTCCATAGTCACGTGAGACATTAAATTATATTTATCTTATTTTTACTTACTTCGTCTCTAAGGATGGGCAACCAACTAGTACAAAAATCTATTGAATAATTAGAAACGCATCTGTCCTCGTTTAATAAAATAATCGCTGATTCTTTAAGTTTTCTTTTAGTTCCGTTGCTCTCTTTTTCGAAAATCTTCGCCAAGTCCCATTTAATCCTATGATTATTATCCTACGCCTGTTCACAAATTTTGGATTTTTCAAATTCTCCCCTTCTAGCGTAATTTCTATGTTCACCAAGCTAGAAGGGGAGAATTTGAAAAATCCAAAATTTGTGAACATGCGTGGGATAATAATCATAGGATTAAATGGGACTCGGCGAAGATTTTGGAAAAAGAGAGCAACGGAACTAAAAGAAAACTTAAAGAATCCGCGATTATTTTATTAAACGAGGATAGATGCGTTTCTAATTATTCAATAGATTTTTGTACTAGTTGGTTGCCCATCCTTAGAGACGAAGTAAGTAAAAATAAGATAAATATAATTTAATGTCTCACGTGACTGGAAATACATAAACAAAGAACTGTCATGGTTGACGGCCAAAAAAGTTTTGAGAACGGAAGTAGATTCTTTTCCGATACGTTAACTACCTATAGCTTTGATTTTCAATTTTTAGTTTATAACATTGTTCTAGTTTATACATTTTTAGGTGTGAGACTTTTTGAAACAGTCAAGTACTCAAGAACCAACCTCGGTCTGATCCGTTTGGCGCAAAGGTTTTTTCATTAAAATTTTTAAATATCTTTCAGTGGCAAAATACCCAATAAAAAGTAAGAAAATCTGAATATGCCACAAATGAACAATTACAGACAATATCGTAATCCTGATGTATTTCGCTAGTGGACTACTACATAGGCATTGTCACCATAGGTTCCAGCTCCCTCCAAGGGCAGTTTTATTTTTATGAAAATTTGTTTAGCACTAATGAAACAAGATAAGCTTAAATTATTCCTTTTATTACTGTGTACAAAATAATACTGCATTTACAGTTTTTTGCAACACTAAACATTAAGTAAACTTAGTGACCTAAATTTATAACTTTCATATATTTTAGAGAAACATTAACTTAAAACTTTCTCTTCAATAAATAATAAACATACAAACAGTGCCCAAGAATTTAATATTTTTTTAAATAGAAACATGGTATCCACGTAATTAATATATAAGTACAGTACACATATAACAAAAAAAAATGGTTCAAAATATCTGATTTTGATACTTTGTACATATATTATAAAATTGGGTGCTGACACTGGCTACAATACAAGAATGAACAAAACGGAAATGGCACAAACTTAAATTTAGAGGCATATATAGAATATAAGAATCACAACAAACAAAGGTATCTAGGGAATGTTTATAGAGGATTTATAATCCTGTATAAGTATTTTCAAGTATTAACAGCGGAAAACATATTTGCAAATACCCGTTTTAAAAAATATTTATATATTGAACATAGAGTTGACAGCAAAAGTGGTTGCATTCGGCTTGTCATAAAAATTCATATGTTATTGCATGTAATCTGAGATACATGCCTTTTAAAGTTAAACGTTAATTTATAGTTTTTTTTGTAAATATTGCCTACAAAAATAGTACATTTTTTCTAGCTAAACTTTACATCATTTTAAAGGTAGCTTGTGATGATTAACAGTATTATACTAAAATATTTAACTTTTAACAACTACAAATTTATCCTAAGGAAGTGCAACCTTTGAGTTTTAGGCATATTTTTCATTACGATTTTTAAAGGCAAGATATTATTCATGTACAAGGTAGGTAAACTCTTAGTAGCGATAAGAAGCAAGCTGTACTTATATAATATTGCCATCAGCCTGTCACAATGCAAAATTATTCTGGTCGTCTTTACCCACCCCATATACTCAACAAACCTAAATTAATATTTAAACAGTCAATCTGTAAAACATACGAACATATTTATTACAAAATTGGAAAGAATATCTCAAAAACAAAAATAAAACTCTAATAAAAAAAGGAACTTAAACGGCATTCAACAAAAACAGGAAAACTAAATTTTAACAAAATCAGAACTGAGTTTAAAGCATCGTCGATAGGTACTACTCAGGTGAATCTTCAGGAGGTACATCTACAGGTTCTTCCTTTATTTCCTCACCTTCCCCAGGTTCACCTTGTGCAAGCTTGAGCTGTTCGACTTCGTTTTCAAGTTCTTTGATACGATTGTGCGCCTCATCCAATTTATCAGTCAATTGTTTGTTTGTTTCCAGACCAGCTTGAACGCTTAGCTTATCAAGAATAAACCTATTCTCTTGTTAAGAAAAATATATAGATACTAGATTATAAAATATTATTGTAATGTTGTTTACATATTTTACAAAGCACGCACGACTCACTCTCATGGCCCCGAGGCCTAAAGATTGTTCTTTTTTTTGTTCTGCAGCCATTTGAACCGTTGCCAGTTTACCATCATAGCTAGGGAGCTGGGCAGAAATTTTTATATGATGTTATTGTGTGATTGAAGTTGAACATTGTAAAGATGTAATAAAAAGCTGGAACAACTATTTCAGTCATTATGACATTGCTGATTTTTTTAATTAACAATTAATTAAAAATGCAATTAAAAAAACGCTCCTATATGATATTACTGTCAGCCACTTGTTTTAAACGTTAGCTTGTCAATATGACATTCATATAAATGCAATCGGCTAAAACCTGTGTCTGTTTTTTTGCAATTTAATTTTTTTATAAATTTTTGATATACTAAAAAATAAATGATTTTATTGTCGGTGTACCTTAAATCAAAAGTTTCGCAAAGTAATAAGAAACAATAAAAAACGCTTCTATATTATTTTATCGTTTCGGCCACTTTGCAGGAAGCTTTGTTTGTTTGTAAAAAACACACAAAAAAATCGTGGCTGAAATTTGCTGTTGATTTTTCATTGGCTGATGTTTCTTAATAATTACACAGGCCGACAAAAAAAGGGGGGGGACGTTCTTTTGATCAGAACTGTCTTATTTTTGATATGTCGAAACCGATTCTGATATTAAAAAATCTACCTCATCAGTTTTTGTCTACGGCCCCTTTTATCCCCTAAAAAGAGCAAAAAAAAGGGTCTAATTCTAAGGTTCTGATCTCACATTTCTGAAGTATTTTAAAAATGACAATGGTGTAAGTGGTATTGTAATTTTTTGTCTATTACCTATTTCAATTTGATATCTTTCGAAGTACTTGTACTCGTTACTCATTTTTAGAAGACTACTCTTCAAATTTTGCATACTCATTTTTTAGAATACTTCCAAAACAAGTATTCGTACTCAAGTTTTCATGAATAGGTACTTTTTAAAGGTACTCGTGAGTACTTCAGTGCGGTACTCTGCCTAGCTTCTATTCTATGAACAATAATACATTATTCTTGAGTTTTTGTTATGAATCCTGCTTATAAAAATGATACGTCAAAGTTGGCCAAAAAACAGTATTTTTGCTATGATTGAGCCTCAATATCGCAAAAATGGTATGCAATGTAACATAATTAAATGTGGAGTTCCGCAAGGCTCGGTTCCAGGGCCCATGCTTTTCTTGTCTACATTAATAATCTGCCTCAAAGCATAAGTAATTTAAACACAACAGCTGTTATGTATTACTAGCTGAAAAGCACATGGAATGTAATCTTAAGATAGGAAATAGCCAAAAAGTTCAAAACAAATTTAAAAAGGTAAGAATTTGATTTTTTTTTTGTTCCATTGATGTTATTGGAACGTTAATAACCGGAGAACCCGGAAGAATAGGAAAATTTTAAATATTAAAACAAAATCACCAGAACTGCACCTTGACCTGTCAAATTTTAATAATTTGAACAATTTTCTTACAACTTTATCGACTTCTGGCAACGTTTAATCCCCGACCTAGACTTCTGACAATAATTTTATGCAACTTCTACAGTTAAAAACTATAACTACAAAAAATGTCAGAGCTGCACTTGAAGATTTTATTTTGATTAAAAATTAACACATTTGACCACCCGCCCACGCTTCCCTCCCGCTTTCCGTAGCCAGCTCTTAGGCTATTTGTATTGTAGTCATCTTCTCAAAAATATGATGATACAATCATCAAGAAATGCCGAAGTAAAAACAAATTTTATTAGATTGAATCACTGTTAACACAAAACATTTTTGATAAATATCAACCTAAAATCGAATTCGTGATAATATATTTAATAATTAATTACATCAATTTACCGGAGTAATCATATCACTTCAAGTTTCAATTAAATTTAAGAGTATGCAAGCTGCTACTAGAACAGTGGAGGGCGGGAAGCAAAGCAAACAACAAACAAAACCAAATGAAAGATCTCCTTAATAAACAAATTTTAGTTAAAAAATTTTCCTTGGCAATTCAGTAGTATTCCTTTATTTACAAGAAATTTTTTGTATTGTTTAATAAAATCAGCCAATTTGTCAATATCAGTTTAATACTGTACAGCGGCAAACATTCTAAACCCGCAAGTTGTCCACTTTTAAGTCATGATTATTAAATTTCAAGCCGATTTATTTTTTTTTAATAAAGAGTTTCATTTATAAATTAAGTTTCCACTACTAAGAAAAATTCTCATATCGCTTTTCTTGCCCGCCATGCCCTAAGGCAAAAGATTATAATCTCGTCTCTAATATGGTTACAAATGTGTCAGGTAATTGCACGCCGACTCCTGTACCAAAAGCATTCCATAACAAGCACATACAATGTAAATCAATTATTAGAATCAGACTGCTCTCATATTACCTACTCAAGCATGTTGTATCCACATGACAAAATATTTTAAGCTTTTAGATGTGTACCGCAGTGTAAAGAACGACAAACTAGACACACCTAAATAGTTGCTAGCATTGTATATGTGCAGAAACTATTCATTAAATACAAAATGTTTCATATTTATAAGGATACAGTAAAGCATTTTCTGGCTTATCAACCTCCTCATACAGGTTGACCAGAACCTTCGTTAAAGCGTCCATGATGCCATTCTTCTCTAAATATTTGCGGAATTCCTCTCGTTTCCCTTCGGACGGCTAAATGTAAAATTAAAAATACTCATATAATTACGTATATCTGAAAAATTAATAATATAAGCATTTACCTTGTAAGTAGGATTAGCAGACATTATTAATATAATATATACTGCTACAATTTAATTTAAAACTTGTCTATGCCGAATTCTCTCTAAAACTAATTTTTTATATACTGTCGGACGTGTTCTAGTTAAATTGACAGAAAAGACAATTTATTGTGGAATTTTTTTTATCACAGTAGACGCAGTCGTAGAGATACCATCAAATTAATCAATTGCCTTTCATATTACTATAAAATACATTAACAAGCAGGAAAATCTTAAAAAATCGTCTGATTCAGCATTTGCGAATACGTTACTAAATTTACTAAAATGCCAAAGTTGGTAAGTAAAATAGGGGAATATTCTTCCCTTGTCTCTATTTCTGTTCACTAATATTTATTAGAAGGAGAAAAAACTATAACGTAAGCTGACACAGAATTTTCTGTAGAGGAAGAAGAATAATTTCATTAAGAAGAAGAGGATAAGAAGAAGTTTGCGTTTGTTAAGTGACAGATCAGCTGTTTATTCGTTTATTGTTTTAAAAGGATTGTCTTGGAAAATAAATGTAGTGATATGGATATTTTAAAAGCTGAAATAGCCAAGAAACGGAAACAGTTAGAGGAAAGGGAACTATTGGTAAGATTATTTTTACTTTATTTTATTGTATTTAATTAGGTATAACCATATTTATTTGTTAGGGTTCTGAGAAGAAATTTTTCAAAAGAGGAGAACTAATAGCTAAGGAACAGGAGGAATATCGCAAAAAATATTATTTATCAAACGAAGACAATGACAGATCTACGAAGATTACCGTAGGTAAGTATGAGGATTAGTATAGTCTTAGTTTTAAGTGAGCCGTTCAAAGAAACTCCTTTGTGTTCTATATCATCTATAGTATAATTAATATTCTTAAATGTTTTTGCATCGTTTTCTATCTTTTTAGATGAAGAAGCAGAATCTGATGTTCAGCATAGTATATTACCAAGACCTGAGGTTATATCTAGATTACGTGATAGAGGTGAACCCATCCTTTTTTTTGGTGAAACTGAACTAGATGCTTTTAAAAGGCTAAGAAAATGTGAGTTATTAGAGCCAGAAATTAACAGGGTATGTATCGATATTAAGTTAGAAATTATGTTTGCTTATGTACAGGACGATCTTGTTCTCATAGGGTTTCCGAAATGATTTTCAAGAGGCAATGGAGCAAGTGGATCAGGCATATTTAGATGAATTGCTCCAAGCACCAGAAGATGCTAAGAATGCCGAAAAATCAGAGAATAAGGCGCACGAGCATACAATTACTTACGAGGAAATCAGAGAAATGGCAAAGAAGATGGGGCGTGGCAATAGGGAACATGACATGACGGTCATAGTACATTTTATACAAGTAAGTAAATGTTAAAGCTTCTTAATATAAGTTTTATATTCAATATTCAATTATTACAAAATTCATATTGTATTGGTTGAATTCTGCTTCTTGTATTACTTTTAGTTAATACTAATCTCGATAAAGATTAATCAGGAAATATTACAAATTCATAGAACTTATGATACCTATAAATTAAATCAACTCTCGAAAGAGTAGGTGTTTGTTTCCATCTATGATCATCTCCTTGCCTATTCTTCTGAGTCTTCTGTTTCTGGCAGTGTGTATATTCTTGATATTTCTTTATTATTCCGTCTTTTGCTTTGTCATTCTTTCCCAGTGTATATAATCCCTTCCTAATTAGTATTCATAATCCTCTCGATTGTTTGTTATCCATGTGTAGCGTGGCCTCCTTATTTTCAGTTTGTTGCTGTCAGTCTTAGCTCTTTCTTTAATAGGTGTGTCGGGTCCCGTCTTTCCACATGTCCTCAGTATTTCACTGCATATGATTCTAGTCTTTTAATGATTGTTTTTCCCTCTAGTAATGCTGATCCAAATAGATATTTCAGGATTGTAGAGAGAGTGAAAGATATGTGTAGAAGTAGTGTTTTCTTCTTAAGGAGTTGGTTTAAAGATATGTGGAATAGGTTGGACACTAAGAAGGCATCTAAAGTATTTATTATGTTTTTGGGAGTTTCTTTTATTTCCTAAGTTCTTAGTTCTTTATTGTCAAAAGTAGAAAGCTTTGGAATGTAGATTCACAGAAACTTTCTTTCTTAGATTAACTTTGTCCTCAAGCCTTTTGAATTCTTCTATTTAAAATAGAAGTACCCTTTACTTATATAAGATTTAATTTGTTGAGTCTCAAGAAACTTCAGTCTTTTAAAAATGTGTTAAGTAATTCTGGGATATAAATCTTTATTTATTATAACTCAAAATATTTTACTATCACAATTATAATTTTAATAAATATGTAATAATGCTTAGACTTTCTCAGACCCGGATTGGGAGAATTTTCCGGCCCTGGCTTTGACCAGAAACCGGCCCTCACACAACTTAATTTTATTGTCACAGATACATTAAGTAAAATATGCTTATATCTTTATCAATAAAATGAGTTTTCTTTGTACGAAATATTTTATTAAACTGAAAGATTAGGTAACAGTTCTTTTAAAAACTCGCTCCTAGTGGCGAAGTCATTTATAATACCTTCTGTTTCTATATTTACAATAATATCCTATTCTGCTGGCATCAGAAGTAGGGCATCCAAATACTCTTGTGTAAGAAGACTTCTAACACTATTTTGAACAAATTTTAACTTCGAGAAAATTCTTTCATAATAAACTTGGGTGCCCGACAAAGTTAAAACATATGTTTATAAGCATGATATAAATTATTGTAAGATACTCAATGCAATTTAAATTGAAGTAAAACTTTAATACAGCACACATCGCAATTTTTGCATGTTCGGTCACCGTGAAATCTTCAGAGTCCGCTTCCTTCGATGTTGATTTACTCTCTCCATTCACCAATATCGCTTTTATCTTGCTCCATTTGCTTGCAAAATCTTCTCAGCTCACTTTGAATACCTGCTGAGGTCACACTCACAATACTGTCACAGGGATTTGTTATTTGATCCGCAATATTCTGAAATTAATCCTCTGGTAAACTATTAATTTTTCCAAAATATCCCCATGATTCGAAAATATTTGTTTAGGTCCTGTGAATCTATTATCTAAATTTTGCAAAACATTCTCATAAATAATATAAACGTGTGTTTCAATTCTTTTTTTCTGGACTGGCAATACATTCGTCAATATTATTTTCACCAGCGTCATTTTTCTTCTTACAGTTCGTCTTGCATCAAAACTGGATGTAAAATATGGCCCTCTTTCCACCTCAACGACAATTTCACTATTATTATTGTTTGATGATATTTGTTTTAATTCAACATCCATTTTCTGATTTGCCCAGACGACAAATTTTTTAGCAGAGGCCAATACTGACCCAAAACCCCTCGAGTCTGTTTTGAGGGTGGAAATGGTTTGTTTAACCAACCATGATAGAATTCATTCCGTTTGTTTGAAGATATTTGGATAATGGAGTTGTCAATTCAAAAATACTCAAAGTTTGAGCACCTGGTATTATCTCAAATTTTTTCAGCGAGTCAGCCCACCTTAAGGCTGGCATCGTTTGGAAAATAGGATGAATTTGCAATTTCTTCTAGGGTTAATATAACCTCTATAAAAGATGCATTTTCTGGTCTATCGTAATGTCTAAACATTTTCGTTAAGCCTCTATCCTTTTCGCCCACCAACGAGTTTCTCCGATTGAGGATAATTTTTTTTCACCAGCTGCAATGGAGTACCAAATCAGCGTCCTTTTATAAGATTCACGAATGAAACTGCACATTGGTTGATAATACTAAATTGTGAAATTGCCTCTACGCCAATGCGAGTGGTATCAAGCATCACCAAGTTTAGAACACCACATATGCACTTGGCCTGTCAATTCTTTTCCCATGTATGCCGAAAAACCCCAATACTGTCCTTGCATATTCAAAGCACCAGCAGTAGACCTACCAATATAGTTTCATCATATTATGGCCATTTTTGACGAGTAATTCTATTACGATTTGGTATAAGTTGGCACCTGTACTAGCAATTAATTATTCCAAGTAATACTTCATTGACTTCTTCTGAAACATGTCTGACAATCATGCTTAATTGATCATAAACATTGATGTCTTGCGTTGAATCAATTTGCATGGAAAATATACCAGCTTTATCAATTTCCTCAGAAATCTTCTTTTTCATTAACAGAAATATTGACTCTATAATATAATTAACAGTAGTTGTGGACAAGAATATATTCACCTACATTTAGTCAAAACAATATCGCTCACTACTGGCGAGCCGACCATATATTAAAACACAATAGCCCTTTATTTGGAAATAAAAATAAATCACAAAAAAATGTAAGTAGTAAAAATGCCGAATAAGCAATATTTTTCGTTAATTCTTAATAGTACTTGTCAATTTCTTTTGGAAAATCGGCCCACTGGGCGGCTCCGGCAGCGGACCACTGGGCTTTGCCCACCGGGCCTGGACTTTCTTGAAACTCTTGATAATATCTTTATTATTCATTCCAATGAAACCAGCCAATTCATTCATTTTATATATTACAGTTTACAATGTCATCAATATGTTAAGAGAAATATGTTCCTTACAGAATTAGGTTAATCTTGTAATTAATCATATCATTAATTTCCAGATTAGTTGTCTATTCTGTGAGATACTTGAAACGAATATACAATATGTAAAGTATTTTTATATTGAATTGTTTGATATTGGTTTCCAACTACGGTGCATATGGTGGAGGAACTTCTTTAGTTTCAACTACAGGTGCTCCAGAGTTACCTAGAACAATAAAACAATGTCTTTATTTTTGGTAGTAGTTACAATAGATAACATGCAAATAAATACATTGAAACAATGTTAGTTACGTAGGTGTTTTCACAAATTTTAAATTCTCTTTGATTGTGAATACTTGTTGATGGTTAAAGACACTTGAATTTTGACAATCAGTCGGAATGATACCTTAAAATAAGCCTTTTTAATTTTGAATTGAAATTGTACTGCCAAAAAACTATTATTATCTCACTGCGCACTCATGATGTCATCGATTTCATTGTGTGTTATAAATGCATGTTATTTTGCAAAGTCTTGCCATTGTATAATGAAAGCTGAGTGATGTTTTGTGCCATGAAGCAAAAATACACCAAAAACGTACCTGGAAGAGTTTTAGTAATAGTACCAAAACACTTTTACGGCAGGTAAATTTCCTGAAGTCGCCTTTACAAATCCCATATCAGACATTACTTATTTATTCACATACAACACTAATGAAACTGATGACATTACCGCCAATCATAGCGTGTTTTGCATACTCCTTCAATTATTAAGGCATTAAATCAATTTTTTCATATGACATTTCTTGTTCGGAAACCCTTGAACTACATGTTCCCAGTTTGAAGAAAATTCCACTGAAATAATTTTTCCAATGGTAACGGTGCGAGGTCCTTTTAATTTGATGGACATTAGAATACTATTTATAAATATCAAAAAGTGCATTAATACAACAAGTACTTCATTTTAATAATATCAAAAAAGCAAATTTGCACAGTGAAAACACATAATCGTTGAAGAAAAACAAAGTTCTCAATTAAATGTGCTCTACCTCTTAACCTAATAGTGAGATAAATATTGCAATAAACAATATATGATTTAGTATAAAATGCAAAAAGCTTTGCAGCACTATGTTTTTAAGAGACCCAAAAAGTTAATGAAAATAAACAAAATTATAAGTTTTTTTTTTCAATTATTTATTTTACATTATTTTTAGATCCTTTTATGCATGCACACATGTTGATGAATCTGTAAGAAATTACTTAAAAATGAAAGAATCGCTAGAACATGATGATCTTTTTTGACAAAATATTATGGGTTCATTCACTTTGAATTTTTTTTACAGATTGTAAAAGCCATCAACACGATTTTCTTAGTATGTTTTAACATTTCTATGGAGTGCTTAAAGTGTACTTTTTGAAAGAGTAGAATTACAATTAGCTGAAGACTTGATTTTTTTGTATAGTTTAGGAGAAGTTAAAGTATGTGAGAATAGTTGTCAGCGTGTATAAGAAACTTAAAAATGCACACAAAATTTACATTTTTTATAAAATAGATAATGTGAAATGAGGTCTGATATCCCTCTATTAAAACAATTTTTTATTTACTGTATAAAAAAAATTTTCAGCAAAAAATCATATCTCTTCTATCCACTTGTGGTCTTCAATTATATTGACATGGTGAAATCTAAGTGAGTTGGATATTCATTTGATCACAAAGAATTGAATCAGACGTGTTTTAATTTTATCGTAAGTTTTCCATAAATCCAGAATCTGATCTGTTGCAAAACTTACCAGGATATGCTGGTGGTGACGACATTGTAGACATTGAACCATCAGTAGCCATTACTTGGAAACTTGTATTTGGTAGAGGTTGTTGCATGTTCACAGTTGCTATGCTTATAAGAGGAAAGATTTGTAATAAACGTCCTGCAAACAAAAGATCTTGTTCATAAAAGTTACTTTTCTTACAGATATAGCTGAATTTAGATTAATAAAAACACACTCTTAGAACATCGCATTGAAGCAAATTAATGTTCTTTCTTAAACGATTCTTAAGGTAGTTATATGGCGAGAGGTGCGACATCTGTTAAAGAATCGATAAACTTAAAATGTGTGAGAGAGAGAGAGATAGTTGGGAAAGATTTGGCAATGCCACTTATAAATTCTGACGCCAGCTGATCGACTCGACACCAATGTCAATATACCTCTTTTTATAAATTAATGGAAAAAAATATTATTATACAAACAATAAATAAAATCGGAATGATAATTTGTAAATATTCTACTTTCTTATATGATACTACATTTAAAATAAATGCAAAGTATTTTAAAATATCCGTGCCAAGTATTGGAAATAGTGCGACATTGCCACATCTACTATTCATGTCCTCCATTCAATAGTTTCAATAATTTTCGGGTACCTGCCATTACGTTATGTTGCGGCGAATCATCTCGATATTTATACACGTGTTTCATTAGGAATTAATTTAAGTTTGCCTCATTTTAGAGATCATTCTCGAATAAGGATCAGTCATAAAAGGAAAAATAGTGTCACGACCTCAATTTATTTCACATGGCATCCATAAGCGCAGTGTAAATGTCGATAAAAACTGCAATCTTTGAGCAAATCAATTTCAATTTGCCTGATTTTTGAGATCATTCTCGAATAAGGATCAGTCATAAGAGGAAAAATAGTGTCACGACATCAATTTATTTCACATGGCATCCATAAGCGCAATCTTAAATGTCGATAAGAACTGCGAACTTTGAGCGAATGAATCTGGGAAAAATGGTAAATGGAGTTCAAATTTTACCAGAGTATTTATTGATATGTGAATTAAATTTGCAGCAAGTTTCATGACTTTCTTGAATAACGTGAATTGCGATATAACTACGTAATAATTTTCATTTTAAGAAGAATTGTTTTATTAATCGCCATGATACCAAAAAGATTCTCAAGTAAAATACCCCTTTGGCAATATTCGTTAATGTATTTGGTTGGGATCAATGACAATCATTTCATAGAGGAGATCATTGGCAGGATTTTGAAGGTGACAGATTTTCGTTATCGTCTGTAGGCAGCTTGTTTCAGCCACTTCTTTGTTGTAAAGTATGTGTCTTCTATGGGTACCTACTACTAATAACTGATTTATTAAAACACTTTGTTTCTATCACTGTATTTTATTGTAACTTAACACAAGAGAAAGCCTAAGCTATATATAATTTATATTATTTACCTAGTTTTATTACTATGGTGTAGGGAATTTAAAATTAACAGCACTAGATAGAAAGTAATAAAGGGATTAAAGGATTGTGAATTAAATATATTAAAGAGGGTTGTGTTATATAGGTCCAACTGGTCATTAAGTAATTGATTACTTGAGGTTTTGTTTGATTTGAAGATTTCTAATGATTCTAATAAATTTAATTTAAAACCTTTATTTTGTACATGTAATATATCAAGAGAATTTATATCTGGAAAATGATGATTTGATTCTAACAAATGGTTTGAAAAAGTGGAGTCTGTTTTTTGGAGTCTGAAAGAGCGTAGATTTTCTCTGTATCGTGCTTCAAAGGACCGAATAGTTTGACCTATATTGAGTCGCTTTGAAGATGATACGTTGAAGTATCAAAACTATAAGAAGTCCATAATCATGAGACCAGGAATAAGGATCATTTAAGAACGATCTTCACACGATTAACAAGAGGGCAAACAGGTATAAAGCACTTTGGAGTTAAACTCTTTAATAGTCTTCCTCCCAAAATCAGAGAGCTACCCATGGATAAATTCAGAGCTACAATTAAAATGTTCTTCATCAGTAAGGCCTTCTTTACAGTTGAGGACATTTGTGAGGAAATCAAACACTGTACCTAACTGATATAGCTGTTTTTTAAATATGTTGTAACTACAGTAACTTTTAATGTTTTATGTTTTAACTAAATTATTTTATCTATTTTTTAAAATAGTCATATACTTACTGTAATAATTTTCTTCTTTTATCTATATTTTGACTTATGTAAATACTTATACCTGTATATTAACATGAATAAACGTATTGTATTGTATTGTATTGTATAGTAGCGTTAAGTTACAATAAAATGCAGTGGTAGAAACAAAATAAGTGTTTTAATAAATCATTATGATCGACAACCACAAAGTAATGGCTAAATCCATCAATTTTTTATTCATTAACTGGCTGAGATGTTATTTTGTGAATATTTAGAGCATTTTTCTTATTGACAAAAATAAGGGGACTTTTGATTGGTTAGAGAGTGAAAGTATCCTGCTCTAATAATGATTTTTGTTTTAATTTTGTGAATGTGAGATTTAAAATTTATGTTGTTATCCAATGCCTTATTGTTTTTATATTATTATTGATAAATATTGTTAATGAAGTGTTTGCTATTTTATGATGAAATAAAATTAATGTTTTAACCTCCCCACAAAATTGGAGGTTATTAAAATTGGTCCAAAATCGAAAATTGAGATAACATCGATAACGTTTGGAGGCCCCAGAAACCCAAAAAAATGGTTTTTGAGAAATATCTGTGTCTGTGTATGTGTGTTAATACGATAGCAGCGAAACTACTAAACGGATTTCAATGAAACTTTGTATGAGGATTTCTTTAGTACTCTAGAAGATCTGAAAAGGTTTTGGTTGAGATCGGATTACGTTTAGTGCCATTTTGGCACAACGAGTTGTTTATTTTATAATTACTTACAATTTATTGTCTAAATGTTATTTGTGGCATTATCTTAATTTTTTTCCTTCTTCAATTCTTTGGGAATTTCACTGCCACATGTATGTTTTCTTTCTAAGCGGTGCTAGGGGAATCTACAAAATATATCACAATTAACCAGTATGTTACTGGTAAAAAAACCTCTACGCCCGTGACGTTTACGTCAAAGGATCAGTTAAAGGTTGGTTTTGATAAATAAACAACACAAATAAGTATAAAAACTTGAAATTAAATATTTCGCCGACGTTTCGGAAATCTAATCTGTTTCCTTTCTCAAGGCTTTTTTTGAAAAATCTTTTTTTGCTGTGTATGACAAATACACAGCTCTAAGAATGTTTGTTATATTCAATATCCATAGATACTTACTATTTCATCCAGACCTTTTAGTGTAAGATTGGGCAAACATCTAAATTATATCAGAAAAAATGAAATTCAGAGGTCCAAGATCTGCGAACACGCGTGGGAGAACGGACATAGAATAAACTGGGACTCGGCAAAAATTTTAACAAAAGAGGCAGATAGCAAAAAAAGAAAAATAAAAGAATCCGCGATAATATTATTGAATGAGGATAATTGCGTGTCGAATTGTTCCGTAGATGTCTGTACAACTTGGCTGCCAATGTTAAAAGAAGAACTTCACAAACTTAACATTGTATAGAAACTAAAAAACTGTTAACTATATCAACAGTTCTATGTAAATAGTAAGTATCTATGGATATTGAATATAACAAACATTCTTAGAGCTGTGTATTTGTCATACACAGCAAAAAAAGATTTTTCAAAAAAAGCCTTGAGAAAGGAAACAGAATAGATTTCCGAAACGTCGGCGAAATATTTAATTTCAAGTTTTTATACTTATTTGTGTTGTTTATTTATCAAAACCAACCTTTAACTGATCCTTTGACGTAAACGTCATGGGCGTAGAGGTTTTTTTACCAGTAACATACTGGTTAATTGTGATATATTTTGTAGATTCCCCTAGCACCGCTTAGAAAGAAAACATACATGTGGCAGTGAAATTCCCAAAGAATTGAAGAAGGAAAAAAATACTTACAATTTGTAATCGAACCATTGAAAAGTAGTTAAAGTTCCGATTTCAACGACATATCACACTTACACCGATTCAATTTGGATTCCATGAAAATATTTTAAAAACAAAAAGCAAATGCAAAGTTTAAGATCGTTTTTCACGTGGCACGGTCGATGCGTGAGGCCGTTGGGCCGTGAAACTCGTCACGTCACATGCATTCCTATTCAACAACTATACAGCTTTACTGTCACAATTAATTTCAACACAATGTTAGCACGATAGGGCCAAAACTACTAAACAGATTTGATTAAAAGTTTGTATGGGGATTTCTTTTGTGTTTCAGAAGATCTGAAAAGGTTATGGTTGTGATTGGATTACGTTTAGTGCTGTTATGGCACACAAGTAGTCTTTTCTGCTTCAATGATCCACCGTTTTGGGAGGTTCTAGCCTCTTCCAGTAGAGGCCAATTTTTTTGTTTGAATTTAGTCAGCAGATATTGAACCATTGTTTTGCAGGATTTGTATAATGTGCCTCTTTGCTTTACCATGTGCTACCAGAGCTCTCATCTGCAAATTGATTATAGTTCTTTTTATTGTCTTGTTGCTCAGGATTTGTGTCTTCTCCGATGTCATAGCCATAAATATGTTTTAAAAGAGGTGACAAGGATGACCCTTGCGGAACTCCTTCTGCCATCTTAATAGACCTTTATTGCCCTTAGTATATAATCGGAAGAGTTAAATGAATATAGTTTGTTTATGATCCCTTTTGACTACATGAGACAAAAGAGTCTTGCTGATATCAATAAATGAAGTCGCAGTTCTCCCTCTAAGTATTCCATAAGTTTGAACATTTGAGGATAATTTGTTTAATGGACAAGCATTTGATTTGCGATGAGTTTATCACATTCTTAGTACCGTAAATTTCCTATTATTGTTATTTTTATTTTTATAACTAAAATCGTAGAAAGCTGATATTTATCTTTTTTTGATAATTCCCTTATTTCTGCTTATCATTTCGGATTATAAATTCTTGATAAAAATATTATCATATATATTAATCTACATGTTTTGTATTCGTATTCGAAGACGTGATTAAATTTTACCTTGAATGTATTCATTTACAGGGTGTGGTAACCGTACTTTTACTGTACATGATTTTTACCTACATTAGTCTCATAAGGATCAATTTATGTGCTTTTTCGTACCAAAGCCAAGTCCACACGAGACCTTTGCCAATCTTTTGCTTTATACGAAATGGAAGATAATAATAATAAATGGATTTATTGAACCAAAATTGATTCAACAGGCTATTGACCGAGGTCCTTCTGCCTATTATTACAACATTAATATAATTTATAATTTTTAACTAATCTAGTGATAATATAATATATTTTAAGGACTTTGCTCAATATCTATTTGCAACGAAATGATGTCCTTTTTGTCCAATTTTCGAAATCTTACTTCCAGGGTGCACACGTTGCCTTTTTGAATATTAAATACCTAAACTAAATCTGTATTCATCGTCAGTAACTTACATTTATTTTATAAAACAAGTTAATATTTGCTGACTTTGTGCTTACATGTTAGACTTGAGAACACTGGGTCCCACAAAATACGTCATTTATGATAAAATTGCTTCTTATTCACATCTTCACAGACGTTTTGTGATACCTATAATGTTTTAGTATGCTGAAAATGATAATTTTTTCCTAGAATGGCCACGAATGTTACATTATCCATGTACATTACAGCTTTATTTTATCGTATCTAAAGATTTAGGCAAATCATTGATATAGACAGGAAAAAGTACGGTCCCAAAACTGTTCCTTGAGGTAGTCTTCATTTCCATTATTTGTCTTTTATCATTTCCACAGTACAGCATGTTCTCTAAATAGTAGCTAAATAAATGTAAATAATATTCCAAAATGTCATAAAATTCCAGCTTATTTAGTAAGATGCTATGCTCAACACAGTCAAGTGCTGCAGTTAAATCTATATATATTTCATCTACCAAAATAATAGCTAAGATCAAAAAGGCACAGTGATATTTGGAAATGTGGTCTTAAGGATTATGCACATGTGCTAATTTAAAACTGATTGACAGTTAGCAATAATTGCTGCTTTCAGCATTTATATGAAAACTATATTTACAGATGTGGATGTATCTGTTATTACGATAAAAGTTTTGTTCCTCTAACCTAATTCTCACATTTGATACATTTGAACTATTTATGGCACCTCCCAAGCAGCGAAATAACATTTTAATATGTAAAAACTATAATGTCGTGTGAATATAAGAAAAGCGTTCTTATTTCAAGTTGTTAACCATTAAATATAGTTATAGGCAATGTGAAGTACTACTTACAAGGAAAACTTAAAACAGTGCATAAATTAAACAACTTGGAGTTATTATAAAATATTTTATGGTTCGAAATATGGTGTACACAGTTTTTTCCAATGCCATAGGTTTTAATTTTTGCTAATTAATAAGTTCAGTTATAGTTAAGTTAATAAATCATTACAAATAGTAGTTTCAAGGCGGTTCACATAGTGTTTTTCATGCAGTTCGTGTTTAAATTTAATTTGTTTGTTAGAGAAGTTTATTTGCCAATCTTCGTGAGAAGATGATATGGACCAGCAATGATAATTAGTTACTTTAGATATTAATAGGTATTAATGATTCATAGTATAGAATTACTAGGGTTCGAAGTTACTGAAAGCCAGTTTTCTAATATATTCTCCATTTTTTATTTACTTATATTTATCGTTTTTATTCATCGATTGTAACTAATTTAAAACAAATACAGTTGTATTAATATGGAACAAGATGAAAACAAAGTTAATAGATCTATATTAAATAACTTTAATTCAATAAGTATATACTCCTATATTTGTCTTTTATTGTAGAAAGTCACTGACCTACATTCTCAAGTTAACTGTGTGCATTGGACATTTATAGTATACGTAATGTTAAATAAAGTTGTTTTACCTCTTTCCACTAATATTTTCATTATGGACCGATGCGACCACATTACATAAGTAAAAAAGAATATTTGTGATACGAAAATAACTCCCACAAGAATATAAGTAACCGTAAAGTAATAGTCTTGGTCATAATAGTCTGGGTCAACATAACTAGAACTCATTTTGCTACGACTAAAATTTGCAGGATACTAAACACCCATATATTTGAATGCCGTTATCTTACTTCAGATAAAGCTTAAATTATGTGGATCTGATATTATCACCTTATCTACATTTTGACTTGTGATGTCATATATTTTTCACCTTTAATAAATAGCAGGGCAGTCATTATCTATTAAATTTATCCGCTAATAGCCAAATAAATTTTAATAAACTGCTGGTAGCATTTATGAATAAATTTTAATAAACTACTGGTAAAGTTCATACGATATCAATTGGCACAGCATAAAAACGAAAACTCAGAGTACACGTGGACTTGATCCGCCTGTCACATTATTCGCATTGTGTTGACAAATCAAACTAGCGTCTAATCCAGCTCACATTTGTATGTGACAGGCGGATCAAGTCCACGTGGACTCCTAGTTTTCGTTTTTATGCCGTCCCAATTGACATCGTATGAAGTATAGCATTTATGTTTCTTGCAAATGAGTGATTTTCTTTGTATGTAATTGATATTCCATTTTAAATTTGAGTCTAACATGAATCTTAAAGTATTTGTTTTGCTTGGGTTATTAATTTCTCGATGCCTTAAAGTTTGACAAAAGTTATGTTACGTCAAAGTTGGTCAAAAACAGTATTTTTGCTACGTTTGAGCCTCAGTATCACAAAAATGATACAAGATGGATAGGGATTTCAAATCCTGGGACTTAAAAGACTTACAACCAGTACCATAATCAACACCAAAAGGATCCTTTAAGTAAAGGATCCTTTATGCTTAATGTTAACTTTGAGAATAATGCATCCTTTACTTAGAGGATCAATTTGGCGTTATTTATAGTACTGACTGTGACAGCCTGTACCATAAATAACTCCAAAAGGATCCTCTTAGTAAAGAATGTTTTTTCGCCTTTTTTTCTATTTTGAGGAAAGACTATAAATTTTGGCAAAACATATCTGGAGAGCAAAGTTGTACAGCATAAAATTTCCTACAAATTTTGTCTCTACGTTTTTGTCCGAATTCCGCGTAGTTCCGCCGATAGAGGGCGCGAAAGAGATATTACCATGGGACAAATATATACAAAGTATGCTAGTCCGAGCTACCAGAATTTGACTTTTCTGCGCGTTGACCCAACGCGAACCATATTGGAATGATCACAGTATGTTGACAGAGAATCCTGATATTCTGTGCTATTACACATATTTCAAGTTTTTATTATATTATCCCTCAACATTGTACCCCTGTAACCCGGGGTAAAAGTGTTGGGGTGCGTAACTGCGTAATATCATTTTTGTGTTTGGTTTCTCTGTGGTGTGATATTTGTGAGGTTAAAAAAGAAACAATTATTTATAATAAACTTAAGACATGGTTGAGTGCAGTATAAACAGTTGCAAAGATACGAGTGGAACTTCAACTGAAAGAAATGTAATATTTTCTCGGTTCCCAGAAAATGAAGAATATCGAGAAAATTGTTAGAAATTTGTCCAGTACAATCTGATAATATCAAAAACGGTAATTATAAAAACAATAATTATATAATACATTGGCTTATTTACTTATAATAATTACAAAATATGTATAAGTAAAAGATGTATCTATTTACGATATCGATTCCTTGTGTTAAACTTGTGCATCTGGACATAACACCATATTTCAATTGTACTGTTTTCACTAAAATATCGATGGGTTTTTGACAAAACATCGTAAGCGACAATTTTGTCGAAATTGCATTTTTTGGTCTATACGATTCCTTGTGTTAAACTTGTGCATCTGGACATAACACCATATTTCAATTGTACTTTTCTTACTTTTTATTGGGTATTTTGCCACTGAAAAATATTTAAAAATTTTAATGAAAAAACCTCTGCGCCAAGCGGATCAGACAGAGGTTGGTTCTTGAGTACTTGACTGTTTCAAAAAGTCTCACCTAAAAATATATAAACTAGAACAATGTTATAAACTAAAAACTGAAAATCAATTGATTATACATCTGACATATTTAATATTGATGTTTCTGTTTGGATGCATTCTATATGCCAATTTACGCTAATTTAGACATATGACAGGTATTTAAAAAAAGGGTGTTTTTATTCTTAATCATTTATTACAAGTATTCTGAGAATAAGAACTGTTCATTGTCAAACTTGTTTTTTTGTAAAATGAAGGCCCAGCGATGCGTTTAAAGAATATTTCCCCAATTATGAGTAGAGAGTATGTATGAGAGATTTCAATGTGAAATTTGGAACAACTGATCCTCACTCTGTTAGTCTCTGTGATTTACTTCTCACTTATGGTTTTAATTCCACCATTACGTCAAGTACAAGACAAAATAACTGTATCGATAATATATTTATAAATTTCACTGAAAATGATTGGGAAGCTTTTAATATTGATGCACTTTTATCAGATCATCTAGGACAAATCTTAAAATTTAATGTTCCAAAACTAAATAGAAAGATTATTAGTAAAGTACATCGCCCCATTACTAATGAGGGTAAGTACCTTTTTTATCAACGATTATTAGACTGTGATTTCTCCTTTCTTGACGATCCCTCTGATAATATAGACGAAGTATTCAAGAAGTTTTTAGATATCATACTGGACTGTTTTTACTCTTGTTTCCCATGCAAAGTAAAGAAAGTCCCGAATGACAAATTTATTCATGTGAATTGGTTCACTCAAGATCTAAAAGATATGAGAAATCATTTGCACTTTTTAAATGAATTGTGTAACTTATACCCAGAAAGTTTTGAGTTGCGAAACCAACGAAATAAATTTAAATTAACATACAGAAATGCTTTAAAAAAAACAAAAATAGATGCCCACGATAATTTTATTCGTCATGCTAACAATCCAGTTAAAACAATGTGGAATATTATAAACTCTAATAGGACAGCATCACAAAGAAATGAGGTAAATTGCAATATTTCTGCTGAAGACTTCAATAACTACTTTGTAAATATAGCAGAGGAAATAATAAATACACTTCCAGCAACAATAGAAGACCCCAGATTATTTGACCTAAATATCGACATCGAGAATACTTTTAGTTTTAAAGAAATTACCCTGAATAATGTTAGGGACATAATCAACTCGTTGAAAAATAGCAACTCTGTGGACGTTTTCGGTCTAAATGTCTCCCTGATTAAGTTCGCAAAAAATGTCTTGATTTCGCCAATTTGTAAACTAATTAATCTGTGTTTCAAGACTGGAACATTTCCAAAACTACTTAAAATCGCATCAGTAGTTCCCATTTATAAGAGTAAAGGTGACATTAATAGCATTGGAAATTATAGGCCCATTTCCATCTTGCCAATCTTTTCTAAAATATTCGAAAAAGCCATGAAAATGTGTATTGATGAGTATTTAATGAGGAACAATATTTTAAATAACAACCAATTTGGTTTCAGGGAACGGCTCTCCACAACAGATGCCATTCTGAAATTTACAGAACACACTATCGATTGTTTTGAACAAGGTCTTTATTCAGCAGCAGTATTCTGCGACCTCAGTAAAGCCTTTGACTGTGTTACCCACAACATTTTAATCGACAAACTAGTTGTATACAACTTCAGTGTGGCAAGTCGCCAACTTGTGCAGTCGTATCTTTCTAATCGTGTTCAGTCGGTACGTTTAGGCTCAGTTAACTCTAAAGAACTTAATGTAAGTGTTGGTGTGCCCCAGGGTTCTATCCTGGGCCCGTTGTTATTCTTATTGTACATTAACGACCTGTCTTCAAGACTCACTGATGTAAACTGTCTATTATATGCAGATGACACTACACTGATATTGAAAGACACTGACCTAAACTCTCTGAAAGCTAAAAGTATATCGGCACAGTCAAGGGCAGAAAACTGGTTCGCAAATAATCGATTACGCTTAAACCCAGATAAAACGATTGTCATGACTTCCTCCCTTCGTGATCTGAGTGGTATAGATAATAACCCTGTTTCTGTAAAGTTTCTAGGAGTATTCTTGGACCCAAAACAGCAATGGGACACTCAGGGTGAGCATCTGGCCGTTACTCTCACTAAAAATATATATTGTCTTCGACAGTTATCGCAAACTGTCTCAACAGGAGTTCTTAGGTCAGCATATTTTGCACTATGCCAATCTGGTATGTCATATGCTATTATTGCATGGGGTCACTCCTCTTGCAGACACAGAATTTTTGGTTTACAAAGAAGAGCTGTCAGGGCTATGGCTGGGGTAGATTATAGAAGCGAAACGCAGGATCTTTTTATAACATTTAAAATTTTAACATTTCCCTGTATATATGCCTTGGAATGCTTAACATACATTAAAAAGCATATTAATCAATACGTAACTAATAAAGAAGTCCATAATCATGAGACACGGAACAAGGATCATTTAAGAACGATCTTCACACGATTAACAAGAGGGCAAACAGGTATAAAGCACTTTGGAGTTAAACTCTTTAATAGTCTTCCCCCCAAAATCAGAGAGCTACCCATGGATAAATTCAGAGCTACAATTAAAATGTTCTTCATCAGTAAGGCCTTCTTTACAGTTGAGGACATTTGTGAGGAAATCAAACACTGTACCTAACTGATATAGCTGTTTTTTAAATATGTTGTAACTACAGTAACTTTTAATGTTTTATGTTTTAACTAAATTATTTTATCTATTTTTTAAAATAGTCGTATACTTACTGTAATAATTTTCTTCTTTTATCTATATTTTGACTTATGGAAATACTTATACCTGTATATTAACATGAATAAACGTATTGTATTGTATTGTATTGTATGAGTATTTTCATTGAAAATTACTTATTTTTGTCGAAAGTGGCTCCAAGGCAGTAAATGCTTCTTCAGATTCTTTAATTGTTGGGGAAATCATTAATAAATATTGTTAACCAAGATTCTTCTTCTTCTTTTAGCGGGGCGCCTGGAGGTCGCCTCACTCAGGCCTTGTGGCCCATTGTGCTACCGCTAACAAATTAGGGAGCTCCCCCGTACAGACCGGATTCCAGCCCAAAGGCTGAAATCCTTCCCACGGGAGAACTCCTTATTTCCTCCAGCATTGGAAAGCCAGTGCCGAAGTGTTTGTGCCTCAGGTTCATCAGTCCTGGGCAAGAAGTGAGAACGTGGATGGAAGTCTCCTCCTCGTCCTCACAGAACCTGCAATCGGGGTGGTCAACCACCCCCATTGTGTGTAGGTGTTTTTTAAAAGAGCCATGTCCGGTCAGGAGGCCTGCTACGGCTCTAATTTGCTTTCTGCTTAGACGCAGAAATTGCTTTGTTGTCTCCGGCAAGGGTCCTGCGATTAGGAGCTTCGCTTGCCGGAGTCCAGGTAAGGAATCCCAGAGGTCAGTGCCCCTTCTGGCCAGAGCGTTGGCCCGCTCGTTACCCTCAATGTTGCTGTGTCCAGACACCCAGAGAAGCCTGACCCAGTTTGATGAGCCAAGTTCGCAGAGGGCCTGTTTACAGTTTTGGACCAGTTTTGACTTGGTCCGATTCGATGCAAGGGCCTTGAGGGCCGCTTGATTATCGCTACATATGTATATGTGGTTATTAGAGTACTCCTTTCGGATATTCTCCTGTGCGCAGACCAAAATGGCAAAGATCTCGGTCTGGAATACCGTGGCGAATTTGCCCAGGGCATAAGAAAGCTCAGCCCTGGGCCTTTCCCCAAATATACCCGCTCCGGTACTTTCCTCAAGCCTCGATCCGTCTGTGAACCAGACAATATCTGCAGGCCTTAGTATGTCCTCGAGTTGTCTCCAGTCTTCCCTTTTCGGGAAGACTACCTCGAAGGGTTGTGCGAATGAGAAGGAAGGTATCACGTCGTCACTCCTGGCCTCCAGAAGTGAGTGGGCTCCTATCGCATCAGCTAGGGCCCTAGTGTGACCTGATTGTTCTCCTTCTCTCATCCACTGACCTCCACATTCCAGTCTGTAGGCCGCTTTCCGAGCCTCGGCCACAATCACTAGGTGAAGGGGCGCAAGATCCAGAAGGACCTCCAGAGCTGCCGTGGGGGTCGTGCGTATTGCTCCTGTGACTCCTAAGCAGGCAAGTCTTTGGAGTTGTGTTAGCTTCTGTCGTATGGTTGACCTGGTTGTGGCAGGCCACCAGACAACAGAGGCATACGTAATCATTGGTCTAACTATGACAGTATAGTACCACATAGCCACCCTGGGGTTTAGCCCCCATGTTTTGCCAAAGGTTCTTCTACATACCCATAGGGTGTTAACCAAGGTTGATAAAGCGCCTCGTTTTCGAAAAGAGTCATCTTGTTCTCTATATTTCGGTAACTTTGGGGGTGCAGGCACTATTCATCCTGCTGGTGCCGAAGAGAATAACGTCTTGTTAGTTTAAGCTCCTTACTAGCTCTATCGTTGTTGTGAGCTGACAGTTTCCATAGACCTTATTTTGGTAGGATGAACAGACACATTTAAAATTGGCCGTGTATACGAATCCGCAAGTGGGGGAAACGTATATTATTTTGTTACGAGTCCGCAAATCTTCGCGCATGCGTAGGAGCTTGAGGATTTCTATGATTATAGATTACGGCTCCGCAAGTTGCAGAAATAGGTACATAACCTCAGAATTGGTCGTTTGAATGCTTTAATGTCATAAAAGTTGTATTTTGAGTTGTAAAATTATTTCTATGCCGCAGTGTTGCAGCAAAAAGTGGATGAATCTTCATTTACTTCTGAATAGTATTTAAAGCTAGGGGAAACATTTAATTCCTACCAAGAAGTGGAAAAATTTATAAAAACCATAGAAGAAACAGAATTTATGCAACATCAACGAAGAGATTTATAATAGAACTGTTTCAACAAATGATAAAAGTAATGAAAAAACTGAAAAGACTAACCAATAACAGCTGAAAATATATCAAAAATAAAAACTCCATTACAAATGAAAGTACGAGAACGATCTAAAGGACAATCTTGTACGCCAATAGGACTGAGAAAGAAAAATAGAGGTGTTCATTTTAAAACTAAGGTACCTGTTCAACGCCAGAAAATTATTTTAATGGGAATTTTCAAAAAGATAGATGTTACCAACAACATATTACATGAAAACAAAATAGTTAATGAAAATGATTTGCCTATGTGGGAAGATATTTTTCGCTAGGATAGCATTTTTACTCCAAGAAATGGTTATTAAACTTTTAAAAAAATGGTTTTGTTAGGTTTGCAATAATATTGTTATAGCAAAGTCTAACTGTGATAAATATGCTTTATACTTAACATGATTCCACAAAAAATGCGCCTGTTTAAATAGATTACCCAAATCTAACAAAACATGGGTTTTTTTTCAAATACAAAACAATATTATAATTTTTTTTAAATTTATTGTAGGCATAATTTATTATAATTTGTTATTTCTAAATGTTTTGGTTCTACATTGTACGTATATAGATACCATACAGATGTTACCTAATATCAAAATAATATTCTTTAGCGTCCCTTTAATTCACACCTGCGTTTATCTAATATTTATTAATTAAGAAAAAAATTCCTGGTATTTACGCTTAGTTTTTCTTTACCCTCATATTATTTGTAGCACATTACTCACAACTTACCAAGGGGCTTACATGCATGTAATTTTATAGTTTGCAGAGACTTAATAAAGTTTTATTTTTGGTTAGTCAACAACTTGCGGAACCCTAATATATAATCATAAAAATCCTCAAGCTCCTACGCATGCGGGGAGATTTGCGGACTCGTAATAAAACTATATACGATTCCGCCACTTGCGGAATCGTATACACGATTCTGGATTTTTGTAGGTTCCAGAAACATTTCTTAAGTGGAACTTCCCGAGACTGAAGTCCCCAATGATGGAATATTTTTATAAACTAGGTTCAATCTATTGTAAAAGATCTCCAAGAATAGTGTATTATTACAAATTGAAATAATACAGTGTTTTACTTTGTTTAACAAGGCACTATATTTCGGAAACATAGGAGTGTGACCGCGGTTTAGTAGCTTCACTATGTTATCAAACACAATTAGCTTAAACTATAATCGCAAGGAATATGTATTATTTTACCTGCTGTAGCAGAACAAATAACTTAGAGGACCCTAGTTCTAATTGATCATTAAGTAGATGCATATTGTTGTATTTATTATGTTTATAAATTTCTATTGCTTCTAGGAATTTCGTTTATGTCCCTTTTTAGAGAGGTATGTAATGTTTCAATGCAGTTATTATGTGGAAATGTGTGTCCTGTTTGTAAAAAATTATTTGCAGTCAGAGTTTGTTTTGTTATGCTGAAATGATGACGTATATTTCTTAAACCTAGTTACAACATTTCTTCCAGTCTGGCCTATATAACAGCTAGTGCATTCTGAACATTTAAGCTTATTTACTTAACAATAGATTTGATAGTTTTTGAGGAGCTACTTTAATATGAGAGACAATTTGAGTTGTCAAATATTGGCTACTTATATCCCAATGTATTTGCCAAAGTGTTAAAAAATTTCTTTTTCTTGTTTATGAGATCGTTAATTGTGGTGTTGTTAAAACAATTATTTAATCCAATTTGTATTATTGTATTCAGTTCCTTTCTTAAATTTGAAAAACGTAGCCAATAGTATGGTATGAGTCTGCGATATCCCTATAGAAAACACAGTTTACTTCGCTCTTTCAAATAACGATTTCATAATTTTATAATCCTATATTTATTTTTTATAGTATGGGCTACTGTCTACAGCACTTACGCTAATGAATTTTAAAGTAGTCAAAACGGACCCTGCACAAGATTTTGGTTCTCGGTTAATTTTTTTGATGAAACTTTGGGCCCAAATAAATCATTTGGGCCCATTTTAGCGTTTTTTCTTATCGATAAACAGGGCTGGCAACTGTAGTAATCGTCTAACCGAGTAAAGGTTCAAGTTCAGCAGATCTAATAACCATTGAATGTACCTTTTTTACATCAAGATTCTCAATAATGGGTCGTCTGGGCTCGTTTTAGCATTATATGGTATCAGTAAACGAAACAGGGCTACCAATTGTCATTATCGTGAATCGTACCTTGAATTCAGGTTCAGCGGATCAGAAAACCTCTAGATATGGTATTCCTAAATCAAGCATCTTAATAAACTGAAAGAAGTTGAATTTATATCTTAAAATATAAGCGTGCATGTCTGAACATTAGGACTCAAATTACTTCAAAACAGCCCATTATCGGTCTTTGGGTCCATTGAGACTTTTGATCGGGACGTTGATTAGAATATTTTCCCAAGGTTTCAGAAAAATTAACTGAGAACCAAAATCCATAAGGATTGTGCTGGGCCCTTTAAAGTTAACTTGATAATTAAACAACGTCAACCACAAAAGTGCATCAAAAAGTTCTTGGTGACTACTATACATAACATAATATAAAGTTATTTTACCTTTTTCTATTAATTGTTTCTTTATCGAACGTTTTACCCATACTACCACAATGACATAACATAGTTGTCCTAGTAAGACAACTATCGCGAGAATATAAGCGGCAATAGAAACGTAAGTATCTGGGTCATTACTCATTTTGCTATAACTAAAATTTGCCAGGTATTGAATGCCCATATATCATTCGAATACTGTTATCTCACAATCAGATAAAGCTTAAATTATTGTGAATATGATGCTATCACCTTATCTATATTTTGACTTGTGATGTATTTTTTGCCAGTAATAAAAATCGAGTTTAATATAATATTGAACCCTCTGCAGTGGCGGCCCGTCAGGGATGGCAGGGTAGGCAGTGCCCACCCAATTATCTAAGAGCGCCAAGGCTAAGCAGTGGGTCGCTTGCCGCTAATTTTTATGCACCTGAGCCTAAGCTGTAACTAGTAGTAACCAGGGTGGGCAGCAGACACTGAAATTATATTATACTAAGTCTACGCATATGTTGGTCATTCTTTTTGATCTTATGCCTGCAATACGTATGAAAATGGGACGTATGTCTATGTATTGTGTCTTTAAGCGGTTTATATTGTCGCGTATTTTTAACTACACTTTATTTAACAACTTACTGGAAACTAACAATACTTTCTTAGACTAAAATACACTTTGTAGTTACTTTCGGATTTCTAACCCCACTTTTCGCTACCAAACTTCACTTTAATAAAACTTCTCCCTCTTCCGCCGTGAATCGCGCCTTATATACTCCAAAAATGTCTCTAGAGCCATCTAGAAATCTTCTATGCCCTTCTCGGCGGCAATCCAGAACAATTAAAAACTCGATCTTTTTCTCAACATTTCTATAACCTTCCCAAGGGGGCGTAATGCGTAGCAATATCTAGCGAGGGCATGCCACGCCTAAAGAAAATTGAATTTTGAATTATTGAATAGAATATGTTTACATTTGACACCAAGATAGGTGAAACTATGGCGGATAGTGTAGATCTGTCGTCGAAGCCAAACTTATATTTATCAGAAATTACACAAAAACTAATAAATAAAATCTGTGCAACGTGTAATAGTGATGTTGTAGATAGTGATGAATGTGTTAGATGCAGTTACTGCGACGACATATTCCATAAACAATGTGCTTCATGTGAAGAGTGTAATAATTGGTTATGTTCCACATGCAAGAATAACAGTATGCAGAAAAATATATTTAATATTGTCCTGTACCTAAAGAAAAACATGATTAAGTTAAACGAGGTAATTGTAAAACAGCAAGAACTCATCATAAGTCAAGGAAATAAAATACAGAATTTAGAAGATATTATAAGAAATAGTAATAATCAGTCGAGAAAAGAACCAAATATAGTTGTAAACAACAGCAATAGTAAGCAACCAACGAGCACATATGCAAACATTTTAACTAAAAATACACAGATGGCAGCCACGGCACATATCAATCAAGCTAGACAAGCAACACAAAAATCAGCCCACGAACCAAAAACTAGTAGCCAAGATAAGAAACATGTAAAAACAACCACTGAGTCAGAGATAAGAAATCCCCAACCAACATCAGACATATCACAGCAAGGACACACAAAAAAACAAACAAATAAACAAACCTCAACATACAGTGGCATCCAAAATAAAAGATTTACACCAATATTTGGAACAAGATCAAATGTGACATTAAATGTTGTCCCAAGAAAAATTTGGTTTTTCGTGTCACGTGTAGGTACAGATATGGGAGAAGAAGATCTAAAAAAATGTTTAAATGATGCAGAGGAAGCAGATTATGTAGTTCAATGGTTGAAGCCGCGAGGGAGTGTACATACTTACAACTCTTTCAAGGTTGGTGTGCCCATAGAGTTGGAAGAAAAATGTATGGATCCGACATTTTGGCCTAATGGAAGTTTCGTTAATAAATTTCTTTTTTCGGCGAAGAATAGAAATGAACATATAAATAATAACTCTTTTTTAGAATAACCGAGAAAGAAACACCATGTAGTCAAATTTCAAATAAATTTGAACTCAAAATTCTGCATTTAAATATACAATGTTTGAGAAATAAAACAGAAAGATTAGAATTAGAGGCAAGTAATCTTAAAATAAATGTTTTGTGTTTAGTTGAGCATTGGATGGAAAAAGACGAAATTATAATTTTAAATAACTACTCTTGTGTAAACTGTTTCTCCAGAAGTAACTTTAAGCATGGCGGCGCAGCTATATATGTGCAAAATAATATTATGCAAAAAGTTAAAAGTAGAATTGATTTAAGTAGCATCAGCTCAGACAAAGACTATGAATTAGCAGCTATAGAGATAGAGCAAAATGAAAAAAATATTTTAATTATGTCAATATATAGATCGCCTGAGAGTAATATAGATATATTTTTTAATAGACTTGAAAGTACGTTAGGAAAAATTGACTCGATGAAATATAAACTCATCATTACCGGTGATTTCAACATTGATTTTTCTAAAGATTCATTGAATAAACGCAGATTAGAGTATATGATAAGGTCATATGATCTAGCAATGGCTACAAATAATCCTACAAGGGTAACAGATAAAAGTTCCACTATTATAGATTATATACTAACCAATATCTCTAAATCTGATTTTAATGCAAATACACAAGACCTAAATATATCTGATCATAGAGCTATTGAAATGCATGTTAGAGCTAAATTTCCAGTAATCAATAATAATCAGAGCAAAAAAATTAGATTAGTGAACACCGAATCTATCACAAATTTTAATACTGACATTATGTCAGAGACATGGGAAACTGTTTATAAACATGAAAATCCAAATAAAATATATCAAGAGTTTTTATCAATATTTCTATTATACTATAACAAACATTTTCCTATTAAAATAGTAAAAAATGGGCCAAATGGTAGGAATCAATGGATTACTAATGGTATAAGAATCTCTAGCCAACGTCTAAAACAACTGCACATACAAAAACGTGCAAATCCAAACGATGAAAATATAATTGATTACTATAAAATATATAAAAAAATATATAACACAGTAATAAAGGAGGCCAAGAAACTTCACTTTCAAAAACAAATAGTGAATTCAGATAATGGGTTAAAAGCAACTTGGAAAGTAGTAAGACAGAATACAAAAGAAAATACATCCAATCAAATAAATGAATTAAAAATAGGTGACAAAACTATAACAAATCCATGTGAAATAGCAAACAGCTTTAATGATTTTTTTATAAGCGTAGGTAATTCTCACGAAACAAAAATAAAAACGCGCGGACACAACCATACAATTTTGCAGCAACGATCATCTCTGTTCTTGAATCCTATTTGTGAAAATGATGTGTTACGTATCATAAGGAACTTGAAAAGCTCAAATTGCAAGGATATTCATGATATTAGTACCTATTTTGTTAAACAATGCTCGAGTCCAATTTTAACCCCTCTAACATATTTAATAAACCAGATATTGATTACTGGAATTTTTCCAGATGACCTAAAATTATCAAAAGTTACGCCACTGTATAAGAAGGGAAGTCGACAAGACATGAATAATTATAGACCTATAGCCATCCTCCCAGTATTTTCCAAAATCATTGAAAAAATTATACACGATCAAATAGTAAATTTTCTTAAATCACATAATACACTTAGATCAGAACAACACGGATTCACAAAAAACAAGAACACTACCACGGCAATTTTTCAATTAACAAATGAAATTTTGGAAAATCTCGAAAATGGGAACAATGTGGTAAGCATCATGTTTGACCTGTCGAAAGCTTTTGACATGGTGAAACATGATTTGCTCTTTGTAAAATTAGATAGGTACGGGGTGCGGGGTACTCCATTAGAGCTCATTAAATCCTATTTGTTAAATAGAAAGCAGCTAGTTGAAATAAATTACCAAAATCATCAACAAAGATCAACTTGGGAAAATCTACCCCCGATATCCGTACCACAAGGGTCAATACTGGGACCCTTACTATTCTTAATATATGTTAACGACTTGCCATTACACATAGAACACTCAAAAATTATATTGTATGCCGATGACACCACTGCCATCCTCGGAAACAAAAATAAAGTCACTCTACAAACAAAGACGGAACAAACTGTAAATAATATAGTGACGTGGTTAAATGAAAATGGCCTTAAGTTAAATTCGGAAAAAACCGAGATATTGCACTATTCCACTATAAGTGATGCCTTTAAGATAAACATAATAAACACAGAAATAACATCAAAAAATAGTACAAAATTTCTAGGAATTTATATAGATAATTGCTTTAATTGGCATGAACAAATAGAATGTATGTGCAAAAAATTATCAAAAATTTGTTTTTCTTTGAGAATAATGATTAAATACTGTAGTAGAGAGCAAATGGTTAACATATATTATGGATCATTTAATTCCGCTATGTCTTATGGTATTGAATTCTGGGGAAATAGTAGTAGAGCAATAGAAGTATTTAGGATTCAAAAAAAGGCAATTAGAATTATCACTAAATCCAGTAACAGACAGACATGCAGAGACCTATTTAAATCCCTAAAAATAATGACCTTACCCTGTCTGTATATTTACAAAGTTGCAATTTTTGTTCGTAATAATATAAAATTATATCAGCATAATTCACAAAACCACACCTATGAAACAAGACATACAACACAATTGCAGCCAACTAAACATAAAACAACAAGATTTGAGAAAGGCCTTTATTATTCCGGTATATACATTTATAATAAACTTCCCGATCGCATAAGAAATTCAAATACATTGTACAAATTTAAACATTCGTTAAAAAACTATCTACAAACTCATGCATTTTATTCCATAAACGACTACATAAATACAACGTAATTTTCTTCTATAGATGACTTTTATAAATCTGAAACGTTTTTTTTATATATATATTTATATCTTTTAAAGTGTTTTTTCTTTTTTTAAATTTTACTCCAGTAGGTACTTATGATATATATTTCTTTTAACATATATTTTTCTAGGAATTTTAAATCATAGAATTTATGTAACTTTTACCCAATAACAAAATATCTTTTTATAATTATTGACTGATTTTATATTAAATATAGATAAGTAATAATGCTTCTGCAACTATCTGCCTATTTTTTAATTGTAATTTTAATTGTAATTTTGTTTAATTCTCAATGTAACTTAGCAATTTATAATGTGTATGACGATGCCCATACTGATGTCTCAGTCTAGTTGGAAAATAAAGATATTCTATTCTATTCTATTCTATCACAAACTGAAAAATGAAAAAATTATAAGGCGACATTTTCGAGGATAGAAACATAGCATACAACTTTATTTTATTTCTCCTGTGGAAGAGATATTTAAGGACTTCAAATACCTATTTCACATTCAAAAAATACGTTAAAATGTATATATCCATGTATGAGTTATAAAAACTTTATTTTAGTTTTTGTTTACAGTTTTTGTGTATATTTACCGATTCCTTGTCCATGCAATAAATGGTAACTGAAATGGTAACTGAAATCTCTTAAATGTTTCTTACACGGGAGAAATAAAGTAAAATTGTATGCTATGTTTCTATCCTCGAAAATGTCATCTTATAAACATATGCATTAAGGGTCAAATTTCAGTATGCATGGCATGGCAACCTGTGTGTGACACTAGTATATAGGGGTTGCATAATTATGTGACGTCACACTAATTGAGTCCATTTCTGTACATAAAATTATTGTAAAAAATAGATTAACATTTTCATTTAATTTAACTCAACATTTACTAACACTAAAATATTAAAATAGAAGAGAAAGAACATGTTACCAGATTACCAGATATTACACTAATATTTTGCTTAAATAAATAACATTTATACTTTCTAATACCAGAAAAAATAACAATTTGTAATAGGTGCTGTTACTGAAATTTATTAAAAAGAATACGTGCAATTACATACATTTATGAGAGAAATGTAAACAGCTGCCTATTCTAGCATAAAGTTTGCATCACAACAAAACTCGGCTATAGTATAATAGTAGGCCTTTTCTATAAGTATACTTTTCTTGTTATATAATTGTTGCACATTCTATAGGATACTCTTTAGTAATGTTAGTTTCAAACATTTTTTGTTTCATTACAAAACAAAGAAATTTTTTTTCATTTAAAAAACTGATAACTTTTTTATTTATTGATCGATTTTGTTTAAAAACAGGGTTCTTCCTCTAGCTAATAGTAACTTACTGTCCAAGTTTCAATACAATCAGACTTTTCTTTCTTAAGTCATCGTGCTTACAAGAAACGTGACGGGGACAGACAGACAGGCAGGCGGATATTTTGAAAGTTGTTCAGAATTCGATCACCAACGCAGTGATATGATACAAAATTTTCTCTACGAGCAATATTACCGGTTTTAGAAATGTGTCGATCGAATGCAATATACTCTTCGTTTTGTATTTGCGAAGAGTATAAAGAAAAAAAGGAAGTTAGTGTGACATTAAAATTGATTATTATTATAATGAAAAAAATATTGAATGTGGACACTGCCTGCCTCATCCCTTCACTTTCTTTTACAATCGTAATATCATCAAACATCGTTTCATTTTCGGAAGTATCTAATGTATTTATTACGATTTGTTATTTTGTTTGTTTGTGCAAGTGCCCACCCACAGCTAAAATCCACAGTCCGCCACTGATCCTCTGGTGGTCAAATAAATTTTATTAAACTTCTGGTATGTACCTTTGCTGCAACTGAGTGATTTTCTCTGTAAATAATTGATTGAGGGAGATTGCTTGATTTCAGGTAATATATTCCTAATGATGTATACAGGGTGTCCCAGTATCACCAGGAAGATCGTAACGACAGATTCTATACAACAATTTCGAGCTGAGGAAGTTCCTCTATGCGAGGCTAACGACCTATTATAGTTGCGAGTAGGCGCTGTAGATAAAATGAATTGTGACAAAATGACATTTTGGACGTAACTAAAATAATTTTTAATATTGTGTTAAATGTTCAAAATGGCCCCCATCCAGTTGCAAAAAAAGACGTGGTCGTCGGCTTAAATCCAGCATATCTTTTTGCATCATTTCCTCATAACTGCAGCTAATGTTTTGGTTATTTTGTCATTTAACTCATCCAGAGTATGAATAACGTCCCTAGTGTAAATATATTGTTTTAAATCACCCCAAAGAAAATAGTCCAATGGGTTTAAGTCAGGAGATCTACAGACCAGAGTTTATAATGCCACCACATCCTATCCTCTTATCTGGATACTTTCTGTTTCAAATTGCTCATATATGCAATGCAGAATGTAGTGGGGAACCGTGGAGTTGAAACCACATGTTCCATTGTAATAATGGCATATCTTCCAACAGTTACAAGCTAACCATTGTACTCTTCACCGATTTACTGCACTTTTTATATAATTGTTGCACATCATATAAAATACTCTCACATTTTTATCGTAAATAAAAAATATTCTGGAAGAGTATAATAATGTTAGTTTGTATTAGTGAGTGACGGCCTTGTCTAACTGCGAGAAAAATGAAAGCCACCAAAGCTTGGTCCATAATTTTATCCCGTTTGTGACAGATTTATTGCTATTAAGTTGATAAGCATTAGGGACTATTGCCTAATTAGCCGGTGTTCCAATGTAACGATATTATATAATATAAATTTAAAAAATTTAAATAATCAATATCTTTTTTATTTATTGATCGATTTTGTTCGAAAATAGGGTTCTTCCTCTAGCTAACGCTGACTTCCTGTTCAAATTTCATTACAATCCGACTTTTCGTTCGTAAGTTATCTTGGTTACAAAAAATGTGACGGAACGGATGGACAGACATACAGACGGACAGACAGACGGGTGAACATTTTGAAAATTGTTCAGAATTCGATCACCAACACAGTGATATGATTTTTTTCCTCTTAGAAACGATATTACCGGTTTTATAAATGTACCGATCGAATGCAATATACTCTTCTTTGGTATTTGCAACCAAATTTCCTGTGATTTTTGCATGGTTTATCAGTCTTAAAAAACATTTCCATTCAGATGTCTTCTTTCTGGAAATTGAACATGTTCTCTCTCAGTGGCTGCAGAATTACTACAACATTTCACAATATTGTTCAGAAGTGTGAATCATTTGATATTATAAAACTTAATAATGACAAAAGTACACAACTGATTATTAGGGTATTAAGGTTTTCGTCTCAGAATGTTGTAAATCGTCTGTGATCACGAGCTTCTGTGGAGATTTTGGGACACCCTGTATAGTATATTAGTAATAAGGACTGCTTATTTAAACTTTTTTAGCAGTTCTGGTAATTCTAGGTGAGTCATTAAGTACTCCACTTGAATAACTTGAGTAAAATGATTAACAATTACTGTACAATCATATTTATCGTATTTGGTATACGTCATCTAAATTCAGTTTGAAAATTATAAAAAAAGCTGACAAAGGAATACTTCATAACATCAGCGATGGTCATGAACGTCGATCGACAATTTTTAGAATCACTTTTTAATTATTGTAAATATTGTTTTTACTGCTTTATATCAATTGATAGGCGAGAGGTAAATTATTTATTTATAATACTTTACTTATTTATAATAAATAATGTTAATTTAATGAACAACTCCATAAATAATTCGATAAAAGTAAATAAATATCATTTAACCTACGGCTATGCTTCCGGCAATATTAAGAATGAACCATGAGCTTGTGATGGACTTGTCATGGTGAGCCAGGTAAACAATCGCCTACTTTCCTTTGAGGTAAGCGCATAACATATCTGGTTAACTATATTTGTATATGGATATTGTTTGCAATATTCAAGCATGATCTCGGGTCTTATTCTGTCACATCTGGCTTTCTGATGATGTATCTTGATAACAGTGCTTTAGACTGAATTTTCAAATTGACCATAGAAGAACTACATTTTTGCAACAGCAAACATGTTTAAAATTAGCTCCAACTCGACTGGGGAGGAGACAAATTTACTTATTAAATAATAATAATAATAATAGATTTATTAAAGTAATTATGACATAAAATTGACTGGAAAAATAGACTTCCGAAAAATTTACCAATTAATCTTCATTTAGATTTCAGTTTACGTAAATAATATCAATTTATCTACCTCATACACAATTTTTTTTTAAAGTAAATTTAACGAAAGCAGCGAGTGAAAAAGTACTAAAAAATCTACCAAAAATGACCTCAAGGATAAATTTCCCATATGGCCGAAATAGGTAATATAATTAGGTAGTGTTTACCTTTTTAGCGACTAGAAATATTTCTAAAAAATATCTTACTCGGTAGATTTTGTTGGAAATCCTATGTAATGTGTCCCTAAGTAGCAATCTATTTGGTCACTTTTATTACACTCCTTTGAAGTAATATTAGGTCAACAACATCGATAAATTCTACCCAGCTTATCTACCTTATTTCAACCAATAAGTCAATTACCGTTAAACTGACCTTAAAGTTACGCGAAGAAATACATTTTAAACCACTTTATAGCAAGCAGTAACCTGGCAAATCGACCTCAAAGTGAACTTGACTATAAAATAGTAATTCAGAAGCTAACCCCCGTCTAACCTATTTGTAAAATTCATATTATTTAGGTTATTTTAACAATTAGATAGGTCTTTTAGTTATTATCTAAAACTTGCTTCAGTCATTAAAAAAGCCATTAACGGTGTATAGTTGCATAATTCGTGGTGCCAATATACAAATGAAGTATGCCAAAAGTAAAAAATCGCTGCCTAAGGCATCTTTACTTCCACATCCAGATTGCCCAACTGTTTAAAGCTCTTTAAAGGAAAACATCTTGACTATATTTGCAATCTAGTATGTGGAAATAACTGGTCATAGAAGGACGTCGAGTTAAAATTTACACATAATAGGTAGAATTTACCAATAGGTAGTATATTCAAATATAAGGTAACATAAATAGGTTATATTTACCTGCAAGTAATTATTTGACATAACATCTGAGTTAATCTTTCAATCAGTAAAGTTAACAAAAACGTCGTAAATTTTAAGGTGACGACCTCTGATAATTTTTACCTATAAGATACGTAGATTTTTGTGGTTATTTTAACTTTGAGGTTTAATTAGCAGAAGACGCCATATTTTCTCAGCGCAGTTAAAGGAATATTTTGGAGGCGCATTATTATTTTATGAAGCACAGCTGCTATTATTCACAAATAAAATTTCGTCACATTGATTTCAACAAGCAAGAACTGCAAATACTTTCCTTATAAATTGGATTTATTTTAGTTACTGACATTCATTCTGTATCGTTATTGTGAGTTAGGTATCTCTTGAGTTTTGTAAGTGACTGACAACAATATTTCAACAATTATAGAGAAAAATACCAAATAAGCATAAGAATCTTATTTTTTTCTGTTTGGTGTCATTTTCCAATTTCACGTATGTCCATAGATTCTATGTAAAACTAGTCAATTTGTTGTCAAGTTGATGTTGTATTTAAGTAAAATTCACCTAAATAGGTATTATTAACCAAATATACTGTGCGACTACAAGTACGAATTATGTGTAATTTTACCTGTTTTAGTTAATATAACTTAATTTTGATGTCGTGTTGTTCTCCACTTATGTCGATTCCACGTAGCAACAACGTAAATTTTACCAAAACATGGTTAATTCTAATTTTGCAACTAAATTTATTATACATAATTTAGGTAGCCTTGAAATCGAATAATACCTAAATGTTTGCTGGGACTATACAACACAATATGGGGAGCATAGATCCGTCTTGACTATACTCATATCTCGATAGGAGAAGTTAAGTAACGTTGATTACAGTCAGTAATTGAACAGGCAACGTCCAGGGTAATACGACACCACCACCTTCTAACCGCGTATAATATTAGCTTACCATCCTTCAAAGGGATTGTAAAATATTCTCATAGCTCCCATGCTAGAATTCCCTAAACAGCAAATTGTTTAGTTTATTTCATAAAATATTATACCCAGCCATTATTTTCGATAAATCCAAATTAAATGTTTTTTATCTTTCAAAATTACTTTCACTACCACTTGAACACATTGTAAAATTGAGTTGTAAGTAGTTCGATGTGTAATAGTGGTTTATTGGGATAACAAATTTTTCGTTTGGTAAACATGGTCACATGCATTTTATGTACAAACTAGCTGTGGGTAATGGTTTAGAAGCCAAATGGTTTTATTAGGAACACTTTCCTAACAGAGTTTTTCCAAATAGAAGATGTTAGTCGTGGTCTCTTATCTCTAACTGATAAAGCAGTTTAGAAACCTTTTCAAAATTATACCTTTAAGAGTGAATAGCTCTGAAAGAAGGCGCCCTAGGAAAAAAATGTACAGGCACTATTAGTGTTATTGTGATCCAAATTAAATGCTACCAATGTATTGCCCAAAAGTCCTTGGACACCCGATATACATATTTATTATTTTGAAGACTAGTTTCTAGAATTGCAATCTGAGAATATAAATATGGATTAAAGCAAAATAGGTAGTATTTAAAATATCGAATGAGTTGAATAATTTCCTGAGATAATAGATATTGTACTTTATTGCCGACAGGATTGTGAGGTATATTACTTAAAGATTGTGTACTTGTAATTATTTTTACAATTTTTAAATATATTTACTGTGTATCGAAATCAAGATAATGAAATTTAAAGTCATCGACGTTAACCTCTTCCAGACAACGTGCTGTATGTAAAGTAAAATAAAACCATTTTACCTTTTTTTACTAATTGCTTCTTTATCAACCGATGTGACCATATTGTAATTCTAAGTAAGAACAGTTGTAGTAATATGGTGATGGCTATGAGAACATAAGCAATCAGTAAGTAAACATCTTGATCTGCACCAGTATTACTCGAACTCATTTTGCTACAACTGAAATTGCCAGGCACTAAATGTCCATATATCATTTGAATGCTGTTATCTGGCATCAGATAAAACGTAAATTATGGAGCTTATACTAATATAATTTTATTTCTATTCTGACTTGCGATATCATGTTTTTCACCTTTGGGTATTCTTCATCAGATTTGCTCTCTAGTCACCCAATAAATTTTAATAAGCCGCTGATTTCTGTATATAATTGGTGGTACAGTTTTAGATGATTTGTGTACCATCTTATGTGTTAGAAGAAGGTAGTAATTAAAAAATGATAGTAGATTATATGCAAGGAGGCGGAGTTACTATTAAATTCGACGCAAGCGCTTGCGGTGAGATATAAATTTTGGGCTTTTATTTTCCCATGTGTCAATAATAGAAATTGTTATTTAAACGTGAAGGGTCATATTTTAATAGTGTTTTAGTTATAAACGAAACATGAAAAATATGAAACCACCTGCAAATAAATATTGTGTTCCAGGTTATCGCGCCAATATTCTTGACTGTGATGACGGTCTCATGTCAAACGTGGATTTAATTCTGAACTTAAATACACGTTGATGACGTCACTGCGTCTACGTCACCCTATAACTATTTATTCTGTACTATAGCATTGATTGTCACTTACCTAGCATGCGAGTGGTCGCGGATTCTACTTCTACCCACCGAACTTTTTTTTAAATTTTGTAACGATTAATGTATTTTTTCACAAATTCAGGTTTGATTTGAAGGCAGAAATAACGTTTTTTTTTTTTTGCTTTTTCCAATAATAATTTTATTCTTTCATGTAATTTTGTTAAGATTAGGAGATTGAGTTAGGTCGTAGAGTAATTATTGGTCACGCACGCTTAAGAAAATTTTCATATTTTACTATTTCGATGTTACACGATCACGTCCTGACATGAAATGGCACAATAAAAATTACGCAACGTGCCCATCTCTGCTAGAAACCTTGCAGAAAGCCCACAGTGACATAGAAATATTTTTTATGATAGTTTGTCATATTTCCAATACTGTTGTTTGATATACTGGCTGTGTTATTTTTATTTTTATAGCTCAACAAAGTCTAATATTTATGTTTTTTTATTAATTTTCTATTTGTACTCTTCATATAATTTTTTTTTTTTGAAGAAATTAATTTTTGGTATGTAGTTTATGTAAGTAGTTAAAATATCAATTGGTCATTTTTACAGTTACAATAATATCACTAGTATCGAAAAATTAACAATATTTAACAGAGAGAACCTAATTACTCTAGTTAGGGTGCCAATAAATTTCGTATAAATATAATTCGTAAAATTCTCTGAGGCAAATATAGTTTTGATTTACGAAAGAATATTGAAAACTGAAAAGTTAACTCCTTGAGCCCGATGATGTATCCTATGCATCATTTTCATTTGCATGGCATTCCATATTCATATGGATGTAATAATTCACCGGATATATGTGTATGCCACTATTTTACAGTGCCTTATAACAGAACAGTTTTAGTCGGTAGCCTTCTCAGTCAGCCGTTTCAGAGCTGCGCAGCGAATTACAGTACCGTGCTTGATTGTTTAAGATCAACTATTGAAATTCTTTGATGTACTTGTATTTTATTGTGCTAGTCAAGCTGAAAACTTGGGAGTCCGTAATTTTAAATTAACACACTTTTGTACATGTGATAAGTTGTACAAGGCTTTAGAAAACAGTCATTAGGCCAGGTGGTAAGTATTTTTCTTTTATAAATTGAAGCGGCAATGATTTTTTTTAACAGCTTTGTTTCGAGGTCAGGACTAACATAAAACATTTACATACTGCAGAGGTGCGGAACTATCTTTAATTATGCAAATTAGGTACCAAAATCGGGTTTTTGTGCAATAACTCGTTTTCCATCGATCTTACGCTCCAAATGGTGGTATCTCTCGAACGACAATGAGGCACTGCGCTCTTAATACACAAATAACTATTTTAGTTATTAAGGCAATCTCTGGCAACAATAAAGTGCGATAAATTATAAATAGTTGCCGAAAATTATAAAACACCTCTGACGTTTTTACAAATATAAATCAATGTTGGTATTGTTTATGTAGTAAATTATTGCCATATAGCACAAAAAGTCCCTTTCACCAAGTGCAAAACTATACACCTGGCGCTCACAGAAAATTTTTCAACTTTGCGCAGCTACTGTTCGGAATGTATTATTCTGAGGGAAAAAATGTATAAACCTTTTTTATGAGGAATTTGATTATCTTTGATTTTAAATACCACCATGTGGAGCGTAAGATCGATAGAAAACGAGTTATTTCACAAAAACCCGTACTTCTGCAGTATGTACATTTTCGATATATTGTTCCTGACTTCGAAACAAAGCTGTTCAAGAAAAAACCACTGCCACCTCAATTTGACAAAAAGAGGATATTTTTTTGCCCTGTCACCTTGCCTAATGTATTATGAATAGTTTTAAATTTCCTTCAATTTAAAATTGCGAACAGAGAATTGCTATTGTGTAAATTGGAAGGAATTGGTCTTATATTGCTATTTAACTTAAACCAAAATAAAATACATAAACTGCAGGTTATATAATGTGAATAATTTTAAAATGAAATAAATACACACCGATAAACATAATGCTGATATGATTTCTAAATAAACAGATTGACTCCAGATTATAAGTAATAAAATTAATTTGTGAGATTTACACACTTATAATACCAGAAATGCAAATGACTTTTTATACACTCAAACAGATTAACCAAAATAATATTTTATAAAGGTGGCATTATATTTATCCTACTTCCTGATAATATCAATGTATAGTAATAATTATTTCAAGTTTATTAAACAGTTAATTGCATATGTTTTTGAAAACGGAAAAAGTTCATCAAAAATGTTTTATACTTTGTTGTAAATCTCAGCTTAATTAAATATACTTTATCGATATGTAGATTTTGGAAAATGAAAGCAACGAGACAAAGAATACTTAAGGAATCCGCGATTATTTTGTTAACGTGGATAAAAGTGTCTCAAATTACTCCATAGATTTTTGTACTAGTTGGTTACCAATTCTTAGAAGTAAGTAAAAATAAAATAAATATAATTTGTGTCAATAAAGAGTAAGAAAATTTAAATATGCCACAAATAAAGAATTATAGACAGTATAAAAAAATTTTTAAAAAAAAGCTTTAAAAATATATACAAAAGAAAAATATATATAAAATGTATTAAGAAGTAAAAAATAATTTTTATGTATTTGAAAATTAAAAGCTTTGGGAGCGGCCATATAACACTATCGCACAGTAACTTTGCTCAATAACCCCCGCCCCCCGCCCCAAAGCTTTTAGTTTCCAGATGTATCAATTTAAAAAATATTTTTTACTTTTTAGTGCATTTTGTATTTTCTTTTTCTTTAAGTACACTCTTTTAAATAAAAGCTATTGTAATTTTTTTTTAAATGTTGTTTTATTTTTTACTTTTTAGTATTTATTTATTTTACAGACAGACAGACAAACCATTTCATTTGATCCCCATCTTAAGGGGTTGTGAAGAAAAAGGTAATCCATCATATTGGATTTAGAACAATATTAGATATCCTATATACATTGTCATAGGACTTCTACACGTATGCAAAATTTTAAAATTCTAATAACATAATTAGAACTAGTCGAAATTTTCATTGAAATATTTGTAGCAGACAGACAGACAACAAAGCAAGTTAAATAAAAGTTTTTAAAATAAATAAATTTTACTCTCAATTTCTCCAGTTTGTTACCACACATTTACAGTATAAACTGTATAAAGTTTAGCTTTAGAATCTTACAATTATTTAAAGAAAATCAACAAAGCTTGTTCCGTAATGTTGTGCAAAATTTGCCAATACGGTTTTTCTCTGTGGGGGAATATCCAAGGTCAACAAATCAGTGATGTTGAGATCAAAGGCGATATTCAAACTGTTGTCTCTTTTAATACCCTTTTTCTTAGGTAATAGTGTTACCCATATGATTCACGATTAAATATTTTTATTAGAGAGGTCACCACAAAGAAATTTCCTATGTACATTTATTTTGGAATATTTAACAGTAGTAAATATTTGAATATGTTTAATATTGTTAATTTTTCTTTAATGAGACTGGATAATATAGATTTTTCGACAATAGTAATTACCAATTATATGACGTATTGATTTACTAGGAGTTTCCCTATTTAAATGTGTTTTTGATCTAACTCAAATTTTTCTAATATATTTTTTTTCTGTTTCACTTGTTTTCCAATTCTATTTACGTATGGTAATTCATTTAAATACATTTATTTTTAGCTCTATAGGTTTTAATTTAATACATTTAACACATGTTTATTTTTGCAGTAAGACCTACTAACTATTGAAATTAAACACGTAAAAAATTAAGAATTTGCTTGGTGTAGGCAAAACGTCCACTCTGTTGAAGATATTGTGCATAGAAAATTTCTTGGTGTCCACTAAATGTAACAAAAAATAAAATTGATTTACCTTTTTCCAATAATTTATTCTTTATTGACTGGTATGAATATACCGCAAAGCTAATATAGAACACTTGTGATACGACAACAATCGTTAGAAGAATGTAAGCAATCGTATAGTAAACTTCCTCATTGGCATCTGTAGGAATTGAAATTATTGATGTAATAGTTGAACCGATTGACATTTTGCTACAAGTGAAACTTGCCGGCTACTAAGTGCCCATATATTATTCTGATGCTGTTATCCACGTCAGATAAAGCTTAAATTACAGAACTGATATGATTATCATCTTATCTATGTTTTGATTTGTGATGTATATTTTCAATTAAAATGTAGGATTTCTTTAACTGGATTTGCCGTCTGGCAGCCAATTAAATTTTAATAAACCACAAGTGCATAACTACATGCCTTGCAAGTGGTTGATTTTCTCGAATTCGAGGAGATTTTGATGTTGTATATATGTCTTGTATGCAAATATGAGAGGTACTTGACTTGAGCTAATATCTCTGCTAATTATGTAGCCCTTAATATATAGTACCTATATGACACTCCTCCATAGTACACACAAGTGGTGTAATCTAATTTTGTTCGGTGTTTACTTGTTAAATTGGTTAATACTAGAAATTCTAGATGAGTCATTACTTCACTTAAATAATGTGAATAAAGTAGATAATGTGCAAGGTGGTTTTTAACTATGCCAGTGTATTTTGAGGGGTAATTCTTCCAAATGTTTTAAAGAGAAAAATTTCTACTGTTCAGTATTTTACTAAGAAGGTATGTCACTGTTTTTGTTTTAAATGTTTATATTTATTTTAAATAGGTATATAACATTGAACCTATAATGCAAGTGAATTAGTTTAGTTTTCTATTTTTCCCAAATCATTCTATGTATAAATCGGATACAACTGAATTAAAGAAGCATAGAATTTCCCACAAGGAGGCTACTTTAATTTTTTCAATATTTTCCTCATTGTTAAGTAAAGATGTGTTAAATTTCGAATAAATTTTAATGAAACATATTCTTTATAGGATTTTGCAAACAGCAGAAAAAACTCTGAGAACTAAACAAATAAATTTTCAAATCTTTGCATTCTTTGGATAACCTGCATTTTGGTTATGCTAGCTAGCAACTAAAATTCAAAAATGAATTTCTCTATTTCCTATTTGACAATTTTCATTGTATCACTAGTATCCACATAATAATAATAATAATTTTATTGATCTGGGAAACTACTGTTTATAGACAAGCCATTACAATGAGGCACAGTCATGATTACAGTTAATTACTGACGGAATTAAAATAATAATAGGGTTAGGAAGGATAAAAATTAAACAATGATAAAAAAGATAAGTATTAGACGGTAACAAGTTAAAATTTCGCATTTCACATTTATAACATTTGAAGTTTCACAATTAAAACTGGTAAATTAAAATTACATATTTAAAGCATTATTGCTACAAAATGGATACAAATCATGTATATTGTAGAGACAGGCACTGATTTATATTTTTTTATATCAAGCACTTTTATATTTATGGGCAGGACATTATAAAATTTTAGGCCACTAAACTCGGCTTTTTTTAGTCTAGTGTATGATTTGTTCATACACTAGACTAAAAAAAACCGAGTTTAGTGGCCTAAAATATTCTTTATGCCTTGTATTGTGGTCATGTACATCACTAAATGTTTGGAAATCACTTAATTGTTGCCTTACATAGTAGACATTTTCATGAATTATTACGAAAAACACTTATTTAATTGCTTAAATAATGATTTACAGGAATTACGGTGACTTTTTTTAAGTATTCCTCGAATCGCTGCTTTCTGCGGAATTAGTACTCTTTGGATATGGGTATTTGCTGCAGTTCCTTTACTATGGAGGTTATCTTTCTAAGCATGATTACTATAGAGGAGAGTTTTTTCTGTGTGGCTTGTCCATGTCACTAGGCATCAATATTAACACCTAAGAATTTGGTGGATTGTTTACTGTTTTTATTTACCGAGAATGACATAATATTTTGTTTTCATTAAGCTGGCCATTCCCTAGAAAGAGACATCCGATAGGGAAATATTTATTATTTTTGCCCATAACTGTTTTTTTTTTAGTACGTGTATTTAAAAAAACTATAAGAGTACCTAAGTAGAACCATAACAAGACTATTACTATGAATTTTCACTCAATAATTTCAATGGTTTGCAAAATAGCTAGATTTAAAACTTCGAAATAGGAAGATTAACATAATTTTTAGATTTATATCTAGCTATTTTGCAAACCACTGAAATTATTAAGTGAAAATTCATAGTAGTAGCCTTGTTATGGTTCTACTTAGGTACTCTATAGTTTTTTTAAATATGCGTACTAAGAAAAAACAGTTATGGCCAAAAATAATAAATATTTCCCTATCGGATGTCTCTTTCTAGGGAATGGCCACCTTAAGAAAAAGTTCGTTGTTGAACCACAATTTGGCTGTTGCAAGCACAGTTTCACTGATGTCCTCGAAATTTGAATATTGCGATGCTCTGTTACTAAAAGTAGTATCATCTGCATACGTTAGGGTCATTAAGTTAATATTGATTTTCATATTGTCTAGTAAGTCATTGGTGTATATGACAAACAAGAGGGGGGCCCAGAATTAATCCCTGGGAGACGCCTCGTTTCATATATAGTAGTACGTTGTACGTTCCATGACAATGTAGTATTTGCAGTCTATCTTTTAAGTAAGATTTAAGCAGTTGGAGCTCTGGCCCTCGTATTCCATAATATTCGAGTTTTTCCTCCAGAATTGGGTGTGATACACAATCGAAAGCCTTTGAGAGATCGACAAAAATAGATAATTGTTTTCTTTCAAAAGCTTCATATACTGTACTATAAATTTTAATATAGCATCCGAGGTATCTACATAACCCGTTACGGCCATGAAGATTCAGTTAAAAAGGAGCTCAAAAACCACATCTGGTTGTGCTAGAGACCAGAACAGCCCTAAACTGAATTTATTTACATACCTTGCCTTTAAACATTTTTCATTCTAATGAAATCCATTTCCTTTAAGGATTGGTTATCTATCATTTTCTCTTGTAAATGCCTTTGAAACGATTTTCGCCCCTGGAGGGGGCTCATCAGAAAGACATAGATGTTACATGAAACATCTTATGAGTGAATTTATGTCTTTCTGATGGTGCCAAAGTAGTACTTATTACCAAATGACCCACATGTTCCTCTGCCAGACCGCACATCCTAAATTTGCTGTCAACGGGCTGTTTCAGGATCATCCTCTGTACTATCTAGTATTTAGCGTTTGGCTCTGCCTTGCTATTTTTAAACTTTCCGTGTTTCCTTTCAAGCCCGAGTCACTCAATCACTTTGTAGATGCCTCCTTGTCCACTGCTGATTGCTCAAGGTCGCGAAAGAATTGTTATTATTACTAGTTGCAGTTCCTTTAAAAGCAATGAACTGAACTATTCTAGATAAGTTTATTAATATAATTGTATGTAGAGATTATTTTAATTTTATTGGAAAATCGAAAGGAAATAAACCTTAATTATCATTTCCTATCAAATGTATAATAAACTTATATTACACCTTCAAATGATATAATTTAACGACATATTGTTATCTCTATAATTATAACAGTTTATGGTAATAAAATGTAATTTATGAAGGAAGTAGAATAGAAATAATTTTATTCATATTAAAAGTCAATAAAACAAAAGCATTACTTATCTGTCTAATTATTAATTCATTAAGTTAACTATAGGCAGATCGCAGGTATTTATCTAAACCATCATCTTTAATATGGAATCTTTTACAGAAGTAGTGACTACTGTCTGTCCGTCCGTTCGTTCGTCTGTCCGTCCGTCGCGTTTCTTATAAGCATGATAACTTAAGAAAGAAGAGTCGAATTATAGTGAAATTTGAACAGTAAGTTAGTGCTAACTAGAGGAAGAACCCTATTGTTTTTAAACAAAATCGATCAATAAATAATGAGTTATTAATTATTTAAATTTATATGCTTATATTATATAATATTGTTACATCTTAAAATCGGCTAATTAGGTAATTAGTCCTTCATGTTTATCAACTTAACAGCAATAAATTTGTCACAAATGCGATAAGATTATGGACCAAGCTTTGGCGGCTTTCATTCATCTTGCAGTTAGATAAGACCGCCAGTCCCTAATATTGCTGTGTTAACCTTATCTTGCACTGATAGATCTACATGAGTTCGTCTACATAATATTCATTGCACTCTCACAGAATAAATATTTTTTCGAATTTTGGTTTGGTGGTTTTGTTTTGCGTTAAAATAGAGTGAGATCTATTTTGGCGTTTTATCAAACAGGTACTTATAAATAATCAATAGCCGTAAGTTTCTGTTGATAAAACTTTAATAAATATTGAAAATAACAATCAGGTATGACAAAACTTAAACAAAAGTTACACAACATTAATTCCTTATGTCTACAGATTATCAGAAAATCTACACTATACGTGATAAAGGATGAGTCCAGATAAATACTGTTTTTCGTTACTCGTTGTATGGGTGTTATTATATTTTTTTACAGTTTCTAGAGACCTTATCATATAATAAAATGACAAAGTTATTCGTGATTTTACTTTGAGTTATTTAAAAAACCATGAATCTCAGAGTACTTGAAATAAAATGTTACAGTATTTACCATTCTGCCTCAGTTTTCCTTCGCAAATAACATTGATAATCAACAAAACTAGCGACACAGACGTGACAGGTGTTTGACTCCATTTTTGCATATTTTTTTTGTTTTTTATATTTTTGTTTTGTTTTTTGGGGTTTTTCCTTTATTTTCTTGAAGTTTATTAACAAGTTTAAATATTTTTTAATTATCTTGTAAAGAATCTATGTTCAAAACGGTAAATAAACTTCAAGAATAGAGGAAAACCCCAAAAAAGACAAATGAACAAGAAGAAAACAAAAAACGAACAAAAGAACAATAGAAAACAAAAAATTAAAAAAGGTATCAAACAACCGTCATGTCTGAGCCGTTGACTCTGGGTAACGCTAAGAATAGGTTATATTTAGCAAAATGAAATAATTCATGCCACATACTGCACATAAGAACTCTTGTTCGGAATAGCCCAACGAATACATTTCAGCTGGTTTTAGCTCAAACAACTGTATAACTTTTACTGTATATTTTGTGTGGGGTGCTTTATAAAAATACATATATAAACACATTGTACACTATAGTGTTCTGTTTGGTTAAGGCTAGGCGCTGACTAGAGACTTTTTGTCTCCGAGACATTTTGTCATCGTGATGCGGCGTCAACATAATATAAAATTTTTAAATTATTTTCGAATGTCTTCAAGGACTTTCAATCGGTATTTCAATATCTATGTCTTCTTGCTGTATTGTTGAAGCCATCATTCACAAAAATAACCTAGTTATTTTCAATACACCAAAAATTCACATGTAGTACGTGAAAAAAGTTGCCTAATGAGCGCACTTTCATGGTAATGCCCGCACTGCAGTGACGAGACATCACGGGATAAAAAGTTTCGGATGTATTTTGGTGTTTTTTTTTTCGCAAAGAAGCACACAATGAACGAATTTCGAATTGGGCTTAATTTAATATTAATGTATCTCAAATTCAAAGTGCTTCATAAAACGCTTTTTATTGTAGCAATGTTTTGTGGAAAAAAATGTAGAAAACACAGAAAATCGGACAAAAGGCGTAGGTAGGGTAGGTAGGGAAGAAAAATATATTTAAATGTATCACGTGTAATAAATATTATCTCATTAAATTAATTAAGGTGTTTTAATGTGCTTTTAATATCAATAGATAATTTATTGAATGTATACATTTTATTTTGACAATTTGTTTCTTACTGTGTTTTATCAATGTATTTGACTTGTGTATAACATTTCTTGTTTTAGCATCAATAAATATTATTATATTATATTATATATATTATTATATATATCCTCAGTAAGGTGGTCCTTATAGCTATAGGTGTGGAATTTTTTTTTTTTAAGTGTGGTCTTCTGACTCACTAATTCTATTCTAATATGAGAAGAAAAAAATCACACAAAATTTTGAGTGGTTAGCTCAACCCCTTCCCATGCCCCAAAAGGGATGAATTTTCCTATGTATTTCTTATGGGTAAAGCACATTTTTTCGTAAATTTGCGATAGAATCGTCAAAATGTTGTGCCTCGTAAGACTCTTTATATATGTTATATATATGATATAATATTATATCAAATGAGTGACAGTAGTTGTATTAGTGGTATTTTCCCTCATAAATCGCAGACGACTTAATTTATCTGAAAATCAGTAGAGATTGTTGATTGGTTCCTTAAGAACTTTTCAACTGGAAAGGATGTGCCATCTGCAAGATACTATCTTTAAAATGCATTTGATATATCAATCTTATTTGACAGAAATTACTTAAAACTTGCGTTTAGCAGATGGGAAATAAATGACTTTATTTTATACTGTTCAAAAGGGACACTTGGAATTATTTATAAATAAATACGTTATACTTCGTGATTAATCATTTATTACTTCTTTCACGATTATTGTTAACAGTCATCATTATGAAACTTGATTCATCAGTTCATGTTGACTTTTCCTAGTAAAGAGTTGTAGTAGTGACTGGTGTTATCAGTCTTGGGACTCCTGTACCTAAAAACAACAATTTTTTAAATTGGTGTATCGCTACCATACTTATAATGAAAAAATCTCTTGTGAGATGCAGAATTCATATAATCATAATCTACAGATCACACTTAATGTTGAATGTTATGAATGATGAATATCAATTGATAGCAATTTCATTTAAACATTTTACAAATCGTTAAAATCATCCCACAGTCATACAAACGTCAATTTTGACGAACGTAGATTCCACTTATCAATTTACGTTAAGAAAGATTGATATAATCTAGATGCGGATACATATTTCTAAAATACACAGATACATATTAATCATACAATGTTATTACGCCTCTTCACAGAATTTCTGACAATTATTTATTTTTTATTTACTTTTTTATTTATTTATTTGATTTGTGCTGCATATATACAGAAACAATTTCCAATTACATATACACAGTAACCATAGGTGACAGCACATTGATGTGGCACCTTTACGTATGTAAGAAAGTACAATTATGTATGTATCTTGATTAGAAAATATTTTACATGAAAACTACATTATTGTTATTAAAATCCTTGCTAAGTGCTACTTATACAGAATTCTTTTTAACCCCCGACGCCAAAGGAGGGGTGTTTAAGTTTGAAGTCTTTGTCTGTGTGTGTCTGTCTGTCTGTGGCATCGTAGCTCCAAGATGGCTGTACCGATTTCAAAGCTGTTTTTTTTTTTCAAAAGCTGGTATTTACGTCATGGTTCTCAGCCATGTTTGGTGGAAATCGAGTGTGCCATTTCCAAGATCTCAGGTTTCATTGTGTTGGGGGTTTTTAAGTTTTTAATCCAGTTATTTAGTACTAGAGTTTCTTCCTGCTTAAGTACTTAAATTATTATTATTACTAATCCCACATTTTTTATTTTTGATCCTAATATTTAAATCTTATATTTTCACCTCATTTCTTTAATTATGGTAGCAAATCAAAGAAAAAATTAAATTAGGCAAGATCCAAAAATTTTTGCAGAAAATAATTTTAAGAAGCCAAACTAACTTCGTAATATACTTTATTTTAACCTTTTCCCCTGTAACTTTTCCTATTTGTCCAGACATTTTGATAAGACATTATTGTTGTCATTAATTTTAAACAAGAAAGAGGTACATTTGTTGCTAGTCACTAAATTCAGCCAATTTTGAGAAACCTACAGATTCAATTTTAATAAAATGCATAAACCAATGTATTAGGAAAATTTAGATATCATTTTTGCATGCCACAATGTGTAAATAAAAATGGTTTATATGGATTATTATTACCATTCAGAATTTACTGTTTTTTTAGTTTGAAATTCAAGCCCAAATTATTCGCGAACAGAACTATACTGAGCAACTTTATTTCATAAACAAAATAATAAAATAAACTAAAATATATTTAGTAATTCAAATTAATCGTTGATGTTCATAATTACCATTATTTAATACATATTTCCTTAAACTAAAAGACTGCCTAAACGAAAAGTAAAATTACTAGATTATTTATTGAACACAAACAGTAAAATCATGAATACCACTCTACGATTATATAAAACCTTTTGCATTGCCTTGTATTAAACAATTTAAAAAAAAGCAGCTAAAGTATACAGATTCTGAAAATGTTGGTTTTCGTATTGTACTAGTTTCAGCGACTTAACGACCGCCTACAATAAAGGTGTCTAGAGCTGCCCACATATATGTGGTGGGGCGTGCAGGTGGAGTGATGTACGATGTGTGATGTGATAGAAAAGAACAGCCTAGTTGCTTTCTCTCTCGTTTGCTCTTATTGCCATAGATAAAGGAACAGTTTCCAAATGTGTATGTACCATTACTTACCAAACACCCTGATCGTTTTTTTGAATTAAAGAGAAAAAACTTACTGAAGTCAACATTGCTGGGATGTATTGGTCTTAGTTCTTTTCTTCTCCAACGAACTTCAACTTCTATAAAGTAGTAACCTGAAACACAAAAGCTTTAAAGCATTGGAGCTAGAGACGTATTTTATATTGAGTTATTTATTTAATTACTTCAAAGCAGGAACGAGAAAAATTCGGGGAGACAGAGGGGGGTCGACCTGAAATTATTTTAATATAATATTTGTAGTATAAATACCAGTGCATAATATTAAAGTTTAGATTAGTGACATATTGTTTCTGAAACACTGTAATGATAGTATGTTATTTAACGAGCGATAATGTAAGTAATACCTCACGCAGATGAAGTTTTCAACGTGAGCCGTAGGCAAGTGCTGTAAATCATCAAGTGTGTTATTACCATTATCGCATGTTGAATACTATACTTTATCTATGATTATAACAATAAATATTAATATAACAGTTTGACAACATCCAAACTATTCAAACATGTCAAATCACCTTCCGCCTCTCAATAATAATGGACTATTCTATTTTATTTTGCACATTACATCAATTGGACAGACTTGGCATGAAGTTACAGGTGATTGGTGTAAAAATAAATCACAAGGGATATATAGTAAATCACGCTATTTGTTTATGGATACTATTACATGTGCATCATGTCCAAAAATACATATTGCGAGAGGTTCGGGGGGAATTGGACCCCCTGGCTACAGCTTTGGATCGCCTAATTTATATTAACTTCCTGGTAGAGTTATTCCGTAGGTATTACACGACTAGAGTAGGATACACTCACAATAGGCAACTATGCGAGAACCGTTCCCTGCACTCAGGAGAGATAACAGCTACTAGCCATGCCAAAAAATACATACAGATTCGGAAGATGCAGTTTAGGGTATAGGAATAATGATGTAATTGACCACGCCCCGCTAGTTCCATAAATCGTGAACGCAGAGGCACACAATGAATTGAATTTTGTACTACATGAACTAAGGATGGGTGCGGACGTAGGTAATAATTTCTAATATGAAACGAGACAATACCTCTTCATCAAAAGCGAAAAAGTTATTTGTGACATTTTTGACAAATAATTTCTTCTATTGAAAGCATTTCTACAGTTTCTTTTTTAGCCGTAAATGCTATGGGAATTATAATAATTCTTATTAAAACCGAAATGAAAATAGAACATTAAAATAAAATTAAATAACTCGGAATCTAAAATCAACTAATAATTATCAAAAAATAAATTATTCTTATTAAATACAAAAATATAACATTAAAATAAAATTAAATAACCCTCAGAAACTAAAATCAACTAATAATTATCAAACAATAAATGAATGAAGTAAGGATTCAAACAAACCACCTACTTGTGCCAAACAATAGCCAAACCGATTATACAATGAACCTCTCATATCATTGAGTTGATTTGGAGTAATGTTTGCACAAAGTTGGATAAGTTTTTCCCGTAATTCAACTAAATTATTGGCTCGTTCAAACGCATGTTTGTATGCGGTTTCCTTTAAAAGGCCCCACAGAAAGAAATCATGGGGTGCTAGATCAGGTGACCCCCAGTCCATCTTATCATTCCCCTCGTAGCTATTAAACGATTGGGAAATGTTCTTTCCAGAAAATTAATAACAGTTAAGGTATTGTGACTTGGGCAGCCGTCTTGTTCAAACCAAATGTCATCAAAGTTGACAGGAAGATTTTGAACTGCATTAATTATTTGGTTTTGTAAAAGCTCTAAATATTTATTACCATTTAAATTGCCATCGATTAGCAGTGGGCCTACAATATGATTGTCTATAATTCCCGTCCAAACGTTCAACTTTTGAGGATACTGAGTTCGCACAGCAATACTCAAATGTTTATTTTTCCGAGACCTATATTGTACTACGGATGGATTGTGTTTCCTATGTAATGAAAAGGATGATTCATCTGTAAACAATATATTATTTAAGAAGTTTTCATTCTCATTCACTTTATTTATCATGATTTCACAAAATTCCATCGGTTTGAAATTGTCCTCGGGAAATATTTCTTGCGTTGTTTGAACTTTAAAACAACTGTACCACTCATTTCTTTTCAAAATATTTCTTACACTTCTTTCCTTCATGTCAACTTCATCAGCAATTTGCCTGCTAGAACAAGGTTCACTACTTTCAACAAGTGCACAGACATTAATTTCGCGAATTTCACGTTCTTCGCTCATTTGTTAATGACGGGGTTTGGGTTGACAGCATTTTTTACAATAATTCACAGCACACCCGAAGTTCTCAAGTTTTTTAATAATATATGAAATTGTGCTAGCTGAGGGGGTTGGTCTGTCTTAATATGCCACAGTAAATAAATTTATTGTGTCTTCAGTGGAATGGCCCCCGAAGTACCACTTCACAATTTGCACTTTTTCTGCAGTTGTATAAACACACGGCATTTTAATAACGAAATTGAGATTAATTTATTTTATTTCCACACGTTTAAACAGCTGCGCTATTAAAAGCAGAATGGGTACGCTGTTCTCAACTCAACGTGGTCAAGCGATGGCGCTATTGTTTTATACGAATGCCTTGCATTGTTCTACGACAAGGAGTGGTTTATCTGCGCAGAAACAAGTTTACGTACCTAAATTTGCTGAATTTGTATAGCTTTTTATCTTGTTTCGCTTGGTTTTCAGGATGAAAAGCATAAAAGGTCCTCTTATTTTGTTGATATTATTGATAATAACTGTTTAACCTGAAAAGAGAGGAGGGGTTTATGCCTCCTAATATATGGTACTCTAGTAAATTCCCTTCTATCTGATGACAACTTGTAAAGTCAAATGTCGGCAGATACCCCTTTTATTTGGTTAATGTGCTTGGACTAAGCGAGCCCTTACATATAATGTACAATCTACAATAATCAACTTCAGTTAACTATCACTGCATATGTCAATTTTATGTGCGTGACTTAGTTCATGAGTAGGACAACTTATAAGATAATAGAGACACGGTAAAATGAGCATGTCATACATCATATTAATCAACCGGTCTATACCAGTTCATATCATGTGTGAGAAAGGTGCAATCTCTCTATACCACTCTTAACTGATACAATATATATCTATACACATCTTTGCAAAACACTACAGATAACTTTTTTCCGGTTTTCTCGTCTATAAGAAATTTTGTACTTAATCAAGGTAAACACTTAGGCAATTCAGTACCTAGAAAATCTCGTCATTTTGAAATGAGTATTAACCTTGTTAACACCAGATGATGATAATGAGTTGAGCTTAGCTAATTCGATTTTTAGTTTACATTCTAAAGGTTGATCGCAAATCAGTGATTAACCGGCTCAGTGGTGCAGTGTTTAAGTGAGGCCACGAAGTCCCAAGATGAAGAGGGAAGAGGGAAATTAAAAAAAAAATTCTCTTTTTAAAATTCTCTCTACCACGCACCGAGCAGAATTTTCGTCTACCAGTGTAACTGGGGCATGTCAAGTACATATACTAACGACCTATGAGGACAGATATCGATAACCATTCGTTTTAAAAAAGAAGTCCCCCCTCCATATTCTCCCACCATACCAAAAATTTTCAGAGGGAAAAAAATTTCGTAGTTATATGTTCTCTTCGATCACTGAGTGGCAGACGATAACCTTTCGTCGTCGATTTTGCACGACATTTCCCTAACTACGAGGTATATTGTTTCGATCAATTATGTGGTGTTACATTACTTCAATATTGCGGCTTCTCTGTGCTAGGTTTTCGTTAGCCGAAAAAAATCCAAAAAAGGCTGCATATTAAATTTTTTGATGATATTTTTTTATGCAATTTTTAAATTAGAAACAATAGTTATATGATATATAAAAAATTTTTGAGCTAAATTTTCAAGATGTTTGCGTATTTTTTTAATTTTTAGGAAACAATAAAAAATTGGCCAAAGTTTGTCTAATTTCAACATGCTGGTAAATTTGTAAATGTAAATATTTTTATTCCTAACTTCTTCTGCATCGAAGTACTACCTTGAACTAAAGGATAATGCATTTATAACTTATATTAAAGTCAGTTATTTTTTATGGGCCTGTGACTAGTTAAAAGCGCAAAAAATCAAGAGGTAACTGTATTATATTGCTATTTTTATATACTAATAGATATCAATAGCCATCAAAAATGGAAACACAACAGAGTATTTTATATCCCCTTTAAAATCCATTTTGGTTTTTTTTTCCATAACTTGTTTGGTTTTTGAGCAATTCAACATTTATAGTCCAGCTTTCTTTTTTTATGATGAGCAATTTTTTTATATCTTCAATGGCTAACGAGTTATCATTAAAATAAGGCTTCTGTCACCGAATGGGTGGTTTTTTGGGGAGGTTGCGTGGCAGCCCCAGAACTGATTTTTGTGGTTTTGTGATGTATAATCCCTCGACTAACAGTTACTGAAGGAAAGTCTCAGATAACATTTTTTGTTATAGAAATATTTATAATTATTATACAAAATACGTAGGTTTTGTCTGAAACTTATTTCTTAATTCGCGATATATGGCTTTATAATGACACAAAATAAGTTTCTATTCTGAATAACAACAAGCAGCACCCTGATGGTGAGAGGCGAGGGGAGTCGCCTAAAACAAGCCCTCTGAGGGCACAGAAACCTACTACATCCTCGTCATTGTTCCCGGGTAATGGTAAAACTAGTTTCTTGAAAAAATTCAACGCTGTCTATCACAAATGAAAAAAACTGTTTCAATTAACTTTCACATAAAATCTAATTCTGCAATCAAAAATGAGGGTTTAAATTTAAGATTCCATAGTTGCTCCCCACCCCACTCCCAGGGAGCCGTGGTAGTGGTTCGAGCCATATATCGCATTTAAGACAAGACCTATGTATTCTGTAGTGTAGAATCTGAATCTGTAATAAAAAATGGGGGTTTCCATTTAAGATTTTAAAGTTGCCGTTACCCCAAATTAGAGATTTTTAGAGCCAAGTTCCATTTGAAAGTTTGATTAGGACGACAAGGTTTGGACTCGTATGGAAAACCTGGAGAACCTGGAAAACTCAGGGAATTCAAAAATCTTAAAAGAGAACCTGGAAATATCAGGGAATTTTATAAATTGTATAAAATGTCGGGGAATTCTGCGACTCGGTATGGAAACTTAAGAATTTTCACTGATTCAATTCAATTCAAGGAATTATTTTATGTCAAATAAAAAATTACTTCACCAAGAAATGTACGCAAATTAATATATTTAGGTTATGGAAAATCTGGAAAATTCAGGGAATTTTTTTCGTTTCGCAAAGTCTGAACCCTGTAAATAAGAACTGTCTTTTCCCAAAGTGACAAAATATTTCACTGAGATTCATTTTCCCATGTATTTGGTGTGGGGTGCTTTAATCAACACTTGCTAATTTGTTATAACCAATGTATATTATTGGTATTGGCAAATCCGTAGCTCAAAATAGAAGGTCTACTAGTTTTCTTTCAGTAGATGCCACTAATCAGAAAAAACTTAAGAAAAAAAAGACTGATAAACTCTAAAAAGTCGAATATGCCTATCTCGATCGGGTAATCAGTTGCGTGTTTTGCGATTCATGTTTATTATTATTTATTATTATCAAGTTATGGATAACTGAAGAGAGGGAATTAATACTGAGTATTTTAAATTTAAGATAAAGAAAGATAATTGAATACGTCTTTTCTTTTTGCAAATTTCTGTTTACATGTTTAAGTACATAATTACTTAAACCAGAAGATTATTAGTTTCTGCCGTTTTCGCATATTCAGGAAATTTATAGCGAAAAAAGAATGATTTTAGATATAGAATGTGATGTATTACACACTAGTGAGAGAATATTAAAAAAATCACTAGTGAGAGAATGTAAAAATAGCCTCTTTTGTTTGTAAGTTCTTGACTCACTTTTTAAATAAGCAATCAATATTTTTATTAACTTTTAAAGTTGCCTTCAGCATTGAATACTTTTTTCATATTGGAGAAGGTGCAAAATTTTGACAACTAATATACAATTCAAATGTATTAACCCCTCACTTTAACCGCGAATATCTCAGAAATGGAGGAACAGAAAAAATTGAAAAAAATGTGTATTTATTACGAGTCAATTCTAAATCAATCGCTGAAATTTAAATAATGTTGAAGTTCTGCTAAGTTATATTGAAAAATGTCCTACTTTTTAAAGAAATTTTGACCATACCAGTTTTGTATCCATTATATCTTGGAAAATATGCATACTATGCAAATAATATTTTAGGCATCGATAATGCACAGGATTTTTTGTAGGGGGACAATTTTTCAGAATTTTTTATTCCAAAAATTTTCCAGTTATTCTCAAAAACGCGACGTCATGTTTATTTAGTTATTTATCAATGTATTTAAAAATTTTTTGTTAATATAGTTAATTATATAAAATGTAAGCATTTTCAGAAAAAATAATTAATATATATCAAATATTAATTTAGTTATCAAGCGTAAAGGATAATATCATTCCAAGTTTACACTAATATTACCTATTACGTTTGATAATTAAATTAATGTTTGATGTATAACAATTATTTTTTCTGAAAATGCTTACATTTTATATAATTAACTATTTTAACAAACATCTTTTAAATACATTGATAAATAACCGAATAAACATGACGTCGCGTTTTTGAGAATAACTACAAAATTTCAGAATAAAAAATTATGAAAAAATTTCCTCATACAAAAAAATGCCGTGCTTTATCGGTATCTAAAATATTATTTACATAGTAGGCATATTTTTCAAGATATAATGGATTTAAAGCTGGTATGGTCAAAATTTCCTTAAAAAGCAGGACATTTTTCAATATAACTTCAAAAGTGTAGACTCATAATGAACACATAATTTTTTCAATTTATTCTACTCCTCCGTTTCTAAAAGATTCGTGGTTAAAGTGAGGAGTCAATACATTTGAATCGTATATTAGTGATTATTTTGTAACTTTATTTGTTGGTTATGTGTATAAACTAGTAAACAGTAAATAACAATGAATACCATTGCAACCATACCATGACCTTCTCAATTACAATGATTTTTACAAGCAAAAATTAATTTGTCAAATGAATTGTTAATTTTATAAAAATATTAATCAAATAAAATTTCATTAAAAGAAAGCGTTGGATGAAATTTTGTACTGCACACGTGTGTAATTGCACATTAGTCGTTTAAGAAAATTGAAAGTTTTTCTTGTGTGACTAAAATGCATAATTACACACTGGTACAATAAATAACTAATTTTTGTATAATATAATGTAATTTTACTTCCACATCCACGTAGTGGATTGGAAGTATAGTAATCGCAAAAAAATTTTCAAAAATTTTTATTCGTGAAATAGATTTAGAATGTCATGAAACGTCGAGATTTTAAATTTGAGCGAAAAAAAATTTCTGTCTGTCTGTCTGTCTGTCTGTCTGTCTGTCTGTCTGTAACTTTTTTTGTCCGCACGTTTTCTCCGGAACGGTTTAAGATATTGACTTGAAATTTTGTACACGTATATATTATAACGAGATCTGGAACTGGATTGTTTTTTGAGGATATCCGGTGAAGGGTTGGGGGTTAAATAGGGGTAAATATGGGAAAATAAGTAAAGCAAGCTTGTAAGAGTACAGAAACCTAAAATTCGGTGTATGTACTAGAAGTTAAGGCCTCAGATTTTTTGTAATATTTTCCAACCCCCCACCACCCCTACCCCCTACCTTAATAAGGGGGTTGATAAAATAAAGTTGAGATGTTCATTTGAAATTTCGTACACGTATGTATTATAACGACGTCTGGAATTAGATTATATTTTGAGATGATTCCGTTGAAGGGTTGGGGGTTAATTTGGGGTAGATAAGAGAATATAAGTAAAACAAGTTGGTAAGAGTACACAAACTTGAAATTCGGTGTATGTACTAGAAGACAAAACGTCAGATTTTTTATAATATTTTTCAACCCCCACCACCCCTACTCCAATATGAAAAGGGTTGATAAAATAAAATTGAGATATTCATTTGAAATTTGATACACGTATGAATTACAACGACATCTGGAACTAGATTATACTTTGAGATGATTCCGTTGAACGGTTGGGGGTTAAATAGGGGTAAATAGGGGAAAATAAGTAAGGCAAGCTGGTAAGACTACAGAAACTTGAAATTCGGTGTATGTACTAGAGGCCAAGGTCTCAGATTATTTATAATATTTTTCAACCCCCACCACCCCTACTTCATTATTAAAAGGGTTGATAAAATAAAATTGAGATATTCATTTGAAATTTGATACACGTATGAATTATAACGACATCTGGAACTAGATTATACTTTGAGATGATTCCGTTGAGGGGTTTTGGGTTATTTAGGGGTAAATAGGGGGAAATAAGTAAAGAAAGCTGGTATGAGTACAGAAACTTGAAATTCGGTGTATGTACTAGAAGCCAAGGCCTCAGATCTTTTGATAATATATTTCAGCCCCCCCTCCACCCCTACTCCATTATTCAAGGGGTTGATAAAATAAAATTGAGATATTCACATGAAATTTAGTACGCATATGTATTATAACGGCATATGGAACTAGATTATATTTTGAGATGATTCCGTTGAAGGGTTGGGGGTTAAATAAGGACATATAAGGGAAAATATGTAAAGCAAGCTAGTAAAAGTACAGAAAATTGGGATTTGGTGTACATACTAGAAGCGGAGGTCTCAGGTTTTTTTATTAGTATTTTCCATCCCCCCCACCACCCCCACTCCCTTATTAAAAGAGTTGGTAAAATTAAATTTAAATTTTCACTTGAAATTTGGTACATTTATGTATTATAACTATATCTGAAACTACATTATATTATGACATGATTGCGTTGAAGGAGTGGGGGTAAGTAGAGGTAAATGGGGAAAAATAAGTAAAGCAAGCTGGTAAGAGTACTGCAACTTGAAACTCGGTGTATGTCCTAGAAGCCAAGGCCTCAGATTTTTTAATAACATTTTTCAACCCTTCCCCTACCCTTACTACATTATTAAAGGGGTTGATAAAATAAAATTGAGATATTCACTTGTAATTTGGTAGACGTATGTATTATGACGACATCTGGAAGTAGATTATATTTTGGAATGATTCCGTAGAAGGGTTGGGGTTAATAGGAGTAACTAGGGGAAAATAAGTAAATCAAGCTGGTAAGAGTACAGAAATATGGGATTCGGTGTATATACTAGAAACCAGGGCCTCAGATTTCTTTCTAATATTTTTCAAACTCCACCACTTCCGCTTCATTATTAATGGGATTGATAACATAAAATTGAGATATTCACTTGAAAGTTAGTACACGTATGTATTGTAGTGACATCTGATTGAGATGACTCCATTGAAGGGGTGGGAGGTGGTAGGTTGTGAATAGTGGAAAATAAGTAGGGTAAACTAGAAACTTCATTTTTAACGTATATGGTAGAAACCAACTCCTCAAACTTTTCTATGACATCTGCCCCAAATATTATTAAAATTCTATGACCAATAATTTCCACATACTAGAGTGCAAATATAGTCAAAATGTTTCCTTTAAAGTGACTTGGATGAAAAATCTGGATGTGGAAGTAGTGATTCCTTAGGCAGCGGTTTTACTGCCTCAAATGTTATTTTGTATCGATACTTATCAGCATACCATTATCTACCCTCAATTTATTTATTTGTTTTTTACCTTATTTACATGAATATTCTAGCGGTGTTTAGCCTTTTTTTAATAACCATTAATCGTTTAAAGAACACTTTATAAAGTAACTACAACAGCTAATCGCCAAAATGGAAAAATGTTAAGTAACCTTACCTTCATCAATCAGTCTAAGAATCTTTCTTCTTGCAAATATTGCTGCTAATATCTGTATAAATACAGCAAAAACTGTTATAGAAAATATTGTAATAAGAACCACACCAACGCTGAAAACCATGATTCTATCAGGTGTATAGTTACCAATATAAACACAATATTGCAAATATATTATTGGAGGTTGCAAAATATTCTCAAATCATTATCATTTATATCTTATCTGCCTACAGGGTAGCTTAACTAAAATTGAATCATGCTTAATCACCTTTACTAATATTATTTGTTGTATCTGAATTTTGATGACATTTTGTTGTAGAAAGTGTTCTTAAGGTAGGTATGTCTAAAAAATATTTAAAACATTTTTCCAGTTCTGTAAACCAATAACATAATACACTACATGTATTTGACTGAAATTAGAAACAAAAAATGTGGTCAAAATTTATCATCTAATAATAATAATAATAATATTTATTAATTTCAGAAAATGTACAAGTACAGTTAAGAAACATTGTTGGTAGAAATACAAAGAAAATATCACAAATAACATTGTAAAAACATATACACATAAAAGAAAATAAAAAACGTGAACAGTGAGCGATTAAACAAATATTATAACTAGAACTATAGAAAAGTAGTCCCACATTTTGTATAAAATTCGTCAACCCTGTAGCTGTTCATGTCCAACAAAAATGACTTTAATGCCTTTTTAAACTTAAAAAATGTTGTCATAAATTAATATGCCCCGGCAAACAGTTAAAAAATTTACGGCCCATGAAACAGAGACTTTTTTGGTACGAAGCCGTTCTGTGTTCTTTTGGTAAAAGGAGATATTTATTCCTAGTGCTATATGGATGATCAGTTCTAATCTCGTTAAATTTACTTCTATTTTCGTAAAGAAAACATGACAGCTCATAAATGTAAATAGAGTTCAAAGTAAGAATGTTTAAGCTTTTAAAGGCTTCCCTGCAGGAAGTATTATATCCCAGATTGGCTATTATATGTTTTACCCTTTTTTGTAGTAAAAAAACTCTATTTTCTTCAGATGAGGAACCCCAATTCACTATACCGTACTTTATGCAAGAATGAAAAGTAGCAAAATACAACTGTCTTACTATTGATAGGCTGCATTGTTTGGATGTTATAGCCAAAGCATAACAAGCCAGTTTAACACACATATCATGAATGTAATTAGGCCATTTAAGGCTACAGTCGATTTTCAAACCGAGCATTTTTTATTCATTGGCATACTCCACACTTGTAGTAGGAGATAGAAGGATATTAGTGTTGAAGACAATATTAGACTGCAAAGTTTTAAAGAGAATACAGGTTGTTTTACTTTGGTTAATACATAGTTTATTATTTTCAGTCCACAATATTACTTTGGCATATATAGTTTTTGCACAGTTTTCAGCATCAGCAAGAGTATTAGATTTTATTAAAATGTTCGTATCATCGGCATACAAAACTGTTAAACATGATGGATATTGAATATAATTCAGCATGTCATTAATATAAATAATAAAAAGTGTGGGCCCCAATATAGATCCCTGAGGTACTCCAACGCTGACAGTCTGCGAGTCTGATATAACATCCTCAATACAGACCTGCTGATTTCTATTTGCAAGATATGAGGCAAACCCATCGTGAGCAACACCTCTAACTCCATATTTCTCAAGTTTTGTCAATAATATAGAGTGATTTACACAGTCAAAAGCCCTTGAGAAATCTATAAAGAGTCCCAGAGTTATTTGTCCTTTGTCCATGGACGTTACAATACCATCCACAAAGTCGTTTAAAGCAGGGTCTATGCTTCTTTCCTTTGTAAAACCATGTTGACTGAGAGAAAGCTTATTGTGCATCATTAAGAAGCTTATTAGCTGAGAGTTTACTGCAGACTCAAAAACTTTTGACATACTAGGAGAAAGGCTAATGCCCCTATAATTCTCAAACAAGTTTGGTTCGCCTTTTTTAAACAACGGAATAACTTTTGACAATTTTAAATCCAATGGATACATTCCCTGCTCAAGAGACAGATTTATCAGATAGGTTAAAAGTTCAACGATATATGTAGCTATACGTTTTAATAATATATTTGATATTTCGTCATGTCCCGAAGAGTTGGAATTTTTCAATTTTCTGATTAAAACTAAAGTGTCCTCCTTAGAAAAGGGCCTAAGAAATACAGAATGATTCGAGACTTCCAAACATCTATCTATAAAGTGGTAGTCAATATATGGAGGTAGGTTAGAGGTAACAACTTTGGGAGCGTTAATAAAGAAAGTTGAATTTTTCTGTTAGTTCACTATTATTTAAAGGCTTGTCATTTTTTTTATTTACCATTTCAATTACTTTAAGTAAATCTGTGTCTTCACTAAGAATTCTCGAAAATCCACAGCTATTGACATGTACACTCGACACTAGAGAAAGATTTGTTCTTGACCTTACATCTAATTTTTATTGCCAACCCAATCCTTATCATAATAAGCCAGTAACCCAGTAGGGCGAATGGAGGCAGCACCGGCGACTTTGGTCAGTTAGTATAAAGTCCTTTCTGACGTTCACTGCAGATACACTATTTACAATGGTCTCTTGTGATTTTTTATATACTCCAGAGCGCCAGCACTATCATAGAGCAGTAAGCGTGGAGAGGATTTAGGATAAAAATTGCTGATTTGGTAATTACATTTCAAGATTTATAAAATAACGAAAAATTTAGCAGAAAAAAGCATTGTGTAAAATAGGTTGCACTGGTGGCGGCACAAAATGCACAGCTTGTAGCCCCCTTCACAAAAATAATTAAGATCTTGTTTATGTTTTCTTCAAAACTCAATTTTCATCAGAATTCCTTACAATGAAGAAGTTTCAAAAGTGAATTTTGCATTATGTGAAATAAGACTTGCAGATTAATGAATGACTGGAAAGTTCTGTTCGGTGTTAGAAGTGACCATCCCTCCCAATAAATCTTTTGGAGGGTCCTGTTTCTTCAGGGTTGCAACTCAGTGTAGTTGTAAGTTAGGCTGAATATTTTGATCTGTGCACATTCACACACAAATTGGGTTCTTGAACTGGACAAGACTTAAGTTGTAGGTTAGTAGTGTGTGCGCCACATAAGATGAGCTGACCGAAAGATGAATTCTAGCCGTGACCCTCCTAAATATATAGAAACACTAGTCTGTTTTTAAACCAGGAGGTGTGTTTTAAATTTAATACGTTAAATCCTACATCTGTGATTGGATACGCCCTCGCCAGCTTTGCACAAGGCAATAGTCGTAAATTTTGACATGATTGTGACATGTCATAAATTATTTGGTTATAAGTTCTATTTTATCGTTTGCACGTTATATATCAGGTTTTAATCCCCTTTGTATAAATCTAAAGGTAAAAAAGGCTAATTACTTGTTGCCTTTATATTGCGTAAATGGTATGGATGCTGTATAAAATACCTAGAGGTCAAATAGCGGTGGATGCATTATATAATGTAATAAAATACACACAAAACACTGTAGTCGTGTATTGTTGGTTGCCAACAACGCCAAAAAGGTTTTAGTGTATTTTCTGGTTACTTTTATGGTGTGAATGGAACTTCCATGTTTACTCCTCCTGATTTAAAAAACAGACTATAATTGTAGCAAATGTGGGCAGTTACGTAGAAGCCAAATGCATATGGTTCTTTTTACGACCATGTGTCAAAATTGTTTTTTATGGGGCGAAAACTTTGATCAATATTGTATTGCTTTTCAGCCCCCTTGTAGCCATAGTTCCTTATATGGTCTTTTAATCTTAAATCTGAGTCAATAGTAAGTCCCAAGTTTTTTGCTTCATTTACACAAGTTATAGAGATATCATTGACTTTTAATTTTACATCCTCAAGGTACCTATTTCGCTGAGTTGCCCTACCAAGCAACATTATCTTTGATTTATTAGGGTTTACACACAAACTGTGATTAGCAAAAGCCGTTATTAATTCAGCAATATCATTATTGATATTATTGTTAGCGTCGTCAATGCATTCTGGATTAAAGGAATAATACAATTGTGTATCATCAGCGTAACAGTGTTCCTTATGGACTACATTATTATTATTATATGTCAGTTTTTTAAATTTAAATTTTCTTGTTTTATTTGTAGCTGTGCCTTTATTTCTAAAAAAAAACGACAGTGATAATAATAAATAGAATATATGTTTGTATATAAAATTTGTAAGGGCATCCTTTTATTAGTTTTATAATCCTAATGTTGCATTTGTTTTGTTTCTTGCAGTTAATATTGAAAAAATGGAACGAACAGCTGCAAAGTCGATCAGGAGCAGAAAAGGCGGGCACCAAAGGGAAACTTATGGGTGCAACAAATACACAGACACAAGTATATCTCAAACCCCTGTTAAGGAAATTAAAGAACTTTACACTACCAGAAGATATATCGGATAGCCTGACAGAAATTGTCGTTCATTTGTTAAATAGAAATTACCTCAAGGTGAGAATTTTTTTATTATTACAATCCTGAGAACAAACATATGGTAAAGGACGTGATGAATGAAGGGTTTAGGCAATTTCAAAATTATAATGATTAAATTCTATAATTGGAATAAAATAGATTAGATTAAATATATTAATAATACTTATATCAAGATGAAAATGGCAGTCATATTTCCGAGAATAATAAAGACAAAAGGAAGGATCAATTATCTAATTCAGGGAGAGAAAACATATAAGTTTTAAGAAAAGACAATTTGTACAATGTTTTGCACAAGCGTACTTCCATATTGTTACCGTGAATAGAAAGTAACATTTAAGTAAATATAAGTTAATATAAGAAAAGAACTGTCATGGTTGACGGCCAAAAAAGTTTTGAGAACGGAAGTAGATTCTCTTCCGAAACGTTAACTACCTCTAGCTTTGATTTTCAGTTTTTAGTTTATAACATTGTTCTAGTTTATATATTTTTAGGTGTGAGACTTTTTGAAACAGTCAAGTGCTCAAGAACCAACCTCTGTCTGATCCGTTTGGCGCAGAGGTTTTTTCATTAATTTTTTAAATATTTTTCAGTGGCAAAATACCCAATAAAAAGTAAGAAAATCTGAATATGCCACAAATAAACAATTACAGACAATATAAGTTAATATTTCTACATATCCTGATTTATTATTTGATTAACTTTCTGCTTAAACAATAGATGTTTGTAGAAATAATGTTATTAACTTTTTCACTTTAGAATATCCGAAAGGAGAAGGGTCAATAAGGCCTGATTTCCTCCCACTTCTTTTTTGAAAAAAATCATTGGAAATTTAATTGCGTGTATAAAAATATACTTTTTTAAAAAGACATCCCACCCTCTCCAAGTCATATTCACCCCTCCCACCCATTTTCACGTTTCTACGCTTCGAGTCCTTCTTATGGCTCGAAATACATCTGCTGTTTGTTACTGGCCCACCGCGTCCACATCGCTGTTCCTGGATAGCGCTAAATGTAGATGTGTTCAGAACATAGATTTAAATATAAAAGCTCAGTAACGCAGTGCTAAAAGTGTTTGGCTTGCAACCTTGGAGTCTCGGGTTCGAATCCTGGCCAGGGTGTGGATGTTTAGTGGCTTTTTTCATGTGTTACTGGGATGGTAGCAATGAGCTAGACCGCTGTTGGGTGGCACAACATGTCTAGTCATTGTCATCTATCCTGAGTTCGAGTCTCAGTTACGGTAGATGGCAATATCGCAGGGAATGGTTGTTGTGTTGATGTCTATGTGTACGTGTCCTGGTTGAGTGGTAGAACAGCAATAGCTGAACTCCGCCAGGACGTTAATATAAATAAGGCCATTAAAAAGAAAAAAAAAACAAATTGAACTCTAATAAGTCGAATTCACTTATACGGAGCGCTGTAAGTGTGAGGTAAGCGGAGTGAGTGATGCTTATAGTGGGCCAGTAACAAGCAGCAGATGTATTTCAAGCCATAAGAGGGGCTCGGGAGTGTACTTTAAGGTGATAGATAAGGTACAATCCAACATAGAAGCGTAAAAACATGAGAATGGGTGGGAGGGGTGAAAATGACTTGGAGAGGGTGGAATATCTCTGTTTAGGCTGGAATATTTTTAAAAAGATATATTTTTGTTCACAATTAAATTTTCATTGATTTTGTTTTCAAATAAGAAGGGGGCGGAAATTGGGCCTTATTGACTCTCCTCCTTTATTGTACTGATCCTATTTATTTTTTTTTATTGAAAGGTATGAATAATTGTTTTTTAATTTGTGTTTCTTAGAAAATATCTTCCAAATTATCATTTTATCATTATCACTTTAAATTATAAACCTCTTTTGTGTAGTAGCAATTCTGATGAAGCTATATTCTCCAAATGTATGTGTCACCCACAATATTATTGGAATTCTTAGATATTAAATTAAGTTTCTGTGTAAAGTTTTGTTATCTTAGATAAATACAGAGCAGCACACATACCTACAAATGGATTAACAGTTAGTATATTTTTAAAAGTGAATTATTTTTCGTTTGCTTATACTTGTAATGAAACATATTTTTTATTGGATTTTGCAAACAGCAGAAAAAAACTATCTATGAGAACTAAAATAAAATCTGTTTGTAAAATTATTGATTTACAATCTTCGCATTCCTTTGATAACCTGAATTCTGGTTATGCTAGCAATTAATATCCTAACATCAATTTGTCTTTCTTATTGGACAATTCTCATTCTAACCCTAGTTTCTACATTGTCCCCTATGGCTATGAAGATTCAGTTAAAATGAGAACAAAGGCCTAAAATGAAATTATTTACATACCTCATCTTTTGGAAAATTTTTCATTCAAATGGATTACATTTTCATGAAATCTATCTTTCTGTTTTTTGGAAATGCTTAGCTTTTGAAATAAGGGCGAAACGTTTCAAAGGCTAAGCATTTCCCAAAAACAGTATGATAGATTTCATAAAAATGTAATCCATTTGAATGAAAAATTTTTCAAAATTCAGCATATGCAATGATAATTTTTTTAATAAATCCGAAAAATGTATGTAAACAGAAATAAATTTTTCGAAAATAAAAGAGCATGCCTTTGTCTTAAATTAACTTTATTTTCCAATATTGAGCTGTTTTTTATTTATCCCCTTGGGAAGCTCCTGGATGCCCCCTGGCTCACGTGGTCTCGTTATCTTTTCCCACCATCTCCCTTTCTCTCCCCACATTTCCAACACATTTTCTTATGTCCTCCCTCGCTTCTTTGGCATTCTCACTATTTCACCATCCTTCCTTGCTTCACTTTTTCCTACTTACCATAATCTTTCAGCATCCCTATTATTCACCCCTACCTTTCCACCACCTCTCACTTTTCCATTATTTTCTCCACATTTCCACCACTCCACATCATCCTCCTATGTTCTACCTTTTCTTCATCTTTCTTCACTTTCGCACCATCATCGCTGACTCTCCACATCACAACCTTATCCTCACTATCTTGCGACGAGCTTCTTGCCCTTCTCACCTCTCACTTCTTTCCCACTTTTTCCCCTACTCACCACCTACACGCATTCTCTAAGACTGACTTGAAAAATCTCTACACGAAGGCAAAATATTATCACAGTATGTCTAGCTGTTTTCGTGTGATGGAACAAATATTTTCAAAAAGTAGACAGAAATATTCTGAAAATACATTTTTTGGCATTAGCTCATTAACGGCCATTTGCAACGTATTTTTTTTTCAGAAGATTAAGACTAAACCTTTGTTAAATATTATATTTCGTTTGCACCGCTCGTTAATATTGGATAAAATCGGCTTAAACCAAATTTAATTTAAACCACCAAAGATGGTCTCTTAAAGTACGTTTAAAATTAATCGTAGTTTCATAACCTCAGTTTCTGGTATATCATTTTGACACTTTGTTAGAAAAAAATCATCCGCCTCCGATTTGTTTCGATCTTTAATAACTGGGATAAGAAGTTAGGTTATAATTTTATTAAGAGAAATTAGCAGAATACCAAATTCCCCTAAATACACACATTATAACTATCAACTTAAGTCAACCAGAAACAATAGAGTGCAGTGCAAACAGACGAGAGATAATCTAGGTTTAAATATTAAACCTGGATTACTTATTCATTTGTCTGTGTATATTGATAGGTAGAAGAAGAAGAAGAATTGATATACAGACATCTTCAAAGACTTTGCAATGTTGGGAAAAAATGGAGTTATAGCATGTGATCGTTATGAGACTTTTTTAAATTGAGAATATTTGTTTAAACGCTGTGAATATAGAAATATGTTGGCATATTTAGAAGAAATTCATATTTTTATTGTATAGTACAGTCTAGTATTATATTGTGATACTATTTTCAAACACTATATAGGCAAAAAGTAAAAGATGAACCTAACCTTTGATATAGGTTTGAGACAGCGATATAATCAGAAAGGGTCCAGAAAAGATTTGCTGTTTAAATGATCCTTTAATATTATCATACTTGACAAGACAGGTTAGCATTCCAATTAACTCCAACGCGGTACAAGTATGCTATAAATAACTCATGTCTGTTGCAGAATAATAATAATAATTGGGAAAAATTAGTCTACCAGATGTTCAATCATCATTATGAAATTATTAACAATACTCATTTTGAATTTTAGGCTAGTGATGCATATCTACAAATGGCAATTGGGAATGCCCCATGGCCCATTGGTGTCACTATGGTTGGTATACACGCACGTACTGGTCGTGAGAAAATCTTCTCCAAAAATGTGGCTCACGTTATGAACGACGAAACACAGAGAAAATACATACAGGCATTGAAAAGGCTAATGACAAAATGCCAGGAATATTATCCGACAGATCCGTCTAGATGTGTGGAGTATCAAGCGTTTGGCAAACTTGAAGAGACCACCTCCTCTAGTTAATGTTAAACTATAGGTAAATTGTGGAATTGTATATATTTAATTTTTAAGGAAAACAATAAACGTAAGCTATAATATAGTTGTGGATTTTCAATTCAGCCACAAAAATATCCTAGATGCAAGTTGCTCTATTAGTGCGGCAGCCTGCTACCAAGATTTTCCTTTAACGAAGATAATTCCAGTGTTTTTCATCAGTTCCGGGAGAGCTGAGAAGTAAAGTTCTGTGTGACGGAACGTTTTGCCTGTCCTAAAGGGTTCAAATCGAGCTTTGAACATGTAAACAAAACCGATTATCTCGGTCTTCGCAGCGAGGCAGTTTCTTTTGTCTTCTAGACGAGAGATGTAAATATGAGGAGGAAAAATTGAGAACTGTCCTTTCGACTAATACTCCCGAGTTACAATGACCGAATTAATGACAAATAGCCACTAGTCAGAATTCTCACCAATGGCAGTTCCCATTTTCTTCACGTTTTATACACCCCACTCTATTAATTAGAAAAAAGTTTTAGCCTCGCTGCTTTGATAATTTTAGCCTCCAATTTGGTACAACTTTCATTGATAATATTAATAATAATAATAATAATAATATTTATTAACCATTTCAGATACATAGAGTATATATGGCACGTCAAAATTTTACATGATCGAACACACAATAAATAAAAGCATATAGATAATAATACATGTACTAAATGCATAAAAGTAACAAAATAACATATGTATATGACAACATACCTACATACTGAACATGCACTAAAATTAAACATAACCTTAAGGTTCTCTATTCAAAAATTCATGTATGCTGTAAAAGCCTTTCCTTACTAGCAGATCTTTTACAGCGTGTTTATATTTTGTATAGCTGGTAATTTCTCTTAGATGTAATGGCAAGCTGTTATATAAAGTAATACAGTTGTAGTTCGGGGAATGCTTGTAGTTTGTTGTACGATGTTTTGGTATACTTATTAAGTCGCCATTTCTAGTCTCATATGTGTGATAATGATTCCGTTTTACAAATAAGTCCAGGTTCTTCTTTATAAAAGTTAGACATTTATAGATAAATATACAAGGCATGGTCAGCACACCCCTGTTAATGAATGTACTTCTGCAACTTTCATTGTATTTTAATTTAAAAATTAATCGTATGATTCTTTTCTGCCCTATAAATACCCTCTCTCTGTCCCTGGAGCTTCCCCAAAACATTACATTATACGAGATATGAGAGTATGCTAGGGCATAATAAATATTTATAAGACCTGTTTGATCTAAGCTATCTCGCATTTGCAATATAGCAAAGTACGCTTTGTTTAATTTTTCACAAACATGTTTTATATGCACATCCCAGAGTAAGTGATAGTCTATATATGTGCCTAGCAGTTTCGTACTATGTGATGACGTAATATTGTCGTACATTACATGATTTTCTGTCAAAGACCGTTGTATTGTGAAGTTCATAAATATTGTTTTACTATCATTTAGTATAAGCTTATCTCGCTGGGCCCAAGTACTAACTTCCTCCATTGTCTCATCAACAAGTGCCTGCAGTTCCTCAAGTGTGTCTGCCACCACTGTAACTGTTAGATCATCAGCGAATATTGTCAGTTGTCCTGTAGTTATATTTTCAGGTACATTGTTGACAAACAATAAAAAAAGTAGCGGTCCCAGTACAGACCCTTGCGGAACTCCGAGAACCGTATCGTGTAATTCTGACTCACATCCATTTACTTTGACCTTTAACCTTCTACTTTCCATATAAGACAAGATCCATGTCAATATTGTCCCTCTTATGCCAATACTATATAGTTTTTGTTGAAGTAGCTTATGGTCAATGACGTCGAAGGCCTTTGTCAAGTCAAACATTAACGATACTACATATTTACCAGTATCCAGTGACTTATACACGTATTCCAAAAAATGGTAACAGGCTGTTTCAGTGGATTTTCCTGTTCGGAATCCATGCTGCGATGTAGTCAGAATGTTGTTTTTTCACAATATAAAGCCACTCTATCATACACAATTCTTTCTAATACTTTAGATACAGCACTTAATAAAGATATTTGTCTGTAACTTTCTATTTGATCAGGAGGACCTTTTTTATAGAGTGGTACAACAATTGATTGTTTTAGTACAGTTGGAAAAATACCGCCAGTTATTGAGATATTAAATATATATGTTAAATAATGGACTATACTCCCTTTTATAATTTTCAATAGCTGTGCTGTCAGATTATCAAAGCCCACAGATTTTTTGTTCTTTAATTTATCAATAGCCTTAATGACCTCATCATTCGTAATTGGCCCGAAAAACATAGATTGCTCCTGGTATACAGAAGTAGTACACGGTAACGATAGGTTTTGGCCAAAATGCTGGTCCAATTTAGTTCTGGCGATTGTAGAAAAGTGACTAGCAAATAAATGGGTTATAGTGTTTGTCTCAGTAATGTGTTCACCATTGTACATCAAAGTTGTGATATTATTACTATATTTATTCCTACCCAGTCTTGTGTTGACTATATTCCAGATAGCTTTACTTTTATTTGGAGTATTTTTAATTTTATTGGCATTATAGTTAAATTTAGCCATTTTTATATTGTATCTTAATTTATTATTCTCAGTTTTATAAAGTTTTTTACTCTCAGCCGTTTCCAGATTATTGGAACTTAGGTCAATGAAAAATGGCAGTTTTCGATTAATTCATATCTTGTTCATTGTTTTTAATGAGAATTAATTGAGAACTGCCTCGCCGTGGTATAAATATTATAAATTTTATCCAAAAAGATTACACAAACACAACACAAAATTAATTTAAACCAGTATGTGTTGATTATGCAGCAATATATCTCTAATTTTTGAGTAAAATGTATATTTTCTTTCGCAAGAAACAAATAGGGAGACATATTTATTATACGTTGTGCTTAACATATATTCAAAGGAACCCTCGAATTTAACCGTATTGTGTTTAGGGATGGTAAGTAGGTTGTGCAATGCAGGTTTTCACGGCCGTTGTCCAATGAAGTAGTTTCTTCCGGGTTTTGCCGCGGTCGTCGAACTTGACTTGACGTTTCGCTGATCATGCTGTCAGCTTCTTCAGAAGAGTTCCAAAGACTGAAGTTGTTGAGTTCACCTCCTCGTTATATACCTGGGCGCTGCTACGCTTGGTTGCACATTCGTCGTGCTCCGTTGATCGTGACCGATTACATTACTGGTACTTGGCAAAGCTAGTCTCCATGTATTGCTTAGTCGATACCCATCTCTGTTGAAATTGTTCTTATTTTTCATAATTTCCAGTGATTCCCTAATAATTCTTGGGTAATAACGTGCACTTCTGTCCAATATTCTAACGTTCTCGTATTTGATCTTATGGTTCTCATTATGATGAACATGTTCTGCTACAGCCGACTTATCTGTGTATCCGAGTCTAGTATATCTCTGATGTTCCTTGATTCTGCACTGGATACTTCGCCCTGTTTGTCCGATGTAACTTTTTAACGCATATACAGTCCAACTGGTAAACACCTTTCGTCAACAGTTTAGGGATGGGGTCCTTGTTTGAGGGAAGCAACTGTTGTATTTTCTTCACTGTTCGAAAACGTACACCTATTTTCTTTTTTGATAGAATTCTTCTTAGCCTATCCGTGACTCCGGCGACGAATGGTAAGCACGCATATGTTGTAGGTTGTTCCTTTTCTTCAGTTATTGTTCTTATCTGTCTATTAATAATTCGTTGCATATCTCTTTGCTTGTAACCATTCTTTTCTAGTTCTTGTTGGACGTTTTTAAGTTCCTCGGGTTTGCTCTTTTCGTCACATATTGTTGCAGCTCTGTGGAACAATTTCTACGAGCAGAAGTATGGAGTAGCTATGGGATCACCACTTTCACCAGTCATCGGCAACATAATCATGGAAGAATTTGAAGAAGAAGCTATACGCTGCAGTGAGAAGAAACCGAAATGTTGGTTACGCTACGTAGACGACACTTTCATTATATGGCCCCATGGAGAATCGTCGTTAGCTATCTTCTTCGATCGTTTAAAGTTTAAACGATTGTTTAAACTTTAAACAATCGTCATCCAAACATCAAGTTTACGATGGAGACCGAACAAGAGGGAGGTTTGCCTTTCTTAGATGTATTGGTGAACCGTTCAAACAATGGTAAACTGGCCCATGGAGTTTATAGGAAGAAAACGCACACTGATCGTTACCTGCATGCTACATCACACCACCATCCACAACAAAAGAGGTCGCTGATAAGAACTTTGTTCCACAGAGCTGCAACAATATGTGACGAAAAGAGCAAACCCGAGGAACTTAAAAACGTCCAACAAGCACTAGAAAAGAATGGTTACAAGCAAAGAGATATGCAACGAATTATTAATAGACAGATAAGAACAATAACTGAAGAAAAGGAACAACCTACAACATATGCGTGCTTACCATTCGTCGCCGGAGTCACGGATAGGCTAAGAAGAATTCTATCAAAAAAGAAAATAGGTGTACGTTTTCGAACAGTGAAGAAAATACAACAGTTGCTTCCCTCTAACAAGGACACCATCCCTAAACTGTTGACGAAAGGTGTTTACCAGTTGGACTGTATATGCGGAAAAAGTTACATCGGACAAACAGGGCGAAGTATCCAGTGCAGAATCAAGGAACATCAGAGATATACTAGACTGGGATACACAGATAAGTCGGCTGTAGCAGAACATGTTCATCATAATGAGAACCATAAGATCAAATACGAGAACGTTAGAATATTGGACAGAAGTGCACGTTATTACCCAAGAATTATTAGGGAATCACTGGAAATTATGAAAAATAGGAACAATTTCAACAGAGAAGATGGATATCGACTATGGAGACTAGCTTTGCCAAGTACCAGTAATGTAATCGGTCACGATCAACGGAGCATATTTTAACCTGAGGTAGTATAGTCATTTAGTAATTAATTTTGTACTATAAATTATTTTTTCATTTTGACTTGTGTAAGTTGTGGGTATTTGTTGATAAGAAAATGTTGGATTTTTTCTTAGCCGGGTAACCTTGGGCTAGTTTATTGAGTGCAAAAAGAAATTATTTATATTATCAACATCGACCAGATCTGGGGATATTTCATTTCTACTTTTAACATGAACATTATTATTTTAAAATGGCTGCCAAAGTTTCTTAGGGTTTTTCCTGTCAACATTAATTCGATATTTAAAATATGCTATTTTTTCATTTTTTATGGCTAGTGTTACATAGTTTTTTGCATCTTTGCAATATGCATGGCCCACACTACTTTTTGTTACCAGATATTTACTGCCTTATTTTTTAACTTAATCATGTATTTGATGGTGTCGGTAATAAATACATTACATATCTTACTTTTCTAGTGCAGATTGAGGCATGAGTATCGCAGAGACCAATAATTGCCCCATTCAGGTAATTTATTTTATTTGTTATATCAGGGATATCTACAATTGCATTCCAGTTTATGAGACGTGCATCTTCAGAAAAGCTGTTAAAATCGAAATGTTTAAAGTTTTTGGAAGTAATTTTCTATGCCCATTATGAAGTATTCCTTTGTCGGTCTTTTTTTATTAATTTCAAACTGACTTTGGATATGTTATACCTACAATTATCATAAAAATAAGCACCACACACACATATATTAGGAAACAAGAAAATGTGTGGTTCCTTATTCAAAGTTGATTTGTTATTTATTAGATGTCTATTATGTTTTTCTAACATCTGCTAAGATTTTTAGGTCAAATTTATTACCAAACATATATATCTTTCCTGCAACATTGAATATTATCATCATTTTATTGTTTTTCTGTTATTTTGGAAATGTTTCATTAGGTGTTTACAATATTTAAAAGCCATCTATGGAATGAAGATCTTCTGTCTGGGCTCTGATGACAAATTGAGCAAATACAACTACTTCTATTTCAGCAAATGTTTACGTCTATTTGCTTGACTTTGTTGTAACAATCAGTGAGATATACCGATAGCCATTAGGTAAATAAGTCGAACTTGTATACCTCGGTGATCACGTGGAATAAATCTGCATCTTCTGAATCTCTTCAATGCCAAACACAATAATAGTGGGTTATTATTCAATAAATCAAATATATACACATGCTAATTTTTAATATAACTATACATAAAAATAATACATCACTTAATACTTAAAGCATCGTTTTAGTTGTCTTTTAAAAAGATTTTAGAGAAGGTTCAATATATAATAAACCAACGAGATACAGTAGTATAGTGGAAACAAGAAATGACCGATGAAAACCAATAAGTGGCTTAGCCATGGTGGGATGAGAAATATGTGTACATATGTATAAAAAACATTAGAGATAATTTATTTAGTGTTTGACAGTATTATATTGTACACATTTTAATATAGTAGAAATAAATATCAAAAATGAATTCCTCGTACGAAAAAACCCCCAAGTACCAATTTTCAGGGAAAAATGAAAAAATTCCAAGTGCCTTGATAGTTCTATATAAACCGAACATTTTCCATAAAAATTACATTCCGGAGCCTCGAAATTCATTTTAGACCTATGTCGTAGAAGAACTTTTTGTTCGTAATGACAAGAGGAATCCTAATTTAAAGGGCGCGGTATTGAAACAATTTTATGTCATACAAATCGCCCCGGCCTAATGAACACATATACATAACTAAAAATGGGGGCTTACCGATCTGAATGCATTTCAGAGTAACTGTGATAATGCGGTTGCCATATACCTTATTGCTAATAGGTCGTAACCCGCAAAAATAAAATTTCACAGGAGTCCTAAAAAACTGATTATTAAAATATTTGACTAACATTAATAAATATGTCGTAAGCCACAATATACTAATATGTCGTATCTAAACAAATATACAAGGCTATAATTATTTCTTTAAAACGATTCAAAATATAATTACAAATAGATTGTACTTCATGTGTAATTTCGTACAAATATTCACAGCAACAATACTTAAAAATTCAAAAATATAGTCTCCCAAGCCTTTATGAAGCATATGGACAAACTGTGGGATATGCTATTATTATTAGAACTACAAAGAACAACTGATTTGTTTACGACTTATTAGAATACCCTAATAAGTAGGATAGAATTGAAGTAAATATTATCAAATTGTGGGAAATCACCTGAAGAATCTACAAACATCAAAAACTCTATTATCAACATTTTGTGGGATGCGACCTATTAGCAATAAGGTATCGATATATTTCAAGGGTATTCGATTTACGTCATAATGCGGCTGCTGTTATGGAAGGGTTAAGGGAGTTTTTTTCTATGACACTAAGGCTTCATTAATAAGTTTACTAATTTTTGTTTAAAAATATTGTATATTTTTGGGGGCCTATATTTTATTGTCATATCGTAACCACAGTTATCAAATAAGTGCCCTCCGTTTAATTCCTGCACTCGCTGGACTGTTGAAACTTGCATATAAAAATTTCTATATATCTATATATCAGATGTAACACGATCAGGGGTGTACGTATTACGTAATACTTGAGAAATGTGACTTTTTGACGTATATGTGATTTTTTTCTCCACTTGCAGTTTCACCAAAAGTCACACAAACTTTTGATTTTCAAATGGAACACCCTATATATTATTTAATTTTTCAATTGTGCATAATTTTTTTAATTCAAATGTTAATTTTTATTTCAATTTAATTTTTAGTTATCCATTTAAGTGTGCCATAGTTGTTCCGATTTATTCTAATTGACCTGTGCAATGCTAAAAAATTCGAAACCCGTCAAAACAATGAGATTCATGAGTCAATAAATTTCATCTAGCTACTAATTGTTATGCAATTAAAGTGGTGGCAAATGAATTAAACTTAAAGGGCTTTAAAGTACATGTGTAAGGCTAATGTAAGAGACTCGTGTAAAACCACTGTTTTTGAAGCATGGAATTATGACACTCTCATGTATATTCATTTTTGAGACTGCATGCCTCATGCATAAAGAGTTTGAACGTAATATAAATGGGGATTCGGTTCGCTACACACGGCTCACTCACTCACATCACACTTCCCATTCCATCATCGGCTCAGATAAAAAACTCAATTCTCTATAATAGCAGAAAAACATTTAATCATCTTCCTGTAAATTTGAGGCAAATTGTAAGCAATAATAAATTTAGAAGAGAATTTAAAAAATTATTGGTTAGCAAGGTTTATTACTCACTGAATTAATTCTTTCAAGACACATTTTACTGACCCATTTTTATCACTGTTTTATACACAAAATAAATGTTATCCTGTTTATTGTTGTTTTTTGTTTTTCTTTGCTCTTAATGTCTGTAACTTTTATTAATATTTAAGTTTGGCTTTGTCAACAAAAATTTTTTGTATTTTTTTCTGACAATAAAGCATATTCTGATTCTGATTCATCAAAATAGTTTTTGGAACAAACACGGTTTTTTCAAACGAAACCATATTTGTGCCGTGGTACCATTTAGTAGTTAGTACTGGTCCAGGGTACCCTATTTTTTTGTAAAATTCTTGTCACTACTGTATCTCTTTGGTAATCTATACACTTGTATTTTTTACAATAACGACTAGTGAAACTTGTACTTTATTTTAACTTAGATAAATGGAGATTTTAGTAGTATTGTCTCAGTTTGTGTTTTTGATTCATTACTTGATTAGTAAAATTGAGTGGCTTGTCCTACATTACAGACCACACTTAATTCTTTTCGGCTTTATTTTTTGCTTTGTTTTCCAAGTTCAAAGGCTCTCAATGCAGCAGCTTCCACAGCATCCATTATGGATCCCCTATAACAATACACATATAATGAGTAGATTTCTATTGTATACGTCTTACATATGCATGAGGTCTGATGAAGCAATGCTGAGTGAGTAAAAAGTCAGTGGCATCAATTTAAATTACAAACAGTTTCACCTCTACTCATTTGAAATTTAACTGTTTAGACATTGGTTGATTATTCCCAATATCGCAAAAGATTTGATGTCTCTGAAGAAGTAGTTTTTACAAACACCAATATTCTTGAATACAACACTTGGCCCACGGTTCGCCTATCATGTTGGCATCATCAGGAAATGATTAAAACTGTTTTAATACTACGTCTTCAGAGTATCACATTGAAGGGTCCAGCCTTCTCCCGGAAAAAGATATGATGCATTGTCAGCGTGAATATCAGAAATTAGAATTATGTACCTAACTCTGCCTCGTTCCAAAGCATGAATTCCAGCTATAGTTGTACCTCCGGCCGAACAGACTTCATCCTTCAATGTCCCCATATGTTTATTAGTTTCCAGGACCATTTTGGCTGCTCCCATGACTGTTTGGGCAGCAAATCTTGTCGCCATATCTCTGTGTAAACCCATACGAACACCGCCATCTGAGAGGGCTTCAATAAATACATAAACCTTGGAAAAAAAATATGCTATTTTTATTTTCCAAAGATAATTGAACGAAATGTTTTGTCGAAATATAGAAAATCAATCTTGTAACAAAAACTGATGATTTATACAGGGTCTAATTAGTTTCATGTCGTTAAAATGAATTGGTAATGGGAAATGATCAGTCAAACAAAAAGCCTATATAACTTTTTCCTTTCGGGCATTTTATAGAACTGACCACTGTCAATAATTTGTACTGTTACCTAAGAAAAGTTTGGGGACCTCTGCCTTCTGTGGGTCAATGAAAGTTGTTGTGAATGAATATATGGATTTACATTTCCCTAATTAGTATAAAAAGTAAAGCTGAAGTATGCAGATCAATGTATAACCCAATATGACAGCAAGAACAAAAATCGGTGATCTTTACACTTTTTTTTACAACTAAATAAACTCCTGTATATAGTATAGTGGCAGTATTCAAATAAGTTGGGTGACATTTATCTGTTTTTTATGTTGTTTATTTCTTTAATATCGTTACAGCCTAATCAATATTATAGGTTCTAACTGATCAGAAGTCCTCAATCAGTTTTATTATTTTTATTTTTTTCTCCTATGGGCTTTAGGTCCCATGTAACATAAGATTTTGTGTTTGTCTGATAGTTCTTCAGTTTTTTAAATGATATGAAACTGATCAAATGCTGTATATAGATGCTACGTTTTGACTATATGATCTATTAAACTTACAAAGGCAGGTCCACTGGCTGAAACTGCTCCTACAGCATTTATCATGTGCTCAGGTAATAATTGACACATTCCCGTAACTTCCAGAATATTTTTTACTAATGTCATATCATCATCCGTAACTGTAGTGCCAGGAGTATATACTGTACATCCTTTTCCAATGAGCATTGGTGTATTAGGCATAACTCTCACCACTCTTGACCCCTTGAATTTACTTAACAACTGAAAATAAACAGAATACTCCTAAATTTCTATTCAGGAGTACTTACATGAACTATGAGCCATAGTGATACTAAAAAATTCTTAATTGAACATAACTTATGATGATTTTAGACTAATGTGTGTATTTTGTTATTATAAGAAGCATGAAAGGTAGTTCATGTGGCTGACACTTTTATATCAAAAAAAGTTGTAGTCATTTTCAAGCAAATGTAAATTCAAGTTAAATATTTGCTGCCAAAAGTAGTATCACTAGTTGCATATGATTACATGGCATCACAACTGGCATAAAAGCAACATGATATTCAAAAATTAAAATAACATCATATTTTACATCAGTTAACATTTTTGTCTGTTGTGAATTACATAATTTCATTATAGTATTAGCAATAGGCAATAATAACTTTAACCTCAAAATTATAAATAAATCATTCTACATTAAGATAGGTGTTATACAGACCTTTGATTTAATAAATCATAATTTACTTCTGGCTAAACTACATTATTATAAAATAAATTCGCAACTCTTGAACTGGTTTAAATGTTATTTGTCCAATCGCTCACAAGTAGTCAAAATTGACAATGTATTTTTTACTGCACAACAAGTTTCATGTAGTGTTCCCCAAGGAATCATTCTGGGTCCTTTAATATTTACAATCTTTACTGCCGATCTTCCAACGACACTACCTGCCAGCTGTAGGATTCATCTTTACGCCGATGAAACACAAATCTATATACCCTGTCATCCTTCATGCAGAGGTGAGACACTGTCTGAACTAAATGTAGCTTTGAAATCTATAGCCAAGCAGTCAAGTGATAACCGGTTAATAATTAATTGTTTGAAATCAACAGCGATGTGTGTTGGAACTAGTGCCATGTGTAACAAAGCCCTTCAGAATTTAAACAATGACATAACTCTGAACCAAAATGTGATAGATATAACAGACAGTGCTAAAAATTTAGGGGTTATCTTTTATGATCGATTATTCTGAAAAACATGTCATTGCAAAATGTCAACAATCTTACGCCAAATTCAGACTCTATAAATATATATTGCCAAGTTTTGCAAAATCATTGCTTACAATATCCGTACAACATCGACAAGCGACATCATATTACGCCATATTTAATAACCACGATTTAGTAAAAACTGATTATCGATTTACCATGTTGTTCTCCTGTCTTCTTTTTAATATTGTAAATCAGCACACCCCAGCATATTTGTATAATCTGCTTGAACGCAAATCACAAGCTCATGATGTAAATATCAGAACTTCCGAGACATATAGCATCCCTATGCATCATACTAAAAAATATGAGTCATGTTTTTCTTATTTGGCTCCTAAGCTACTGAACGAATTTCATGATATTTTGGTTTCCAGTTCATCAATGTCCTAATTTAAATGTAAGATAAAACGAAAACTTTTAATGAAACAGAGTGTTATATAATTAATTGTATTTACTTATTAATTATGTTTTTTTTTATTGTGCTTTTTTTGTTTTTCTTTTCCCTCTATGTACATGTTTTTTACATTTAGGTGTTACTTTAGTTTAAAGTTATAGGGGAGGCTGAAAACTGTCTGTGGCAATGCCCTTTTGATTTATTGTATATTTATATATACTTCTCTCAATAAATTTTATTATTATTATTATTATTATTATTATTATTATTGAGTATACGATATGATTATAATAGTATTCAGATTTATGTTACCTACATAAACATTAAAAATAATTCTCACAGTTCGCTATTTTTGTGGTTTTTATTCTTAGCTCCTTTACCTGACATGTTTCTCAGCCTGTGTAATTATTGTATAACTTCTCTGTTGAAATGAAAAACTTACCTACTACTAAATCTAAATTTAAAAATTTCGATAATGGTGCTAAGTAACTATATAGCTTATATTAACAAAGACTATCACTGCCCTGTACCTCTTCGAGATGTTTGATGGTTATTCCGGCTAAAATCGATATGAACAATTTGTTTTTTATTTCCGCTGCGAGTGGGCTGTCCTGAATCTGTTGGACGGCTTCATGCAGAATGTGCGGCTTAACGGCTAAGAAAATTACATCGGCTTCCTTGGCCACTAAAGCATTGTCTGTGGAGACATTAGCACCAAGGTCTTTCCAGACGTCCAAATTCTTTATATAAGGGCTGGATACGTACACCTGCGAATACTGTATCAACCCTAAAATATTAGAAGAATTCATCTCAAGAAATACCCTAGGGGTTTGGAAAGTTACACCAAACAAGTTTTCATAAACACTAAGTTTTGGCATTATCATTTAATTGTTGCAATGGCTTCAGTTTTAAACACTTTGGTGTTTGTCAAAACTATTCGTGTTGCTATCTTAGAATAAAACAATAAGAATTTATATAAAAGTTACAAAACAACACTTATTTGAATACATGTTTCCTTGAAAACAGTACCTTTTCGTTTTATACTCCTGCAAATTGCTTTCGCCATACTACCATCTCCAATGAATCCAATTTTTTGTGATATTTTGACTGGAGGGACGGTACAAAAATACTGTCCATTGAGTTTGCCAATATGTCTTGAACCATATCTGAAAGTATCCCATAGATCCTTAGTCTATGCTTCTGCATAACGCAAGAAATTCGTTATTAAAATATGTACATATTCATGTAGCTGTAGCATAGCAGGAGAAAAATACAATAAGACTCTGAAAATATAGCAATATAAATGATTTTTTCATCAAGCTGTTACAATAGTACAGGAGTTTGTGACTTCTTTGGCAATTTATCATTTTGTATTCTATCAGTTTTATGAACGATTAATCGAAAAATCGACTTCAGCCAAGGCAACGTCAAATCACGAGTTGTGAAAAAGATTGAGTCACAGCATGAGATCGTTACAAGATTTTTTTCTTTAGATTGAGAATGAACACAAAATATTCTTTCTCAGAAAGAAACAGTTACATAGCCAGGAAGAAAAATTTAGAAGAAATTCAGGTTTTTATTATATTATATTTTATCATGATTTATTAAAAGAAAAAAAAACATTAATTTAGGTAAGATTTCGAAATTTTACACGTAAGGATTGAGATTATCTTTATTTGAATGGTTAGAAAATAATAAACATAAATGATCGGATAATTTGTTAAATGATCAAACAAAAATAAATTATTCTTCTTTACTTAACATTACTTGGAAAGGATTTGCATAGGTAAGTAAGAATTGAAAATGAAAAAAAAAGTATCCCCGGGCGGGATTCGAACTCGGGAAACCACTTAAAAATAGTTGCCGATTAGCACGATCGCAAGTCAATTTTTCAAACGTAAGAACTGAATAAATACGGCGATAGGGCCCCGTTCTGTCTCGATGGCGAGGAGGAGGTCGGCAATGACCGTACAACGTGAATCGCAAGGTGAAAATTGAAAATTGGGGCAGGCAGGAGCGGAGGCTAATCATAATTTTTTGACAATTCGTGACAATTCGAAAAACGAAATTTTCGTTCGTCTGTTTTTTTGCAACATGTTTAATTTTTTACTCATTTATACACCACTAAAAGTTTGGTAGAATTGCACCTTCATTATAGATACTACCTAAACTCTCTTTGGAAAAAAATCTAGCTTTTTATCAATCAATCAATAAATCATTTATTCATCAATAAAGTTACACTATATATACAAATATAAAGTTAACTCATCTGTCTAGTCAATATAATGGGAAGTAAAATACATCTTAATTATAAATAAAATGACAATACACAAGAAAAAATTAATATATGTAATTGAAACAATAACAACAGATTAAAATTAATAGTCTAGGAACTCATCCACCGAGTAAAAGGCTTTCTATATTAGAAATATGAATAATCTGTTTTTGCATATAGCAACAGTGTGGGGGTAGATCGTTTCCTGGTGTCGGTAATCACTGACACCGGCGTAGCTACAGGAGGGCTAAGCAATGCATATAGGGTCTAAAATAATTTACAGCTATAAGATAAACTATAATGCCCTACTTAAATACCTTACTAGGTACCCAAATTATTTGAGCCAAATAAAACACCATAGAGCACTCGACCGCCGTCGTGTCACTCCCACCCCACTAATGGCACCAATCACTGGTCACAGTCGCCCACTATGTTGTTGAAGTAAGTAGATTACGAAATCAATCAATCAATTACAATCAGCAAGAATGTGGTTGTTGTCTATTATCCGAACATACACAAATTACTGAAAATATTTTGGACCTTACCAGTTTCTACCAACACAGTGGAACGCTCATTTTCAACCTTAAAAAGAACTAAAACCTACTTAGGAAATACAAGGAAAGAAAGCAGATTAAACGATCTAGCATATTTAAATATTCATCAAGAAATATTGGTTACAATGGATGAAGTGATTTACGAACTTCAACTTCGAGGTCCACGTCGATTTGAATTCAATTTAGGAAATTTGTCTGTATACATTGTATTCAAATTAAGACATAAAGTTTTGTTTTCATTTAGAAGCATAGATTAATATTATTTCATTCATTTTATGGTAGAGAGCCTGAAACTAGTAAGAGACCTCCGCTATGAAAATCTCTGCAGTTTGCAGAGATATTCCATAGAAATTGCTACTCATTCAAGGAAAACGAGGTCTGTCAGCATTTATATTTTTTTAATTATATTCATACTGGTATTATCTGAAGATAATAGTAATAGTTACACAATTATAATGGAAAGAGTGACCGCAAAATAGTGTGAACTTTAGCAACCTTTTGCAACCTCCATAACTTCAAGACGAAAAAAGCAAATTTAATGTTAATGGTCTTATATTAAAGGTAACTAAAATCTAGACAGACATATATTTGAATTTAAAACCTTGAACGTTAAATTTGCTTTTTTTGTCCGGTAGTTATGGAGGATGCAAGAACGGACTAATGTTCACTCTTTAATATTCATTTATGTATATTAGGATTCATATTTCAACTGATTACCTACTATTTTCAAAGAAATAAAATACAATAATTATTTTCTTTAAAAATGTATATTTAAACATTAAAAATATATAAAAAGTAAATACCTATATCAACTAACAGCTACCTACACTTAGCTAAAATACTTAATAATTATTTTTGGTATAAAATTGAATTATATAATAATTTTATAAACAATATGTGGTAAAAATCACAAAATAGGTGCATAGTACTCCAATTAAAAGAAAACAATTTAACAAAAAACTTAATTCAATAAAAATATCTAAATATTTGGAAATTTTGGCAGTCAAAACTAGTGTACCTAATTATTAAAAAACATTACATTTTGTAAATATGTCCTTGATTTATTAGTATTCACCCGTCCCATTTTTTAAAATGGCATATTTTGAGCAAAAAACTTGAGATTCGTTTCTTTCTCTAAATATATACTATTGTTTCTTTAGTTTGGAATGTTTACAGCTTTACGAATATTTGGCATAAATAGTCCCCAAAAATCTGTTTAAAACTTCAGTCAAAATGTTCCCGTCAGATATAACTATGAGCAAAGAAATCCAGTATATAAAAACATTAAAAATAGACGAACATTCACTGAATAGAGAAAGTACAATACATTCATTAAGATAAATAATATAATATGTAACACGAGTACATGTAACATTTATAAAGCGCAAGCTGCCATGTCTCGATCTTATATAAATATAATGGAAAATAATGCAAAGGAATAAATATTGTGGTTTTAATATCAAAATTAATCTATTTTTGTGTCAATACTTTCTATGATATTTTGAAAACCAATAACAATTACTGTTATATAAATATAAAATGTTAACTATTCAATACCTTCAACAATTCTATTCTGGATATTAGATATGTAAAGAAAATTATAATGTAATAGCATTCATAATTGTCTTTGGGGATTGTAGACTAACTCATACTAGGTAGCTAGTACAAAGTCGTTTGAAAATCATCCAAGAAACAAACAACATACAATAAATAAAATGTAGGAAAGAATAGGTATTATTTTAAAGAATCGTTTCCTGCACTTAACTCTTATTAGCAGCTGTTGTTATTATATAACTGAAATAAATGCTGCAAGTGACTAGTAAATTATATTACCTTCCAACTTTTTTTGAGATACAAAAATAATCTTGGTGGAGTCGTATAAACTTTAACTTGTTTTGTGTATGAGTTAATAAGTGCGTGTAAGATTTCATTGTCTCTTGCGCACGAAGTTATAGCAATAACCTAATAACATTGTTCACGTATGTCGATAAAGCTTAGTTCAGCCAACAAAGCGACCTTTCGACCAGCCAAGTTAAAGTATACTGGACTGTAACAATAAATCTGTTAAAGATTACCAAGGGAAAGCTTAATAGTGGAAGATAGAAACCGGTAAAAGTAAACGATAACATTGGTAGATCGTTAATAAGTCGTACATATCCATTTGAGATGACTTGTTTGTCAATAATATATTAGATGAACAAAACTGAGAGGGTTCAAATCAACTAATTTCTTAGGAATGAAGCTTTTTGCAGAAAGTGTCATAAACTTTACAACAATTGCAGCAAATAGTTTGGGAATAAATCCAAATCCCAGAAAACAATTTAAACAATTGATACAAATGAATTGTCCACACTTAGAAAATGGATTGTTGAAAACTATAAAACAAAAATTCAAATAACAAATAAGACACCTTATAAATGAATATATACTGCGACAAAGAATAAAAATAAGCAGCAATAAGTCTTGCAGTCTCGTATGTTCATTCTTTTAAAGTCCGATGTTAAACACTACATAATTTTGTTGACGATAAATAGAAACAACTGGTCCCTAATATAGGGATAAACAGACACAAACATACAACCATTATTACAAAAATTGCGAAACATAGTAGTGCCCTAGAACAACTTGATATTTTCTAATTTATATTTTTTTCTATAAATAACATTTAATAAAGAATGCTCTCAGATTAAGAAAGAAATATTGTGAATAATTCTGGGTGGTTTTGTATAACATACAGAACTTGCTTATTGTTTACGTTGGTAGCTGTCATACGTCACATTTATCCATAAATGTATATTAAAGTAAAGAATTATTGTTCAAGAATCATTCGGATTGACAAACTTCAATATTTACATTTTTATTGACTTCACGAGACTGATTTTAGCAGTGAAACAAGCAGCAAAAAAAAATGTTTATGTCTGCATTTTTGAATACTTATATTCGTCGGTAAATAATATCAACATTTTTACCTACAAATTGTGAGCCAAGAGGTAATAAGAAGGCTATTAGCATCAAATTCTCAAAATAATTTTGAGGACCAACGCGTATTTTTCAAGTAAAACTCGCATTTAGAAAAAAAAAATAGTACATAAACTGGACGAGACTGATTCTAGCAGCGAAACTAGCAGCGAAAAAAATTATTTTTTTGTTTGCATTTTTGAACACATGTATTGGTACGTAATGATAATATCAACATTTTTACCTACAAATTATGACCCAAGTGCTAATAAGAAGGCTATTAGCCTCAAATTTTCAAGATAATTTTGACTGCTAACACGCATTTTTCAGGTAAAACTCGTATTACAAGAAAAATACTAACCTGGCCTTTTTCGGACCAATTTTATAAGAAATATGGCCTCTTTACCTTTAATTGAAAAAAAAAAAAATTTAATCCGTAGTACATCTAACATAGAAGTTAGCTGCGAAACAGAATACAGCGTTTTCGCTGCTAAAGCGGAATTTCTCAAGTAATATTTTAATTTAAAAAAAGTGAATAGCCTGGCCCATTTCAGACCACTTTTAGCCGAAGGGTGGATTCTTTAGCTTTAATTTAAAACAAAAATTAAGTCCCCAGTGCATCTAACATAGAAGTTAATCGCAAAATAGACATTAATATTCATATTTTGCATATGCGTCAAGAGTATCAAGACGAGGGTGACGAGCGTTCACTGTAAACGTAACATACTTTATGCACACTCTTAATACGCGGAAAATTAAAATACGTATATTTTTTAAATCTCAAATTCATGTATACATATTTTTAACACGCTTTTATTAGTTTCACCTGTATCTATCAATCTATCAATGTAACAGAATCTTTCATCGTAATTTTCACCTACTTCTAATTGTTGTATCATCATGAAACTTGGCAATTGTATGTAACTCTGATGATAATACAATATAGTATACTCAATTTTATAACATGTTCAAAATGGCCGCAGCCCCAAGATGGCGGATTATCATCTTCTTTACAACCTCCTTGATATGGGTATCAAAGGAAAGGGCTTGACAAGTAGAAAACAAATACTTATGTCATCAAAACTTAAAAATTCAAAATGGCGGCGTCAACATGGCGGATAGGTTTTATCAATTATCGTTGGATTTGACTTAAAATCGGTATCTGTGGGTTATCGAGGTTCCAGATTAGAATTATCTGGTCCAAATTTTTATGACTAAAAAATAAAAAATAAATAATACTTTAAAAAAATAAAAAAACACGCTTTAATAGCAAACCGATCTAAAAAGTAAAAAATAATACAATACAAAAAAGCATGGGGTGCTTGATATCAACTGGTATAAATAATTCTTATAGTAATAAGCACCCCACGCTTTTTTTATTGTATTATTGAATTGTATTATTTTTTACTTTTTAGTTCGGTTTGCTATTAAAGCGTGTTTTTTTAGTTTTTAAAATAGCAGTACAATATAGTGACTTTGCAGAATGCTTTTCATCACATGAGGAGGAACGTAACTTGTGTAAGTATATTGAACGTGGAAGGGGACAATTTCAACAGTTTCTTTAAATTTACTTTTTGTTAATAAGAACGTTACGTCTTTTATTTGATTTATTACTATTTTACTTCTAGAATTAAAAACACTTTGATCTAATCATTAAAAAAGGCTGACAGCAGCTTTTAATTCCATAATCATCTTTGACTCAGATCAGTTTTGGTATTATTTTTAGCTTACAGTGTGGCGTTGGCAAGTTATTCAACTTTGCACGTATGACAGCTTAATTCAAACTAATCTAAGAACTACTTTCATTTGCATAAAATTCGATGTTCTGTAACATTCGTTACATGGATGACAACAAGATACTCATGATTAAGGTGTTGTTCTAGAGCACTACTCAATTCTGTGATATAGTCAAATAATCAGACTACTAATGCATTGGTAAAGAAAGCATATGAGTCTGAATATCAGACAAAGTTTGATGAATCAAGTGAAAACCAGGCCTATCCACAGGTTTCTGCCCCCAGCACTGTTTCATCACCTCATACACGGGCGCCGGGCAACTATCCGGACTAGACAACACGTTACCTTCTTTTAGGTACTTTATAACTTCCTCATGTGTCATGCCATAGTATGGCTGTAAGGCGAAAGAGAATATCTCCCATAAACAAACCCCAAATGCCCAAACGTCGGATTCCGGGGTATACTTATTGTAAAGGATGCTTTCTAATGGCATCCAACGCACTGGTATAGCATCCCTATCGCTACCCTTGTAATAATCCTGGAGGTATATCTTCTGTGACAGTCCAAAGTCTGCTATTTTAACTACCATGTCGTCACTTATTAAACAGTTCCTAGTTGCCAAGTCCCTATGCACAAATTTACGATCAGATAAATAAACCATACCAGATGCGATTTGAAGGGCTATATTAATTTTATCCAAATGAGTCAACTGATTGTCTTTGTATATTTCTTTATTAGTAAACTCACCGTCAATCACACTGCGCACTACGTAATTACTTGGAGAACACTGCCGTAAAAATTCGTTTAAATCGCCCTTTCCCATATACTCAAAGAGTAAACACATAGGTCTTCCAACAGCGCAAACACCTAGCAATTTAACGATGTTCGGATGATCAAACTCGGCTAGCAGACAGGCCTCTTTTTCAAAATCGTCCTGCATATCATCAGAAGCGTCGTCTTTTAACATTTTTACCGCTACTACAGTGAATTCCTCACCAGTGATCAAACCAGGCGCTTTGGCTTGGAAAACACTTCCAAAGGCACCTTGTCCTAAGTCTCTAATATAGATAATATCGTTTCTGGGGAATTCTAATTTTTCTAGCTTTGGGTTCAAAGTAGCACCATGTCTGTGATATGCTACATTGCTCGGTAACTTATCCAAATCTATATTAATTTCAGCCGCTTCTGGAGCATTGTATCCTAGCAAATGACGTTTGTGAAAACGATGGCACACTAGAACAAGTAAAAGACAAATAACAATTGCTAATAACCCCACTCCTGACATTATGATAAGAAATGTTGGAGATAAAAACTGATCCATGGCGATATTTTTAGTCTCAACCTCCTCGAGTGTAGAATTCAGACAACGTGGAATATCGCAATGTTCCCATCTTATCGAAGGGTTAGTAGTGAAGCACCAAGGCCGCTTTTCCTCGCCACCAGCATTACGACAGAAGTTTTCAGAGTTTTTCAATTCCGGAAAAATTTTAGGAGGCGAATCATGGGTATGTGGCAACTGAGACTCCCACCTTTGGCAGGGTATACCATTTTTTGTGGTATTAACTTTGCCTTGGTAAAACCTACCACGACCTTTAACACAGTCATAAGTGATTTCATCTTCTTTCATTTCTATTAGGCCAGCATAAGAACATCCTGTAGATTTATTTGCATATGTTGGTAAAATTGTGCAGTCTGGTAAACGGAAGTGACCTCGAGACTTAACTAAAACGCCTTGTGCTTTTTTGTCTTCTAGCAAGGCCCATTCTTTATAACAAAAAAGTCCTTTTACAGCTATACAGTCTTCATAACATAATGGAAGTGGTTTATCAATGTTACACTCTGGAAAAGCATAAACACACAATAGTTTTTCAGCGGCAGACCTGCAAGGCTCTTCTAAAGCAACGATTATTTCCTCCCATAACCCAGCAGTAGTTTGCTCGTTTTCATAACCTCCACTATTGTTGTACCAAACATTATTGGTATTGTCTACATATTTTTTGCAAACGTTACCATGATACGGCCCACAGTAACCTTGCGATTCGGCCTTATACATTTCAATAATGAGCAAAAATATAAAAATTGGACACATGTTCATTGTTAATAACGTAACACTTTTATTATGACATTTTCATTAAATAATTTGGCTGGTTTCTTAAGTATTTATAGAACGAAACGTGACAACAAAAACATCTACTTTGATGTTTGTCAAATAATTGACACTTTGACAGCTGCTAGCGACCACGCCAAAAATCTGCTATGAAATTAGCAACAGCAGCAAGCAGCAACACCAATTTAAACACCGACCGCTCGTCGAAAATTAGAAGAAGATGAAGTTTTAGTCAGGACGCAAAAGAGCAAAGGTTTCAATTTTCAACTGATGGGCAGAAATAGATAGCCCTTTGGATTTTGTCGATAAAGAAAAAGTTCACTTAGATATGATTTTCTTTAAGCGCTCACAGTTATGTAAGTCATAAATGAAACCAAATTTAGCAGACGTTCTCATATTACTTGTAAATACTTACCACCTAACTATATAGAGACACAAATAGCAAGGAAATAAATAAATCTGGAGCAAAATAATTTCATTACAATATAAAACTTGTATTATCAAATCAATATAATTATACAAATAACCAGCATATATAGACAGGTATTAGGTACTACTCAATTTGTTTGGTAGTTATTATTGATAACGGCAATTAACTGATCTGTTATAGTTATCTTCAATACATTTGTATTTCATCATTTGCCAAATTTATAAAATGCGAATTAAGGGTATCAACAGATATTACATTAATAAAATTATTTTTCAAGGTTATCAAAATATACTAACCTAAAATTTCTCGAAAGATTGCAGATACAATTTATCACTATCATTTTAACAAAATACGTTTAAGATTACACAATCTAGTGTAATGTTGCAGATATGCAGTTTTATTTGCAGCGAGTCGCAAAGCAGAGAAGCAATAAATCCGACATTAGCGCATATGTTTCATAACCTAAATATATACCTATACATTAAATTTTTATTTTCAATGGAGGGATTGGTTGCTTTGTGATCTATTGCAAATCTAAATTATTTTATACCGAACGCAACGGCCTACACGCGTATATTCAAAAAAATATTTATAACTTATGTCGTGAGAGGTATGCCAAGAGGTAGGTACCTACACGCTTGCATCTCTTGGCTCAAAAAATGTGGAAAACGAGGAAGAAAAATGCAGGGCTGTCACAGACTACTCAGGGCTGTTGTATATAAAACAAGAAAAACCAGTGCGAATTGTCGAAAAATGTTAAGAGATCATTTTGCTAGAGAATTTGCTTTGAAATGAGTGGGGATTAATCTCATATTTGCTATCAAATAAACAATGAATGTGAAAGAAGTATTTGAATATACTCATCTATCTATTAATATAATGTATACAATTTGTAGATTCAATGAAAAAACATGTTGAAGTTTTAATTTATAAATAAATTAAGGTTTAAATTGGACTAAATGCAACTAAAAGAAACAATTTTATCTACGATACATATAAACATCAGTACAACTATGATATGAATTCTATTTTGAAAATTGCAGGAAAGCCTTTTTTAGGAAAATTCTGTAATCTACAAAATTAGTTTGGTATAACTTCTCATATATTGCATAATTTTACAAATATTTATTAACTGCTGGTATGTCAATGCTGCAATGTCATCTTTTTACCTGTCACCAGTCACTGATACTGAAATTGAAATCTTAATAGATTCCCTAAGCTCCTCAAAATCCAGGGACTATTATGGACTGAATAGTGATTCTCTCAAACAAGCAAAAGAGGAATTAGTGCCCCAAATCACATATTTTATAAACTGTTGTTTTGAAAATGGAATATATCCTGAAAATCTTAAGCAATCAAAAGTAACTCCTATCTTTAAAAAAGGTGACATAAACTTAGAAGAAAATTACAGACCGATATCGATAATTCCTATATTAGCCAAAATCTTAGAATGCGCTTACAAAACGAGATTAATAGACTACCTTATAAGTAAGAATCTACTAAATCCAAGTCAATATGGATACATAAAAGGTAAATCTACAGTGAAGGCATTAACAGATTTAATTATATCAGTAACGGATGAACTGGAAAAAGGTAACATGACCATAGCATCGTGTATGGACCTATCAAAGGCGTTTGATTGTGTCTCACATAACATATTGCTATTTAAATTAGAAATGTATGGTATTAGAGGTCCAGCGCTGTCATTTATAGAATCCTACATATCAAGTAGACTCCAGTGTGTAGAAGTAAATGGTAAAACCTCATCTCTCAAGCCTTTAAATTATGGTGTTCCCCAGGGTTCTATTTTGGGACCAATTCTGTTTATAGTCTACATCAATGACATCGTACATTTCATAAACTACAAGTCAGTAAGTTATGCAGACGACACAACCATATTATCAAGTGGAAAGAACATAAAAGATCTAGTACATGTGTCGGATGAAATGCAGTCACAGGCCAAGATATATTTTAACAATGTCAAATTATCGTTAAATGTAGAAAAAACCCAAACCCTCATTTTTAACTTACACACGCATATAGATGCAAACACACATCCAGTTAAGTGTCTTGGAATTTTTTTGGACAGTAAATTAACATGGCAAGCACACATAGAGTATCTTCACAAAAAACTGTCGAGTTATGTCTACCTCCTAAAAAATCTTACTAATGCTATAGATCAAAATACCATATTACAAGCATACCACGCTATATTTCATAGCGCCATGTCATATGGAATCATACTGTGGGGCGGCTCAGCACATGCATCAAAAATTTTATTAATCCAGAAAAGAGCAGTAAGAGTAATCACAAATTCGAAAAATCATGAATCGTGTAGGACATTATTCAAATCATTAGGTATATTAACATTAACAAATCAATACATATATGAATGCTTAGACTACGCGAAAAAAAATTTCACTGTTAACCAAAATCGGAATCAATATGAGACAAGACACAATCACATAATTGCTCCTTATTTTCGACTAACAAAAAACTTAAAATCGTTCAGATATGTATCCATAAAGTTGTATAATATGTTGCCCGTTGAGTGGAAAAATTTACCTCCTGCATATTTTTCAAAAAAAGTGAAAGCACTCCTAAAAGAAAATGTATTTTATAACATCCAAGAGTTTATTGATAACATTGGAACCTGTTTTTAAAATGTTGTATTTTCCTGTTTGTTTTTTCCTAGGTGCACTTCCTTATTTTTATAGATATATTTAATTTTAATCTTAATCTTTGTAATTTTATGTAATTTCTGACGTGTGTATACAATGTACAATTGTCTGACACAAATAAACTCTCTCTCTCTCTCTCTCTCTATACAGAGTGTCCCACTTGGGACATTTTCTCAACAACTAATAGACTATAGAGCTATTTGAATTCTATAAATTCTAAAACTTGAATATATAAAAAGTGATTTCAGTTTTGAGCAAAATAAATTAAGACATAGATGGCGCTGCATTGCAAAGAAATGTTTGGATCCCAGGAACCTTGAAAAGTTGCACATCTAATGCTTTGCCGCCCCTTTAACAGTTGGAGTACATGGCGTATAAGGAATTAAGACATTAATTTCCTTGTCATTTCGAACTACAGTGGCAAAACATATACTCTTTGCCAATTTACTGCACTTCTTATACAATTGTTTCACATTCCATAGAATACTCTTCGCAGTTTTTTTTTGTAAATAACATGAGTTTTAGACATTTTTTGTTTATTACAAAACAGAAAAAAAAATTTTTAAAAGTTAATACCTTATTTATTTATTGATCGAGTTTGTTCAAAAACAATAGGGTGTTCTTCCTCTAGCTAACACTAACTTATTGTCCAAGTTTCAATACAATCGTACCTTTCGTTCTTAAGTTATCGTGCTTACAAGAAATGTGACAGACGGACATTTTGAAAGTTATTCGGAATCACCAACACAGTGATATGAAATTTTTTTTCGATAGCCTATTACCACTGCAAGATTGCCATGTATATAACCCCATCACTAAAACAATACTTTGACATTTTGTTATTCACTACAAAACTCAAACATACATGCTACCGTTAATATAATAATAATAATAATAATATAATAATAATACTTTATTACTAGCATAGCTAAAAAAAAATACAGAGAAACATACATATATATATACATACAAGATATTATAATATATATATTATAATATATAATCATAAAATCATAATCATATATAATATACAAACACATCCTAATTTAAAGAACACATCACATTTAAATTTCGCTATTATTGTAGACATGTATCTTACAATTTTTTTTAAAAGACGTATTTGCACTATCTTTTATACTGTCTGGCAATTCATTATACATTTTTAGACCGTTGTGGAATAAATCATTTTGACCATAGTTTGTTCTAACCGTCGCTACATAAAAGTTATTTTGATTACGAGTATCATAATGGTGAATGTCTCTAACAAAGGTACAATGTTCTAATAGATGCTCTGGTAAGAAACCATTTAACATTTTATAAATAAAAGTCATAGTATTCAATATCACAGTTTGTTTAACACTTAGGACTTCAACATTATCCAGCATTCGCTTAATATTTGTATATCTGTTGCATTGTAAGATTATTCTTAAGGCTTGATTTTGTTTTTTTTGCAAAACACTGAATTCGGAATCACTGAAGAGGAATATTATTGTTGAGCAATAGTGGAAGTGAGAATGGATTATTGAGTTATATATTGTTCTTTTGGTACACTGATTTAGGTTTTTTCCAATTCTTCCTAAAAAATTTATCTTCTTCGCAACCTTGTTTCTTAAGAATTCTGCATGCCTACTGAAGGTTAAGTTTTGATCGATTATCACTCCTAAATATTTAATTTCTGAAACTTTTTCGATATCACTGCCATTGATGGATAGAACGACATTGTTATTTACATCAAGAGAATTATGTTTACTTTTTATTATCATGTATTTTGTCTTGTTTATATTCAGCCTTAAGTTATTATCAGTTAACCAGTTAATTAGTATATTCAGTTCCTCATTCAGTATAGACATAATATCATTTACATCATCACCAAAATGACGTAAAATAATTCAATTAAAAAACACTATATCTAGTTAAAAATTTTATTTATTAATGCTGTCGTCATCAATACACTAATTTTCAACACGGAATTCTGCACATTACACTACCATCATTTCATCATTTTATGCTTATTGATACTAGATTATCCCATATGACATAATCTGAGACTCCCATTTTCATTATCGGGTTAAGCTTCTACTATTAATGCTATTACCGTTTCTTTTCTCCTAATTCTGCTGCTTTAATCTCTGCTGCTTCTACTGCATCCTTAATCGCAGCTCTAAAACCCAATTAATTAAATAAATCTGTAATATCCTCATTTAACTTTCATTCTTAAAGTATTGTGTTAAATATTTCCACATGTACTAATTTAATAATGAAGAGATGCTATAAACATCAAACCACCGAACACATTACACTTGATATGGATTTCATCAACTAATGTACCATCCAGGTTTACCAGTTAGTAAAAAAAGATAAAAGAATAGCAACTGGCAATAATTTCTCATTTAATCGAAATTTAAATATGCGTGATTTTACAACAAAACAACGCTGACATTTAAAAAACTTTCACTCCGTGATCAAAAATGCTGTTTCTTCGGTATAGAGCATGTCATTTGTTTGCTAACGTCTAGCAAACAAATAATGCAATGAGTCATCGGATGAACAGTAGGATCGCACATAGCCACCCAAGGTTTTTTATATGTGGTCAGACAAGCAGTTTATGCAGAATGAGCTTGCATTTCCAGAAAGTTTTGATGATTTTTTTTAGTATGTGTTTGTTAGACCTTTTAGTCTGTCACCGACATACTGTCAGTGTGTACGCTTCTGTGGCCATCAAGTTCCCCAGATTAGACACTAATGGACTTTTATGTATGGGGCAAAATGAAACAACTTTTCTACATTGAGAAAATTCAGTCGTGCTCAACTGATAAGCAAAAATAGAGGAAACTGTCTTACTACTACAAACAGAAATAAAACAAAACACAACTACAATTGACATAAGACGAGTACATAAAGGCATTAGAAGTAATGGGTATCATTTCGAATGTACAGAAATAATTTTGTGGCTTTAAATAAAACTAGTGAAATGATAGCCCTGGCATTTTGTTGAAAAACCCCAGTTTAAGTTTCAACTAAATCGAAAATTATTGCCGATTGATATTCTTTTGTCTTTCTCTATAATCCATCCAGTTTAAGACTGAAGTACTCCCGAGACCAGCTTAATCAGCCATCCTATCTAAAGGCAATGATTCAGAGTTAAACTGAATGGACTTTAGTAACTGGTAAACCTTGACAATATGTATTATATCATGGACAGTGATATTAAAATAATTCACAGTTTTCATTGTGACAAAACAAGATTTTTCTGACAAATTAAATAATTAGGGATCCTACCTGACATCTCTTTCGAGGGCATGTTTCCCCGTTATAGTTGTCCCTCCTGGAGAACAGACCTCATCCTTTAATATTCCCGTGTGCTTGCCAGCTTCCTGAACTATCTTAGCTGTCCCAAATCTGTTTGTGCAGCAAATTCTATGGCCATTGCCCTCAGGAGGCCCATTTTAACTCCGCCTTCAGCTAATGCCTCTATCATTACATATACCTAATAAAAAACTATGGGTATATTATCTTAGAGCCACAACTAATTGTGTTGTTTTATATATAATGAGAATTATAAAGCAAACAACTTACAAAAGCAGGTCCACTTCCAGATAATGCACAAACTGCATTAATAAGCGACTCTGGTACTTGCTTACAGATTACATCAGGTGCTGATAAAATCGTATTCATAAGTTCTATGTCTCTTTCTGTTGCCCTCTGACTAGGACTGAATACGGTACAACCTTTCCCCACCATCATAGGAGTATTAGGCATTACCCTTATAATTCTACATCCTTCCAATCTACTTACATGTCTACGTACATGTCCGCAATGGCAGTTGCTAGATAACATATTTGGTAGAGATGGGTCGTTATTTGTGTAACGTTGTTTTGTCGCGGTATTTCTATGTAACGTACCGTCGCGCTACAAAATGCTAAAATAACCGGTTACCTGCAACGAGCACCATCACTCGCTTTGAGCAACGACTGCGCGTGCAACGGATCTGCTTCGTCGCTGCAACGCAACGGATCTTTTACAACTTTCAGTAGTTTCTATATTATCTACTTTTACAACTTTTGTTTTTCAGAAAAATAATTATAAATGGTAGATGTTTTTAATGTTTTATTTGGAGCCCTATTTCATAATTTATAAGTACCTACAGTAGAAAAATTAACACACCTTATATCACACCGTATTTAAAGAAGTATGCGGTTTCATAAATTAATATAGGTATGTATATTATTCTTATTGGTGTCTATTTATTGAAGAAATATAAGAACCTAATTAACCTATATATAACTAGAACTAGTAGAACTTACAAATTGCCAACGCGACTAAAGAACTGAACAGATTACGTTACATTACCCTCTGAAATACCTGAGATCGGACAGCGCTACGCGACAAACGCGATCGCTTTTACTCTCGTTCCGTTTGCAGCGCTAGTCGGATCATGTAGTTTCTGTCGCTCCAAAATAGCGTTTTTTTGTCGCGGTATTTTTCTGGAGCGGTCGCGCTTGCAACGCTACATAAGTGGAACCGCTTTTCACATCTCTAATATTTGGTAAAAAAAAAATAAAAAAATAGGTTAGAACTAAAAAATATGATACATTTTTTTTTTCTTGGTATAAATCTAAATTCTTCTTCTTCCACAGCTCTTGCCTTAGCCATAGCCACTCAACAGCATTTTCATCGAGTACTAGTAGTTCAAACCTTAAACTAAAAGAGTTTTGTGAAGAAGCTTGTGAATCTATTCTATTTTTCAAATTTGTTGTAGAGTATTTATATTTTTAGTGGTTATTTTACCCAATTTAGACTATTCTCGTGTACAAATAATTGTCAGAATAATAATTAAAAACGTTTATTTTGATGTTTCACTCGCTTTGTTTTGATTGGCTACCGCATAATTGAGCACTCCTTGTTGAGTATTGTTTTGGTATTTTATCTTAACCTATTAAATATCAAATCCAGAATCCAGTGCATTTGAATTTGAAAATGTTGTTTTGTGCCGAAATAACAGATTTTAAAATAGTTCACCATGTACTAAGGTCTATAACAATGAAAGATGTAAGAATAATATAATGGAATGAAAATGCACACCCTTATGAACGGATGTTATGGGTACATTTTTCTTAAGTAAAATAAATATTTTGTTTACAGTTTGCAATATTACGTCCAATGGAAGAAGGATTAAAAGTAACTGTAGATGAAATGAGGTGTGTGGAAACCTCTGCATATATTCCTTGTAATATGTTCTCGTTTTACCACATAGACAATAAGGAAGATATTATATGTAAAATAAATTTAAAAACTTTGGTGGAGATCTTAAACATATTTGGCGATGAAGGAAATCCAAATTTAAAATTAACCTACAAATCAGTGGGATCACCTTTATGTTTAGTGTAAGATCTAACTAAATTATCGACTCTCGATAGTGGTTTATTGTATTTTAGTATGAGTCACGAGGAGCACATAACCATGGACTGTGAAATTCGAACAATGAATGTGGACAATTATAATGACGTTAGTTTAGCTGACGAATGTGATTTAAATAAAATGGTTATAAATGCCAATATATTTGCAGAGTTATTGTATAGACTGGATAATTCTGCCGATGAAGTAACTTTAACTTTAAGTCCAGATCCTCCATATTTCACTTTGACAACTAGAGGCATTGCAGTAAGCAAATTAATGTATATTATACAGTATAATAATAACAGATTATATTACAAATTTATATTATATTTCGGAACCACATTCTCTAGACCAATAACTGTAGTAACGCCCTCTGGTGCGGAACAGATCACTAGTTTAAAGCCCAAAAACTTATCTACCAATCCCCCACCTCTCGCGCTGACCCATATAAAGAAACCTAGAAATTCTAATGTTTAGTTGTGTGAGTACCAAAATGTATTTTTATTTTAGACAGGAAATAACCAAAAGATTAAAGAGGAGAGAACAAACTGCCATCTGCCAAAGAAAACTTGATTGCAGATGTGCAGTTCATGCATTCATAGCCTGCATGCCTGTGATAATTTATACTAAATTTATTTACGTAATTCCATTTGCCAGGATATATGTTAGATAAATTTAATTATTATTCTTTTTTTTTTTTGCTATTTATATTAACTGTAGGTACCAAAACAAAAATATCTACAGCCAAAATAAGGTTGTTCACTTCAGAATAACTCAATCTTTTCATATCTTCGGGTCAACTAGATTTAGAGAACTCTGAATTGTACAGTTGGCCGAGAAGATGTGGTTCCGAAATATAATTAAAGATTAAAGGACTTACCTGTAAGGAAGTTCAATCTTAATTCTATGAAGAGCCACATGCGAATAGACCAATCCACCCACCTCCAAATTCTTTTACCCCGTATTCTAATCAACAACATACACAACGTAATCAGGAATACCCACTAAACATGAAACATAACTAAAATATTAAAAAACATTTTTTTAAAGTTACTTTGTCAATATTCTTTTGTAATATTGTTTTTACGTAATTATAATTTTATTTTAATATATCCAAAAAACATTATTTATTAAAACAGCTATGTTACAAGAAATCAATATTATTTATGTGTTTAAAATATAACATATATGCCATATTGTTCATAAACACTCTGATAATATTACTGGAATGTAACGTAATGCAATATTATTCTATAACAGCTCCATAATGTTATTATGTAATATTTATAAAATTATATTAAAAACATTTGTCATTAACATTGTTGTTAAATTAAAGTTACATTTATAGGTTATAATTATAAATGTTATTAAACCAACATTCATCTATAGTCACGTGATACGCCTAAATGCTATTTATTGGCCATTCCAGACCGAACGTAACGGACGCATCCGAGACCGAGACGGCTAAACAAGAAGAAAAGGAAAATTGACAAAATCGTCAGTCATACGCCATTTTGCCTCGAATTTGTTTGCAAAGATAGCATTATAATACCTAATAGTTAATATAGTGTTCAATATGTCCGAAAACAAAAGAGTAAGCGCATATTTTGTCCTGATTTCGTCATTAACAAATTGATTGTTGAAGTCCTGTTCGCAAAGACGACTTTATATAATAGTTTAGTTAGTTTTCAATATGTCCGAAAATAAAGGGTAAGTAAATATTTAACATTTTTTCGAAAGTTCGGTTTTCTTAAAAATCAAAGCTCACATTGACAAATTACATTGAGAAGAGATGAAAAATAATTTGGTACTTATATAGCTAACGGTTCACACTCATTGAAAATGTAAAAATGTGTTTTTATGTAGGTATATTTGAAATTAATGAACTAATGTTTTAAATCCCTATTTTAGGAAGCAATTAATCTAGATCAAGCAACTCTTATATCGATTCCAACTCTTAAGTACTTGATCTTGGCAATTACTGAAAAGGACTTGTTGAAAGACAACAAAATTCGATGAATTTCTGCTAGTAAAAGAACTAGAAACAGATAATAACATGGAGAATCGGTAAGTGAAACTATATAGGGTATTTAATATTTAAAAATAAATTTTGGTTTTATATATATAAGTACATGGAACAATCATTTTAAGTTTTTATATTGGAAAATTGTCGGTCAAAATAATTTTTTCTTGATTTTTTGCTTTCCCATTAGTTCTACTCTGAAATTAGTTTTATTACCAGTATTGTAGGAAATAAAGGTTGCATTTTTTTCTCTATTAATATTTTGAGATTTACGACTACAAAGGTGAAAATATGTGCTTCACTGTAGTTTTGTTTTGCTTCATTGCTCCTGCGTATAATAATTAGTTCGGATCGACTGACAAATTGATTGTTAATATTTACTAAAACAAATTTGATACAAATTTTTTGATTGCAAGAATGGTATTCCACATTTTTTTAATATACCTATACCTACTCCATTAGTTCAGTATTATTATTGCATGGTTTAATTTTAAATATTCAATTTGTTAATAACTCTATATGTCAAACTTATAGGTTGTGTTGTGATAAATGTTACATTTAAGAGGCTATCAAAAAAAAAACAAATGCAATCCCCCCCTTCTCCCTTGTAACATTTATGGAAGCCCCCCCCCCTAAACGAGCGTTCGTTTCTAAACTTCCTCTTTCCCATATGACACCGAATTTAGAATGTTCCATATACTATCAATAATTTTAACAATTTTCTCTGTTTTAATTTCAGATGCGGTTTAGAGTTGCTTCCCGAATACCACCAAAGAATGTTTCGAAATTTCGAGTGTCTACGATTTTCAAAACAAAGAATGTCTACATAAAATATTTTATGCTATTTTCACACAATTTGTAAATCAATGTTTATTTTTTGTATATTAAATAATGCACATTATCTCAAAATACATAATACAAATCAAATTGATTATGATAAACTCCATCAGAAAAAATATTGTGTGGTGAATACTATATCATCCGTACTATAATAATTTAACCGGGTTTGAATAATAAAGAACATTTATACATTTCTGCTGGTTTTATTCATAAGCTGGTTTAGAACAGGTAATACACTATGTATAAACACACAATTACACATAATGGTGCATTTTCAAATTTTTATTTTATTTTCAATACAAAAACCTCTAGATAATTCTGTTTAGTTGTCCCACAAGTAAGTGATCTCTAAGATGTTTGTTTCTAATACATGCACTTTATTTGGTTTTAAAATTCGAAATATAACTAAATATATTAAATAATTCTGGGTTTCAAGTAATTAACTAATTTTTTAAATTCACCTATTCTAAACAACATTGAAAGGCACAAAAGTTATATTTGGTGCTTTGTTATTAATAATTAGTGAACAATTTGTACAACGCAAGCGGTTTTGAAATGCTAATAATTGTATTGTCATACATGCACATATAATAATTGTGATTATGTTATATAAATTCTCAAATTTATTTTTATGATTCTATGATACAATTTTATATTTTATAATTATTTACAGGGTGGTCTTTAAATGATAGGTACAAGGTTCTTTCACATAATACGTTTCTTCTGCTTTTTCACTTTTTGTTTGGAAATGATTGAATGACATTTGCACAATTCTAAAATTGAAGGGATGAAAAGTGAAAATATAAGATCACATTTAAAAATCTAACAGCACAAAGTGCAACGAATGTAATGGCGACTATACTGTACAGTAGCATATTATATTCCTTGCATTTGGAGCTATTATATTTTTTAAATATGAGCCTATATTTCCACTTGATCCATTCAATTTTAGAGTTGTGTAAATGTCATTCAGTCATCTAGAAACCAAAAGTAAGAACATAGAGGGGAAGCATCATTAAAGAATCTTATAGCTATCATTTAAAGATCACCCTGTAAATATTTATAAAATATAAAATTGTATAAATGTTAACAAACAGTACATCAAAAGAACATTATTTAAATATAATTTTCATAATTAAATTATGTTTCTTTTAATATTACTGAAATATTATTGTAGTAATCAAATTAAAACATTTATTTTGTTACATTTAAAAAATGTAGTCATAATGTAGTATTTAAAATATAACATTAAAACATTAATGTAGATATGTTGAGGGGATATTGCTTTAATGTTGTGTTTTTAATAATATAACTTTGTAACATTGCTGACTGGGACATAATCTATAACATACTTGTTATATAAACGTTAAAATTATCTATTGAATAATGTTACAAAGTAACGATGATACATTACTGTTTTATTTCGGTAATGTTTTCATGTTTAGTGGGTATGGGTCGGCGTGAGAGGTGGGGGATTGGTAGATAAGTTTTTTGGGCTTTAAACTAGTGATCTGTTCCACACCAAAGGGCGTTACTACAGTTGATCTATTCGAATGTGGCTCCTCATATAATTAGGATTGAACTTCCTTACAGGTAAGTCTTTTAATCTTTAATTATTCAGCATAAATGTGATGTTTATTTATCTGCTGATTTATTTAGCTACAACGACACTTTTATAGATATAAGTGTCTTAATTATGTAATAAGAATATATGTAAAATATTACATCTGATCTGTTTGTTTTTATAGGGTGAATCAGAGGTAAACGTTTCAAAAAATTCGGAATCAGTCACAATATTTCAATGTACAAAAACTGTGACATCCAATTACAGCTTTAACAATATTCGACAGATACTAAAAGTAATGAATTATGCCAACAAAGTAGCAATTTCAACAGGAGAGTCAGGATTATTAGGTTTGCAACTCGTAATCAATTCGGACGATAGACAAATGTATGTAGAGTATTATGTCACTTGTCAATGTGCTGATTGACATTGTTTTTAATAAACTTCTAAAACAAAAATATAGTTGTTATTGATAGTCTACACTAAATAACTTGTATTTACCTTTACTCCCGCTATTAAATTACTGAACACGTGCGTACAGGCCACTATACAGGGTGATTCAGAACTTATCCGGAAAAATTTAAGGGAATGTACAATGGGTCCATATAAATATAATAGCAAAGAAAAAACATAAAAGCACTTAAGAAAAATTGAAAAATTTTACTTGTATGCTACTGCTATTCTGGTCGACTGCAATAAAAGTTGGAAACAGCAGCTAATAATTAATGAATCGTGAAAACAGCTGATATTGAATGAACAGTTTTGAAATGTGGAAACTTCACATAAAAAGAAATCGATAACGACAAGAATCTGACCTGACGTAATTTATCTTTGAAGTTAGAAGTTTGCTTTCAATTTTTTATTTACTTTAAATGATTGCAAATTTTGTACATACCTGATGTTACAATAATCATTCGAAATTTTGTCTGTCGACCTGTATGCACTTTTGACAACGTTGCATCCAGTTTTGCCTTATCTCCACATACTCTGCGTTACTATACACATATGGCATTTTCAAAGGAAACTCACAACACTAAAATAAAAAAAACACCCACCAATCACGCGATTAAATCACAGAGTACGTAACTGTACTCTATGATTAAATCACAAACTGATGACGCATGACACCTGAACTAGTTGCTACTTGAGTGATATATATTAGTATAGAATTCAGGAGGTAACTAACGACCAATCAGTGTGATAAATGCTCCATTGTAGATGACAATTTATACCAAACTGAGGTTTTATTGCTTGTCGAATAACGAAAACGGCAAAAAAATTTACAGAAAAACATTATACTTAGTAAAGGACCTGTTAAATGCTATTTAATCATTTCAATGTATTGGAAGAAATGGTCCCACTAAATGGTATCATTTCAAAATTGCGAGTCGTGTGTCAATCAAAATGGGCAATACTTCAGGCAACACTTCAAACACCTATTAAAAATGTTTCTAATGAATTATTTGAGGGAACCTGCTGTTTTAAGTTTACGCTTGAATTTGACACTTATTTAATTATGAAACGAAAATGGTTGCAATTAGCCATAGGGAAGTACTTAGAAAAAATGTTCGTTTTTCATTTCTACATCGCATAGTTCGAAAATATACAGGGTGTTCTATTTGAAAAAAATTTAGGCCACCCTGTACAGTTTTAGGATGTGAAAATGATTCAAAAACATTAATTAGATGTCTCGTAACTGGTATTCACATAAATTTTTCTTAAAACCCGTAATTGTAACTGGTGATTTTTTTAATATCCATCTGCAGATTGCGTTATTTCAACAAAAAAATTTATTACATCCAAGTGGTTGGGAGGTATTCACTGCTAATATAGAAATGAATAGAGCCTAGAAAGAGGCTTCAAAAAAGTGCACTAATATACATAGCATTCCATTTAAAAAAGACACTTGGTCCTGTAGTTTCGTCTTGGCTCGAAAATTCGTTCTGGCAGGAGCAAGAGAAAATTGTAATTTTTTGACATTTCACCAAATTGTACTCCCCTACTGTCAAGTAGTAAGCAAAACAAACAATGCGTATAGTGACGTAGCGCCTGGCCACGCCCCATTTTCGCGAGATGGAAATTTGTAATGGTTTTTAAGATACTAAACGTGCGAATAAGATTCTGATATTTTGCAGATCCATTAATTTATACTTGCACTTTCAGGAACATCTCGTGTCATAGATTAATTGAATTCATTTGTTAATTTCAATTAAATTAAAACGATAACTAATTACTTAAATATTTTATTTGTTAAACAAACAACAAAATATTCTCTATATTATTGCCAGTAAATACATTATCAACAATAAATTATTTATATTATATACATATTATAAACTGTGACAAGTTTTTGCCTACTGATTGCAGGGTAATCTGGTATGATAAGTGAGATTCCCGTTGCCACTGTCGAGTTAGGCTGCTAATATTAATGCCATTTACCCATGTTTTTTTTCTCCTAATTCTGCTGACTTAATTGCTGCTGCTTCTACTGCATCCATAATCGCAGCTCTAAAACCAAAATAATTAAAATGAAATCGGTAATATACTTGGATTCGGGAGTACTGAAGCACTATGCATCACATTAGTTTTTTTTTATAATTCATCCATGTAATCAGCCGTTTCTTTCCCTCTATATTTTCTATACAAAATGTTAAATATGATGTTATCTCCTTGGCTGAAGGACCTAGGTTGATGGCCTATTGATTACATTGTATATTAATCCAATCAATAAAGAACTTATTATTATACTTGGATTTGGGTTATGAGCTCAGGTCGTTTCCTAGCTTTCGTGAGTGATTTCTGTGGATTTTTTAATTTAAAATTCAACTTCGTGTAAAGCAGCGGTGAACTTATAATGTTGCGTGGTGGCTATTGCTACAACGCCCCTCTTATATATTGAGATCCTTCGTGACCATGTGACATGTGCGTTTGCCGTCCCTTGATACATATCGTCGCCACAACAGTGTTGTCTATTGGCGAACTTTTTTTTAACGCTGCAGATATTTTTGGGACTTCGAAATCTACTTGCCTTAATACCTACTGAAATCTCTGGAAAGGCTGCGGCAATATTTTCATGTCAGTCTGCGGATAATTACAGTTAATATTATTCGAACACTGCACCACACCCACCAACAAGTGTCAGTCCACCACTGGTTTAAAGAATTTCTCTATCGCGTCTGGTTTTCAAGATATTTCAGTCCAAATATACCCAAAATTGGACATTTCGTCACTTTTAGGCTAGAATATTCCAAAATCCTGACGTAATAGTAAATTTTGATGGGCAGATTTGGATTCAACGCATCAAATTATGTATGCCCTCAAAAAAGGATCCATGACACCTAAATTTGTAGGTCTGTATAATTTTTGTTGTGAAGAGAATAATTTCCTGACAAAAATAAAATAATTAGGAATCCTACCTGACACCTCCTCTTTCGAGAGCATGTATTCCTGTTATGGTTGTCCCTCCTGGTGAGCAAACCTCATCCTTTAATTCTCCCGTGTGCTTGCCAGTTTCCTTAACCATCTTAGCCGCCCCTAATACTGTTTGCGCAGCAAATTCTATAGCCATCGTCCTTGGAATACCCATTTTTACTCCTCCATCAGCTAATGCCTCTATCATAACGTACACCTCAAAGAAAAAAACAGATAAAATTCCTTAAAGCCATCAGAATAAAAACACTTAGTATACAACCATAAAAAATTATATATGTCCAAAATGTCTCTCAACATGTTGCAAACACCACACATTGTAAAGTGACTAAATAGGTTGCTATTTAGGTATACATTACGTAGGATTTGCAACAAAATGTACGTAGTAAGATATTTGGCTATTAGAAATACTTTTATAGTTGCTAAAAAGGTAAATGCTACTTAATTATATTACCTATTTTGGCTTTATTGGAAATGTATGCTTTAGGTCATATTTGGTAGATTTTTTTAGTGGTTCTTCACTTTCTGCTTTCGTTAAATTTACTTTAAAAGAAAATTGTGTATGAGGTAGATAAATTGGTCTATTGGTCAATTTTTCCAGTCAATTTAACGTCATAATTACTTTAATAAGTAAATTTGTCTTTTCCCAAGTCGAGTTGGAGCTAATTGTAACAAAAATGTTTGCTGGGGAAACTGATACATTGGTTTAGATTACCGCACGAAGATGGTTCAAGACAAGGAGGTTAGATAAATCCGAAGTGATACAAAGGAAACAGTAAAGTGTTGATATCAAGTAATAAACATTGTTAAAGGTTATTTTAATCAGTGAACGTGTATTTTAATTAATAAAAGTGTTGTCTTTGAGGATGCACCCTTTGATTAAAAAATATCTACACATTTTAAAACAATAATGTTGAAACAGCATTTTTTTTGCTTCGAATGTAATAAAACTGGGAGAATAGTGAGATTAAGGTAAAAACAACTTACAAAAGCAGGTCCACTTCCAGATAGTGCACCAACTGCATTAATAAGCGACTCAGGTACTTGCCTACAGATTCCAGGTACTGATAAAATGGACTTAACAAGTTCTATGTCATTCTCCGTTGCCCTCTGGCCAGGACTGAATACCGTGCAACCCTCCCCTACCATCATAGGAGTATTAGGCATTACTCTTATAACTCTACACCCCTCCTCCAATCCACATAATACCTGTAAAATAAAATTATTGTAATCAATCTTGGTGCAATTTTCTTTCTTACATTTTCTAACTGTTGTATGGGAACTCCTGCCAGTATGGATACAAACAATTTTGATTTCATGGACTTCTGCGGTAATGTGTCATACATGTTAGCAATGGCACTCGCTAAGATATGTGGTTTAACGGCTAAAAATATTACATCAGATTCTTCGACAACTTTTCCGTTCTCCGTTGATACATGAGCACCTTTTTCCTTCCAACTGACTAGGTTTTCTATGTTGGGTCCAGAGACGTATATTTGGCTATACGCTATTAAACCTTTAATAACAATTTGAAATTACATTTCGTTACGTACTTAAAAACTGTTTTCACCTTTTCTAACGATCCCTTCACAAATTGCCTTCGCCATATTTCCAGCCCCAATAAAGCCTATTTTTTCGTTGATAGATCTTTTATTTGATTGCTGCATCTTTAATACTGATATAGAATTACGTAGTAAGGTTAAAAATTGCTTAAATAAAAACTGCAAAAATCTAGAATACGTATTGTTTTATTGCTTTATTTAACTAAGCGTTAGAAATAAAAAAATAAGTGACAATATTTCCAAATACAAATCTTTAAAACGAAGGCAAAAATTTTGTAAATAATAAACACAAATGCACTAGCTCAAAACCAGTAATACATAGCTGTACTGATGGTTGCATATTAGCAGCATAATTGCAAAGAATTTATACAAATAGAAGCCGAGATAAAGTGTAAAAGTTATACGATACTGTTGCCATCATGTCCAACATACCTTTTTCTCACCATTTCGTTCTAAGATACAATATTGCCTATAACGCTATCTCTGTTGCAAGTACTCCAAGACCGTGGTATGAGTGTAGCAAAGACATATGTGGAATTTAGTCATTTAAGAACTGTGTCTGTTTTAACTACTCTAACCTCAAAATTATTTTCGTGTTTTGTAAATTTAAACAATTATTCTCGTTGAATCGTAAAAATAGTGAAAAAATGTGTTGTTTGTGGTGTAGTTGAGGATAAGAATAGCCTGTTGTCTTACATTTATTTGTCATGTTAAAAACAGTAGTACTGCAACAAAGATGGGGCTATAGTAATTTTCATCATAAAGAAAGAGATAATTATAAAATGTAATGTCTGAACTTGAGTACGAGATGTTGACAACACACTTATAAATGTGTATCTGCTTCTATTTATATAAATTCTTTGCATAATTGGCATAACGAATAGAGATTAGAAGCAGCGCCCTTATTTATCTATGACCACATACTTTCCTCCCAGTAATCTATGATACTTTCTATGACCTTTACGGAAGTATCAAGGACCGCCAGCGTTCCGCAAAACCATAGATCGCAAAACGCGATGCCAATAACTGGACTAACTGGAGCTAATCTGAGAGGATAAAGAATCTTTATCCTCTCAGGGGCTAATTAGCTGATATCGCTGAGAATAGCAGAATATCTAGTGATATATTCGCGCGCATTTGAGGTTTCTTCTGAAAACAGCGCCGCCTTCCAATGTCATGGACAATTAAAATGCGGCCTGTTTACTTTTTATTCTTCACGAGTGTTGCTGTCAGCTTCGTACAACAATATTTAGGAGTGCCATATAAGTAAATAAAAGAGCAGATTTATTATTCATTCGAGAAGGTTAGGCAGAGTGGAAATTCATAAGTTACAAAGTCATAACATATATATTTTTAAGATTCCTATATTTTTCGCTGTAGAGATACAGCGCTGCTACGAGTCAGATGTGTAACTACTAACTAAGTTCTCCAATTACCGGAAGATAACTGTAGGAACCGGAAGGATCTTCATACGCGCATGCGCAGCTCTAGACTTTGGTAGCAAGAAGATATATTTGACAGAAGCGGGAAACTTTCAGGAAACTTTATCAAGTTTAACCTAAAATCCACTGTTCTACTCATCTGCTAATTTTCTATTTTTGTGATAATGGCTGCAATATGTTTAATTTGCCAGAAAGTATTCTCAAAACAAAGTAACCATAACAGACATAAGCGAAATGTTCATGGCCTGGAAACACGAGAGTTTATAACATATCCAGCGGGTATGTCATTATTTAAATGTACAGAATGTGAAGTGTCTTTTCAACTTTTGGATGATTTGCGATTTCATTTAACTCAGTGCCACAATTTTAACAATCAAGTGGATAATCTGTCGTTTTCATCAAATGCAGGTAACTAGAAAACACTCAAGTAATTCTATTTGTTTTGTTTTGTTTGTTCTTATGTATAGGTATTAAAATAAATGTTCTTTGTTTTTGCGCTTGCAGAATTTTGTGATTGGCTTAAAAATGTGGAAAAGGACGATCAAGTGCAATATTTTAAATCAACTGGGGAGAAAAAGAGAGCAGGCTTTGCATTATTATATTATTATTGTAGACGCTCAGGTAAGTAACAATGAAACAAAAAGTGATGTGTTTTATATTTGTGGTTTTATAATCGTAGGCAAAGAACGTAATAATGCGAAAGGTATACGCCGCAAAAAATCACAAGGCTCCTGTAAACTTAATCAATACTGCACAAGTGAAATTAAAGTTAAGAAAAATTTATCAGATGGTACATGTACTGTGCAATACTTTAAATCCCATTACGGTCATGGTAAAAGTAAGCAACATATAGATATCCCTAAACTTGATCGAGAACATATTGCATCTCAATTAATACTAGATGTTTCAAATTCAAGAAATGAAGATGTGGAAATAATTGATAGTTTTACAAGTAAGGAAAGTGAGGTAGCTAGTATAGTGCAACAATTAGGGAGGGTACAAACTATGAACGTGATTAACCAGATAGAGGACATGGCTTTGCAAGTAATTAGCAATGTGAAAAAAAATAATCATACTATTGAAGAGCAAAGGTTGATTTTGAAGAATCTTAAAGTAGTTGCATTATTAAGTGCAACAACTCTTGCTGCTCAGCCAGATTTTAAAGAAACTTTAAGCCCTTTAAATGAGACATCCACGCAGGCTATAGAGAAACAACAATTTTTGTCCACAAAATCTAAAAAGCAAATTGAAACAAAATATAGTAAACCCCCTGATGCAGAGGTTAAAGTTATAAAGCCATTCCTATCTAAGTCTTTATGTGTAGTAAGTAATAGTGATAACGACCATTCTTATTGCAAACTGCCCTTATAAATTTTGGTGTCCATGTCTAAGGATGGCATAGCAAGAAGATTATGGCTAAGGATAAGAGAAGAAAGTATCCAAATCACTTAGAGGAATCTGAGTGGAAGCGGATGTAAGACTAGAGCGCTATCTTTGCGAATAACACACTGTGGAAAAGTGATCCAATTAGTGAATCTCCGAATCAACACAGAACGTATGAGTACAAGAGCCCCAGCAGAGTATGTTTTCCCAAAGAAAAGGAAGTGTTTAAGAAGTGCCTCTGTCCAAGAGGGAGAATACCCAGAGATATCACCAAACAGGCAGATCAGAGACATGGGACTATCACAGGACACATCATGGATAAGATCAGTCGTATATGATTTTGTAAGTAACTACGGATAACTAATGTACCAAATGTTTATGGTTCGAAATTAACTAAACACGTTGCAGATTACTTATTAACTTTATTAATGGATTTGTCAACAACAAATAATAAATATGTAACTATGTATATTTTATTACTTCACATAACCAAATGCTATCTCACAGCCAACCGATAATATTCCGTACAACTAACACTATAATGAGTTTCAGATTCCACATACCTATCATCGAGTTGATGACGAAGGCGATTGAATGACTGCTTCTATAGTGAGGGAGAGTTTTTACTTAATGATTTTCCATGAAAACATATTTTCTAAACATTTTAATTTACAAATTTTAATGTATTGACGTATATTGTGATAGGAATGTATTACCATAATTTATTGTGAACTATTTTAATGTTATTTTTTTTTTTTAGTAATGTATTGTTTTTAAAATTGTATTTTATAATTCTGACATGCACCTTCAGTGCATCATATACTGTGACATATCCTATAACTGTACAAGTTCCTTGAATGATTAAATTATTATTATTATAACTCAAAAGGCCAATTTATTTATTTATTTATAAACATTGTGACCAAACATAAAAATTAGCCAATGTTGACTAGTTTGTGCATTTTTTTTTTTTTTTTGAGAAATAACGACTGACTCGCGTAAAATTTGCAACGCATAGAACATTTGTGACTGCAAGCAAGAATATGTACAAATTCTCTGAATAGAGATTTATAAATTATTGGCTCGGGCCTAAATCCGTGCCTGTGAAATTCCCTGACTTTCAGAAAAGTGACCACCCTGTCGATATTGAGGTCGGATAAAAATTGGTATGGATAAAAAAAGGTTTCTTTTAGTATTTGTTTATTTAAATTTCAATAACAACGAAATCAAGAAACAGTTTGTTAATTAGATTACAAAGTAAATAGAATAGTAACCAGAGGAATGTAGGTTAGCCATATGTTAATATAGGAGCATGGGACTTTTTAACACTTTGACTGCTATCGTAAACTGGGGTCTACTATCCCCGGTAGCTAACTGCTTTCTTTTTGTCTGGATATATAGTAGACCAGTCAGCACAGACTTATACAGTAAAAAATGGCGAAAGTTCTTTCATGCATTGTTTGAGGAAGTAAGATAATACGAAATCCGGTTCTTGCAACCTTTTCCGCCCCCGGAATATTGTTAAACTAACAAAGAATGTAAATTTGCCATAACTTTTTTTTTTTAAATTCCGAAATTTATGCAAACCTTGGAGTACATTAAAATAAAAATAAAATTGCACATGGATTTTGTTGATGCGAATAAAATTTGGATGCTTAGTGGTGTTTTTCATGTGTTACTGAGACGGTAGCAGTGAGCTAGACCGCTGATGAGTGACACAACATGTATAGTCGCTGTTATCTCCGCTGAGTTTGAGTCAATATCGCAGGGAATGTTTGTTGTGTTGATGTCTATGTGTGCATGTCTTGATTGAGTGGTAGAACAGCAAAAATCTGGGGTTTGTGACCCTATTTTGTTGTATAAAAAATCATTAGCAAAACTTTCACGATTTTTTTTCGATAAAATATATCATAATAAATTTAATAAACAACTACTTGCTATGTTAGCGATAGATGTCTAATAATTAGTAAACTGTTCCCCAAAATTTAGATAAATCTCAGAATTAAAAAAAAGAAAATTACAAATTTATATTTTTTGTTAATTTAACAACATTTCGGAGGGCAGAAGAGGGTGCAAAAAACGGATTTATTATTTTTTTACCTCCTCCAATATTGTCTCAAAGAAAAACTATCGCAGTTTTTCATACCTTCCTTACTATAACGACTGGCCTATAATCCGAGGTCGGACACCCATGCACAGTTTAAGGACAAATTTTGTACAATACATTCTTATATTTATTTTTATTAAAAAATAATTATCGAGATAAGTGTAGGAATGAAATCTCTTGCACCTAACATAAGAATGACTAATTAATCAAAACGTCATAAAAAAGTCGTTTTGAGGCATTAAATACATGCACCTTTATCCCCCTTGCGCTCTTTTCATTTTTGTTGTCTCATATTAATCCTATTTGTTACATATACAGTTTTTTAAATTAGGTATAAATTGCTAACGTACCAATTGGAACTGTATTTAATTCTGTAGTGTACCATGTCAAATAAATAAATAAAAACGTTTACTACACTGGATGTAAACTCTACAATGCACTGTATTATGCAATTAAAACAATTCCTCTCTTCATGTTTTCAAAAATTAAGTTGAACTTGTACAAGTGCAAGAATTTTTTTCATCGGTTTTATTCCTCTCGATTGATGTGACGGTACCAAATTGCAGTAACTGATAATGTGTATGAACGTTGCGATGTCTAATAAATACTATATCGAAGGATTAGGATTATCGTTGTAAATATATTTTCACAAAAAACTTGGACCAGCTGCCTAATTTTCAAATATTGCAAATGCCAATAGCATTTTCCTCGCAAAACATTTTCTTCACAGTTACGTTTTAAGCTCCATGCTGCCATGCTCCAATATCAAGATATGGCTGACTTAAATATCACCAGCTATTACTAAACAGAGAACATTGTACGTATTATGTAGTATAGTATAATCAGCAGGATCCGCACAGCACCATTTCAGAATTTATAAGAGGCGTATTCAGATGCATTTAAGAATATTTTCACTTTGATAAACACAAATATAACCAGAGGTTGGATTTACCTATCGGATTCTAGGGATGGTTTTTACAGATATTACATATTGTAAATATGTACTGAAACATTCCCAAAGTATAATAATGTGCGTATTTATTCATGTAAGTCATCTTACAGGATATTAACAGTCAGTACTTAAAAAAACATTTAAAAAATATAGAATACATATAATCACCATTTTACAAACTAAAAAGTACATAGAACTACAATAAGATATTATAAATACTTCACTTTAAATAGTGAAATTAACTGGCTATGTCGAAATTATAGAATTCCTGTGAAGGACATTTTAAAATACAGAATACATACACACATACAATTTTACAAATAAAAGAGACATGAAACTACAATAAAATATTATAAACACTTCAACAATTACGTTAAATATATGGCAAAGAAATGGCAATATCTTGGTCACCGTTGGACGTACGGAGCAGAAAAAAAAGCAATTTCTATGCCTTTTCAATAACTTTTGTTTCTCTGAACATTTATATATACCTCGGATGCCATAAAAGAAAGTTATGGACAAATTACCGAAAAGAAAAAAAAAGGTTAATTTTCGTCAATTTTTAACTTTGTTTTTTAATTATTTTTAATACTAAAAATAGGAGAAAATATTTTTTAAGTTATATTGAAAAACTAAGAAATGGGCTTCTTCGGATGGCTCTCAAAAACGCACCATGGAATTTAGTAGCACTTTGTGATTTTATCGTCTCCAGGTGTCAAACTAATATATATTAAACAATAAAAACTCTTTAACGCAATTGTTCCTTTCTACCCTGTAATTTTGAACTTATTCAATAGCCTACTTGCATCCTTTTCCTTTTTGTTGTCTCATTAATCTCTATGTGTGTTGTAGCAAAAGCTACCCCCCCTCTGGGGTATACTTATTGCCAATAAGGGGTAGACTATATTAGTTACTCGTTAGATAATTAGATATACCATGAAGGAAAATTGTGTACGCCAGACACCCTGTACGGTGAAGTTCTATTTGCCTCGGATTGTTTAGACTGGGCTACAGGAAAGACACTGAGACTTCCTGCGATAACGCTTTATCGGTACGGACTAACGTGGGAAGCCTCTCCGAATTCGGGTTCCAAGGCTCCAAGAAAATACCGCTGAGTGGTCTTATTCAAGTCAACAGTTGTAAGGTTTAATATATGGTGCGACATCTAGGAATTAAGTCGAGAGTCGGCGGAAGCCATAACTTGAGGATACCAGTGTCATATGACGAATTAGTATAGGGAATGGGCCGCATGGCCGTCTAGATGTAGAAACCGGCGCGGGAAAACGGAAGGTTCCGGTTGGGTTAGATAGATGGCGGTCGCGGTATTAAATGGAATAATTAGTTAAATGTAAAGTAACTTGAAGGATTTTTGAAAAATCATCACTTTTTACCTTAGTAGTAGGGGAGTTTTAGAAATGGCGAAATTATGAGGTGAAGAAAAAGTTAGTCACTCGGGGCGGGTTGAATTATCCGGTTGGCGGCAAGGAAGCCGTATGTCGTAATAAGTTGTAAATAGTGTTAAAGTGTATTATTAGGATTTTTATATATGTGTTGACTGCATTATATTGTATAAATTTGTGCTCTTGCATTAAATTGTGTTTTATACGGTTTTAAAGTGGTGATTTTTGTTGAAAGTTACATCAATTGAATGACAAAGTGACCAGCTTTGAGCAAACAAATTTAATTTGGTTTAATAATAAAAAAGGAAGTAAAATTGTTTGAAAATAAGTGATTCTCTAAATTATCCATTAATATAAATAAGTGTAAATAAGAGGAACAGCAAAAAATTCCAATAAAAACTCTGATAAGGTGTCAGAGTTTTTGTGAATCAACATATTCTATCAATAGCCAGGCAGGGACTCAGCACAAGTGTATTCTGCTTGAATTTTCTTGTTTTTCTTGTAATCATGCTTAATTGTGCCAAATGCAAACTGGACATTGGGGATAACGAATCATATTTTGAATGTGATTCATGTAAGAGACCATTACATGTGCAGCCCTGCTCAGACCTAACAGCTTCTGAGATAAAATGTATGCAGTTAAAAAGAAGGGTTCTTCGCTTTTTATGCCAGGACTGCAATAGTGGTTTGCTTCAAATACCCTCGATAATTCAGTCCATCAGGGAGCTCAAATCTGAAATAGATATATTGAAGGCCACCAAGTCAACTGAGCCTTCTGTTTCGAACATTAATTCAACAGCCAATACGAGTGAAATAATTGCAGAAATGAATGAGCGCGAGCTCCGTAAAAAGAATGTTATGGTTTTTGGACTACCAGAAGACCATAATAACACACAAGTAGACAGGGGCACAGCTCTTGAACTTATAAAAACGGCATATCCCAATGCCCCCGATAATATCAAAATATTTCGAGTAGGACAAACCAATGCAAATAATACAAAGCCAAGACCACTGAAGATAATCCTCACATCAGCAGATGAATCAGCACATGTATTGCGAAATGTGACGGCAATCAAAAACATACAAAAATTCAGCAATATAGTAGTGACCAGCGACAAAACTCCAAATCAAACTCGTCAATACAAGCGACTAAAGGAAGAACTGATTGCACGCACTAAGGAAGGCGAAACAAATCTGAAAATAAAATACTTTAATGGCGACCCAAAGATCATAAAGAACTAAGCGTGATGTCCAAACAAAACTCTGCCGAAAACGTTAGCTGCTACTACCAAAATGTTAGAGGACTCAACACAAAAACCATAGAATTCTTCAAGTCGTCTGCAGCGTCAGAATATCAAATAGTTGCTATCACGGAAACCTGGATACAATCCAACATCTACAGCTCCGAGCTATTCAGCAATAACTACCTAGTATTTCGTAGTGATAGAAACTTAGAGGCCAACTCTGTCTCGCGTGGTGGTGGTGTAATATTGGGTGTTAGAAACGATTGCTCAGCAGCTGAAATAGACATATCACATCGCAATAATTTTCATAGCATAGATATAATAGGTTGTAAAATAAGTTATAAGCACAAACTATTTTATATATTTGTCCTATACATTCCGCCAAATACAAGTAACATTCAAATTTATAACTTATATGAGACACTAGAAAACTTAGAAAATCTTTATGATAATAGAATATTAATATTAGGAGATTTTAATGAACCCCATTTTATTGCATCCAATAATCTAGAAAATGCCATGAACCAAAATCTAATTAACCTACAACAACTAACTAGCTTCTATGACTTAAAACAATTCAACTCTATAGTTAACTGCTCAAGGCGTCTCTTAGATCTAGTTCTATCGAATAATGACTGTCAGGTACTTCATGAAGACCTGCCATTCACACCAGAAGATCCATATCACCCAGCTTTAAACATAACACTAAAATTTCCGAAATCTCATCCAATCATACCGTATAATGTCGAAACCCTAAACTACAACTTTCGCAGAGCCAATTTTCCCCTATTATATGCTCACCTAAGTAACATAAACTGGGCCTTTCTTGACGATCAAACTGATTTAAACATACCTGTCGAACAATTTTACCTAACCCTATACTCAGTGCTGGATTTATATGTGCCGCTTACAAAAAATTATGTTAGAAAATATCCGCCTTGGTTTACAAAGGAAATTATTAATGAAATTAAACAGAAAAATAAAGTTTTTGATAAATTAAAAAGCACAAACTTGGAGACCTACAAACAACAATTTAAAACATTGCGAAAATCCATAAAAAGTAAAATAAAAATTGCTTATGACCAGTATATAAATAAAACAGAAAATTGCATTAAATCAGATCCCAAACGGTTCTGGTCCTTCATTCATGATAAAAAAAGGTACATCTAGCATACCGGGCCTTTTATATTTCAAGGACATTGAATGTAACAGCCCTCTCACAATTGTAAATGCTTTTGCGGACTTTTTTCAAAGCAATTATACACCATTGGGTCCAAGCCATATAAATAATCCCTCATCCATAAACTATCCACAAATTTGTGTTGAATCATTAAGCGAATCTGAAGTAGTCAACGCATTAAAACAACTCAAACCCAAACTCACGCAGGGACACGATAACATCCCCAGTTCTCTCATCAAAGACTGTGCCCACGTTTTAGCAAACCCGCTGCAAAAATTTTTTAATCTATCCTTAAGCACAAATTCTTTTCCAAATGCATGGAGGATTTCAAAAATACATCCGATCTTCAAATCCGGTGCTATAAACAAAATTGAAAATTATCGACCAATCACCCTTCTTTCTAATTTCGCAAAGGCTTTCGAAATGTCTGTCTACAGTAGAATATCTCCCAAAGTGAAAAATCTCATAAGAACAGAACAACATGGATTCATGAGTAAAAGATCGACCACGACAAACTTAATGTGCCTCTCGCAAACAGTTAGCAATGCCATAGACAATCACTCTCAGATAGATACTATTTATACAGACTTTTCGAAGGCTTTCGATAGATTAGATCACTCATTATTGTTAACGAAACTAAGCTATATTGGTTTTGATAATAATTTAGTAAGTTTTTTCCAATCTTACTTAAGCAATCGCTCTCAGTATGTAGAATACAGGGGTCACAAATCATATGAATTTATAGCAACCAGTGGTGCACCCCAAGGCAGTAATCTGGCTCCGCTTCTGTTTTCTATTTTTATTAACGATATCGGTGACGACCTCGAGAGTAACGTACTTTTGTTTGCAGATGATTTAAAAATATATAAATCAATCGAAACTATGAATGACTGTCGGATGCTACAAAAAGATCTGAATAACTTAAACCGTTGGTGCCTAACAAACAAATTACCACTAAACATACAAAAATGTAAATATATATCTTTCACATTAAAAATAAACTTCATTGAATTCAATTATTCAATAGATGACTCACCTTTGAATCGGCAAGAGCAAATCAAAGACCTTGGCATTGAGTTTGACCATAAATTCAGTTTCTCACCACACATTAACAAAATAACATCATCTGCCAAAAGAATGTTGGGTCTCATATTTAGGAATTGCAAAGAATTCAGAAGCGAAGATTGCTATATAAATTTATATACAGCCTATGTTCGGTCACAACTTGAATATGGTTCATTAATATGGTCACCTTGCTACAATATACATATACAACAGTTAGAATCAGTGCAGCGGGTCTTCATGAAATACGTTGCATATAAATTAGACGGAATTTACCCAAGTCAAGGTATTGATAACGATATATTACTGACAAGATTCAGTCTTCTATCCCTTGAAAACCGCAGAATATATTACTCTTGTTTATTTGCATACAAGCTTACCAACAATCTAACGGACTGCCCTGAGCTTTTAGCACAGTTAAATTTTCACATTCCTAGACCTAACATCAGAAATGAAGCCTGCTTTTATCTTCCCACACCAAGAACCAACATAATGGCAAAATCCCCAGTTTACACTATATGCAATAATTTCAATAAATTCTGTAGCTCTACAGATATTTTCCATCAACCAGTCAGTACATTTAAGAAGGCCATAAAAAATAAGTTAACAATCTAGTCTTGGTTAGGTATTTTACACAAGCATGCCTGTATTAATTCAAGTATTAATTTCAATCTTAATCGTAATTGTTAGTTTCTCATATTATCTTCTACTGTTTGTCATTTTTATATTAATTGTTTTTACTTATTAATGTACCTCATATTTTGTCCTGTAATTGGGTACTTACCTGTTTGGACAATAAAGAGTTTATTTATTTATTAGAGTCACTCGGGGCGGTTTGAATTATCCGGTTGGCGGCAAAGAGGCCGTATGTCGCGATATGTTATATTAAAGGGTTAATACAGGGTGAAATAAAGTTAAAGTGTATTATTAGAGTCACTCGGGGCGGTTTGAATTATCCGGTTGGCGGCAAAGAAGCCGTATGTCGCGATAAGTTATATTAAGTGTTAATACAGGGTTAAATAAAGTTAAATATTTTGTTAGTCAATTGGACGGTTAGAAACGGCCGTTCGGGATTTTTCTATAGAAGTTTTAGTAGAGGGTTACTTAATGGGAAGTAATGTGTTTTAAGTCAGTTATTTGGGAACAAAAATGAAAGTTAAAAGGGTATCATTTCTTTAGCGGGTTCTCGTCTGGAAGTTCTTTTAATTCTAAAGTGGTTAAGTAAGGTATTGTAAAGTGGAGTATAGAGTCACTCAGGGTGGTTCTGGGTTAGGGCTTTGCTGTACTAAGCGGCGTTAATTTTAACCTAGGGTTATACTGTGAAGGTGTTTTGAAAGAAAGGAGTGTTTCGTGTGTGAAATCTTCCAACAATACAAAGGCGCGTACTGAGACTAATTGCGGCTAGGAGACGGATATTTACCGGAGCGAAGTTTGTGGCTAGGGTAAGTCTATTTTGGGTACTTGGGTTTTTCTATAGAGCTTAGTTTACTTACTAACATTTAAACCTAAATCGACGATGGTTCAATTTGCGAGTGCATTGCTTTATCGCTTCCAGGTTATAATTGCCGCAGGGGGCATCCCTAGGCATTCGACTCTCCTGGAGATTGTACGTTATTAGTTAATCTTTTCTTGGCTCCACGTACCGGGTGTCTTAGGTGGGAGCTCAAATCCTTGGTGGGTTTCGTTACATGTTTTATAAATACTTAGGTACATTATTTAGGTACACATATGGTCTAGTAATTGTTATTGTAGTATAGTAGCTTTTTTTTATATAATCGTATAAGAGGTGCTCACCAGTATCCGATAATCGTATCACTGTTAAAAATTTTGCTTAAGATTTGATCTACTACTTATCATTTAACTTTTGAACAGTGACTGTTATTGTCTAAAGAGGTAACAATTTAATTTAAATTTGAATACAATCATTTGTTAACTACACTGGTAATAAGCAGTATATTTAGTTGAATGTAAACTCTTCATTGTCCTTGTGTAATAACTAACTTTTTTAAACATTATACTTACATTACTCGAAAATTGTGTGGCGTTATTGAAGTTACCCTTGAGCTATTGGCTGCCCTTGTACCCCAAGCCCACGTATGTAAACCGTGGCCGGGTCTGCACCCTCAAAGAGAATAGTGGTGCCTTTGAAAACCAGAAAAAACTTCTTATTTCCGAGGTCAGGCGGAAAGCTAAAATATCATGACCTGGTGGCAGCAACGCTACCCCTTTCAAAAAAACAATAACTCGCCCGCCTGCTCCGGAGGGGGGGATTGCACCCTCGGAGAGGGGGTGGTTTTGTTACAGTGTGTTAGCTATAGTTCTTTAAAATTAGGTATAAGTTTTAAAATGTACCAATTGGAATTATATTTAATTCTGTAGTGGACTATGTTAAATAAATAAATAAATTATCAAAGTGAAAACATTTTTACCGCCGCTTCTGAGTATGCCCCTTATAAATTGTGAAACGGTGCTCCGAGGTGAAGACCCTAATAATTAGTAAACATTTATTAAAGTAATGACTTTATAAATAGGGCATTGGCCCTATCTATCTATGTATTAACAAGCTGAATGCAGTAAAACAACAATATAAAATATAAATAGAAAACAATTGGTAGATAAAATTCGTTTTTCCTATAATTACAAAAGTTTTTATAAAAGTCTAATATATTGTTTATACAAACCCTGCAAATTTGCAAAACTGTAGATTGTATCATTAGCGTGGGCTCAAGGTCCAAATGATGGTAAAAAATGCAATGTAAAAATAAAATCGAAACCCTCTTTCCCATCTTAAAGCTGTAGTTTGAAGAACAACAAAAATGAGCAAGAAGTCTCCGAGGATTGTTGGATGCATGCAGCATGTTACAACTACAATGGAAACACTGCAAGAATCAAAGGCACTTACATATATATAGTGTCATTAGCCATTTAAACATAAACACGCTTGTAATCAAGTCAGTAGGGATTTTTGCCCTACAAAAGGTGGAATAGACAATTTTGATGTATTATGTTGTTTATAATAGGACCATGATGAAAAATACCTTGGGGAGGGCAGGCACTAACCGACATGTTGGATGAAAGGTGCTAAAAATTGTTTTTTTCAAAATAATTCCTCAGCTGATTTTACGACAAAAATGTTTGATCAAGCTGAAGAAGACAAAATTCCTTACATTTTCTGTACAAACTTTTTTTTGGAAGTGTAATATGTCACGAGTACAGAGGCGGAAAGACGAAAATCTCCAAAAAAACGTCAAACTCCAATTTTTCTAGTAAATCTTGTAAGAACAAATTACCCTATCATTCTTCCAGTAACAAATGTAACAATGAGCAAAACCAGCACCCGAAACCTTAGTGAAATTCATCTCATGGAATTGCAAAAAAAGGATGCGGCGAACCATGTGGCTGCTGGAAAGCTGGGTTAAAACGCTCTGTTGTGTGGTTAATCATGCGAAAATGTACCAAAGGTATGCACCGAGAGCAGGAAAATGAGGAAATTTTATTAACGGCAGCACAGATTCTCAGGAGCACAAACAATGAGTTAGAAGATGACATTTAGGATGAAGACTATATTGAGGACGTCAAACTCAACCGATCCAGACTGCCACAAAGGAGAAAATATAACAATATAATCAAGAACATAGATTACAGAATATAGGAAGCTGCACTCTGGTCCTATAGGTTCAGTGACTGACGCCCTCCGCACGGCTCAAGCCTAATTTCAATCTTGGCACGTTACAGCTGTAAACTTTTTTTATCATATTCTACACCTAAAAAGAAAACACTTATTCTGAAAAATTCAGCCATATAACATTTAGTGACCAGATTTTATGAATTTCTGTCTCTGACAACTGGTCTAAAATTTATACATCTATGGGTAAGGTCTACTGGGGATACCACAATAAAAAAACACGCCATTTATTCCACCACATGGTGGTGTGGAAATGAGTTTACTTTGAGTTCACACAATTATAGTTATGTAACAAATAGCCAGAAATAATTTTAAATTTGGAAAAAAATGTTTCTATCTGCCGCTGCGTAACTTGTTACATATACTTACAAACAAATGTAAGGAATTCTGCCTTCTTTAACTTTGTTATAGACACTTTTTGCACTTTTAATTCAAGATGGATCTTTTTGTTTCTACTGACTGGATTATAAATTAAAAATGTTCTCTTGAGCCTATCCCATGGACCCTCTTGTATTTTGCAAATTACATATCACAGTATACACCAACTTATGGGGAATTTTTAACACAGTAGGTATCACAATACTGATGATAAAGAATCAGTCTCAACATTATGAGTATGAAACTACTCTTAAAAAACTCCCAAATAAAATATTGACATATTTACAAAAATCAAATCAGAAAAACTCAGTGGGGTACTCCTTTTCCGACCGCCTCGGCCACACTGTGGTAACCGTCTTTCTTTAAAAGTTCCGCCAGTTCCATTTTCACTTTGGTAACAACAGGTGGGCCATCATATACTAAAGCCGTGTAAAGTTGCACTAAGCTGGCCCCTGCTAGAATTTTTTCATAAGCATCTGCTCCTGTCGAAATTCCACCGACACCTGGAAAATACAATACCCCAGATAGAACACTGAAACTAAACACTAAACTAAAAAAAACTAATACAAGTGACGTAGCCAGGGCGGGGTCTGGAACCTCTCACCTCCGAAATTATTAACATTTAAACAATTATTGACAGATATGACATTTAATATTATTATAACTTTATTATCACCGGCTTTTGTAGAAATTTTTTCTGATTAACTTCGAATATCGATTCCAGCCACCCCGTTTGTAATTTGTTGCCAATTTGAAGCGACGCAGTCCGAATGTGATTTAGTCTTAACTATGTGATATGTCTGTAAGTATTAGTTCCTTTTCATAATGAAGAGTTCCAGAGATTCCCTAATGATATCTTTTATCAAAAAAATAAATAAAACTACTTGTAAAAAAATATATTCAGACCCGGGATCGCGAAATTTTCGAGATAAGGAATTGACATTTCGTAAAGTCTTTCCAACATCATACTTGCAGAGCAAACCAAATTGTTCACATAACTAGTGTTATATGTACCAGTAGTGGTGATATGAAACAGGGTGCACTGCAAGGGTCAATTCTAGGACGTTTGCTGTTTATAGTGACAGAGGATATATATCAGAGTGAAATCATGATTCCGGGATATAATATATATAGAGTAGATAGTTCAAGTCGTCACACAGGCGGTGCTTTAGTTTATAGTCAGAAGGCATATGAAGTGTTCAATGTTAAAACATATTCACTGGAAAAAGTGTACTGGCTAATATCTGTGCGAATTAGGATGCAGAAAACAACATTTAACATTGTATGTCTATATAGGTCGCCATCTAGTAGTATTGCTACATTTTTAGATTTTTTTGAGACATGGTGTGATGTAAATGTGGTAGACAAAAAGGTTAAAAGTCTTATCACAGGTGACTTTAACATAGACTGGACTGATGGCAATAACATGTACAGTAAGAGATTAAAAAATTATGTCACAGAAATTGGTTTTGAAAACATTGTAGGAGAGTTTACTCATCCAAATAATTCTGGTGGAACATTAATTGATTTGGTACTTACTAATATTAAAGTAACTGCTACAGTTTTGAAAGAACATCGTATTGGTTCACATTTTAATATAGTTTTAACTTTAGATCAATTCAGTCATAGGAGCAGTAATTCTCAGTATATAGTAAGTAGGGGTAGAAACATTGATTATGGAAAAATTAATGTTGAATTGTCACTGGTGTCGTGGGACTACAGAGTGAAGAATGTAGACATTGTGTATCAGCATTTGTTGGGTGCAATAATAAGAGCTTATGATAAAGTAGCTCCAAAAAAAGAAATAAAAATTAAAAATTACTATCAGGAATGGTGGAGTGAGACGGTAAAAGAGGCAACACAAATTAGGGATAAATGTTATAAAGAATTTGTGCTTCTGAGAAATTATGTAAGTTGGGAACGATATAAACAGGCCAGAAATAATGTTGTCAGAGTAATAAAAAATGAGAAAAAGAAGTTCTACGATAAAAAAATTGAATTGAATAAAGGCAACCCTCATGAAATGTGGAATACGTTAAAAAGACTTGTACCACAAAATAAAACCAACAACATTGTCTCACAAATAGAATTTGATACTAACAACATAGTTAATGATCCAACAGAAATTCCTAGTTTACTAAATGTGTATTATGTCAAAAGCATAGAAAGTATTAGGGATAACATTGATGTTACAGGTGACTTACCAATCGAGAACAGGACAGTTGTGGAGAAGTTTGATAACTTTTCCCCGGTAAGTGCTGATGAACTGAAAGCTCTTATATTTGCTATGCCTAACAAAAACAGTCCTGATGATGTCAGCATAACATTAATTAAAAATTGTTATGAAACTTTATCAGCTCCCTTATTAAATATGATAAACCTGTCACTTTTAACGGGTCAAGTACCGGTGGATATTAAGGTTGCTACTATTATACCTGTTCCAAAGGTACCGAATTCAATAAAGGCTTGTGATCTACGTCCAATCAACATGATTAATTCCATGGGAAAAGTTCTTGAAAAGGTAGTTTATGAACAAATAGTATCTTTCATGGAAAGAAATGAAATATTAACGAGTTACCAGTCGGGATTCCGTAGCCAACATAGTTGTGAGACCGCTATACAATGTGTATTGCACGACTGGAAGCTAAATTTAGAGAAAAACCAAATTACACTTGCAGTATTTTTAGATTTACAACGTGCATTTGAAACTATAGATAGAGCAAGGTTATTGATGAAATTAAAAAAAATAGGTATTGATGGAGTTGCATTACTATGGTTGACTAATTATTTGAATAATAGATCACAAAAATTGAAATTAAATAATATAACATCTTCTGAAATAAGTAATGACAATGGAATACCACAAGGTAGTGTATTAGGCCCACTATTGTTTTTGGTATACATAAATGACATTGTGGAGGTTGTGGACAATTGTAAAATACATTTATTCGCTGATGATACCCTAATTTATATTAGTGGTTTCAATATTGGAAATTGTTTCACAATGATAAATAATACCTTACAAAATGTTTACAGGTACTGCTGTACTAACTTATTAAAGGTTAATAGTAAGAAAACTAAGTGGATGGCTATTGGAAAAGGTATTAGTTTAGATTCGATAAGTAGAGAAGAAAAAATTTATATTGGTAGCAATGAAATTAAGAGAGTTGAAAAAATAAAATATCTTGGGGTAATGATAGATAAACAATTATCATTTAAAGATCATGCTAGCTATATATGTAAAATTATAGGTTTTAAAATAAATTTTTTAAGTAGAAGTAGTGGGTACCTGAGTCAATGGGCCAAACTTATGGTATATAATACATGCATACTGCCCCATTTCAACTATTGTTGCTCAATAATATACCTCTTAAATAAAAATGAGTTAGATAGACTTCAAAAGTTACAAAATAGGGGTATGAGAATCATTTTGGGATGTTCTAGACTGACTCCTATTCGGGACATGCTGAGTACGTTAAAGTGGCTTTCGGTAAAAAAATATGTTACATTCTTCACCCTGGTCTTTATATATAAAATTAAGAATAACTTAGCTCCGAAATATCTGCAGGATATGTTAGTCTATAATATAAATGTACATAATTATAATACTAGAGCTAATTTAGACTTTCATATACAAAGATACAGGAAAAAGTCAACTCAAAACAGTTTATTTTTTAAGGGATTAGGTGAGTATAATGAGTTACCTGAGAATATTAAAAGCAGTACCACTTTAAATACATTCAAGAATAGGCTTAAAAAGTATTTATTGGATGAGTAGACATTCGTATTGTCTGTTGAAAATGTCCAGCCTAAATTTAATTTTAAGTACTTGTTTTTAAAGTCATGTAATTACTACTGATTGTTATATGTTCTATGACTGTTTATTTATTTTAAGTGAAATTTTATAGTGTGACAAATTGACTATACTTGTTTGGTATATACAATTCTTGTGTTGTTTTTATATATCTTTTTTCATTGTCTATTTACTACTTATGTATATTTTTGTATATTATTAGTCTTTGGCTAAATAAAGGATTTATATATATATATATATATATAGTTTTTGTGAACGATTGTAATCAAATGTTTGAACAGCTTCTTGCCAATGATACCAATGTCTTAGTAGTGGAAAATGATTTGGACACCCTTAAAACTACAGCAGAACGTGTACCAAAATATACCTAGTCTTGTGGTCAGAAAAAATTATTTGCAATATAGGTAACACTAACTTATTTAGAATACGAGCAGGCTCGACCTAAAGGTTGGGGATCGGGGGTGTTTTCCCCTGGGCCCGGAGTTTCTGAGGGGGCCTGGATTCCATCCGAATCTCTGAAATCTGGAAAAAGTTGGAAATGCATATGCAAATTTTGATTGTGAGCTCCAAAAGTAACATTATTTACAAAAAAAAAAAAAACTGCAAAGAATATTCTATAGCTCCTGGTACAGTCACCGGTTTAGGCTCCGGCACTCAATCAGTGAAGTTCAGCAGCATTGGTCGAGTCTGGCGTATAGATGGGTGACCAAGTATCTCATCTAAAGCCACAGTCCAGGTGCTGAGCCAGTAAGAGCTTCACTGAACTGAGACTACTTGACAAGAACAATAAAAACCAAGGGCCGATTGATATACCAAGGGGCCCTTATCAACAGACTTCAAAGTCTAAAGGACCAGTTGAAGTATAAAGGACCGAGTCTGGATAAGGAGCTCTAAGGAAAAACAAATGGGAGTGCCACAATAGACCCATAGAAGTTGCGGTGGTCAAGACCAATCAACCAGTTTCTTCTCTGTAATATGTAATCTTATAGAATGTGCAACAATTATATAAAAAGTGCAGTAAATCTACGAAGAGTATAATGGTTACTCTGTTATTATTTAATACCACTTAATTATAATTAATTATAATAAATAAATGGGAATCATATTTTTTAATGAAATTTCATAATTTATAGTAAATATAATATGCGAGATGACCCCATTTCTTTTCAGAAGATTTGGAGATTTGGACCCTTAATTTCACTTCACTACATTGTTTTTGCACCTTTAAAATGAATAAGAATCACTTACCTACAATAGGTATTCCACCACCCGTCAACTTGAACATATCCTCAATCATTTTAGTGGACATATCCTTCAAAGGCTTCCCACTTAAACCGCCAGTTTCCTGCTTTAATGCCACCGATTTCAACGAAGTAGGCCTTTCAACTGTAGTGTTACAAATTATCAGTCCATCTACTCTACAGTCTTTCTGCTTTATAACATTGGCAATTTCTTCTCTCTCCTTGTAACTTAAATCGGGAGCCAACTTTAATAGCAAAGGAGGTTTTTTATCCGTTAGTAGGTTATTCCTTGCTTGAACCAGGGTGGAGAGTAGTTCCTTGAGTGAGTTCTTATTTTGCAACGTCCTCAAACCTGGTGTGTTTGGACTGAAATGTAATAACAATTCTTAATGGAAATTGCTTTGAAAATTAGCGTAATAGTTATTTAAGATACAAGTGTAAAATGCCATTCTGTATTGCACAAATGGCTAGATGAAAAATATGAGCGAAACGAGTGTTTCTAAAAGCCATGAGTGTAATAAAGAGGCTTTTTACAAGCGTGTCTTACAACATTTTATCTTCGATCGTGCCAATTATAAGAAATTGGCAATTTTTCATGAATATTTGTAAAACTGTATCAACCTTTTGTGAATGTCACTATGACGGTTAGTATTATTCGAGTTGTAATTGAAGTCGACATTCTAATTATGTTCCTTTATGGTCATGACTGACAATCTGTGATGATAGTAACTAAGGAAACGATATTATAAATAAACTGGCGTAGTTGAAGTCGCCATTGTTGTTCTTGAATGTTTGAGTTAAAATATCAAGTTAATAATGTTTAATGGTGATTATAGTAATGTAGAAGAGTTTCAAAATACTCCCCCAGAAGTTATGAAGAAGGCACAAGCCGCAACGTCAACTTTAATATCTGAGAAGTCACGAAAACAATATGAGTTGGTGTATTCAACGATTGGTGTATTTTGTAGATAGTGAAGAATCTTACGGAAAATGTGTTCCTTGCGTATTTTTAAGAAAGAGCAAAGCATATAAAACCTTCAAGTCTTTGGTCGGAATATTCATTGGTGAAACCTTTACTCATAGCTAAAAAGGACATCGATCTTAAACAGTTTTCTAAGTTAACCGCTTATATGAAGCAGCAGTCTGTAGGATACCGTTTCAAGAAATCTAAAGTGTTTAGATTTGTAAACGAAGCACCTAATGACAGATATTTAATGATGAAGGTTGTAGCAATTTCCGGCATTGCCGGTGCACACAGAAGAGACCGGTTTTATAAAATGAGCGTTGTTGATGTGCAAGATATTGGTAATATGTTGATAGTGAGAATTCCAACATCAAAAACAAATAAACCTCGAACTTCTATTATTGATCGTAAAACGAGAGCCTTGGAAAATATGGTTGAAATTTATAGAAAATACTCCACTCTTAGGTCACCAACAACAAAACATGATCGACTGTTTGTGAACTACCATAATGGAATGTGTTCTGTTCAGCAGATAGGTATTAATACCTTAGGGAAAATACCAAGTAAAATTGTGAGATATTTTGGGTTGCCTAATGCACATGAGTATACTGGTCATAGTTTTAGAAGCAGGACGGGATGTTTTACAGCTGAAGAGGCATGGCGGCTGGAAGTCATCGACGGTGGCAGAATCTTACATTGAAGAATCAATTAAAAACAAAATAGAGATGTCACATTAAATTTTGCAAAAAGAGCTATCCAAGGAAGCAAGCTCAAACGATGCCATTGACGCTAATGATATACTGCCTACTACATCGAGGAGTCACGAGTTGCCTAGAATTCATATTGAATGCTAATTGCAAAGTAGAAGTAAATATCGTTAAAAATTAATAATGAATAAAATACTGTTGTCCTTACTGGCAAATATTTTAGAAATCGTGCAATAAAAGCGTACAATAAAAATTTTTAGTTTCTTATAAAAGGCCACTTTTTACACTGGAAAATTTCTAGCATATAAGACTCGGGTTGAGACTTTGCGAAGCTGAACAAATACCCTGAATTTTCCAGGTTTTCCATAACCAAAAATATTAATTTCCATATATTTTTTAGTGAAGTAATTTTTATTTGACATAAAATAATTCGTTGAATTGAATTGAATCAGTGAAAATTCTTTAGAATTCTATAGCTTTGCGTATCGAAATGCAGCATTCCCTAATTTTTGATACAATTTATAAAATTTCCTGATATTTCTAGGTCTTTTTTTAATATCTTTAAATTCCCTGAGTTTTCCAGGTTCTCCAGGTTTTCCAGACGAGTCCGAACCCTGTAATAATAAATATTTTTTTAAAGTTGCTTTAGTTTGTTCTGTTTTGATACACAGTTACTTCTTAACAACGGTCTATAGAATTCAGTACTGCATGGTCTGAGTACAAGCAATATCTACCATTTTTATTCTCATAAACATTAGTTAAAATTCCAGAGTGATAAAAAGTCTACACTTTCTTTTTATATATAAAATAAGAAATGGAAAGACGTAATAAGAAACCTACTTACCTACTAATGTTTATGACCAAGTAGTCTGCTATATGTCCAAATTTTTTAATTCCCTCTACATAATCATTTATAGGATCTGGCGAAAGTTTGTTTTTTCCTAAATTTACTCCTACAATGCCCGAGTCTTCTTTATTTCTTTTAACATTTTCAATTCTTTTTGCTACTTCGTTATGACCATCACTGTTAAATCCATACCTACAGCATAAAGAAATCTAATTATGTTTTGGGTTTCTGAATTAAAATATAAATCCTACGAATCATAATTTGCGACATCGAAAACTCTTGGCTGAATTTTCTCGTAATTTTATCACTTGAACTGTTAATATTAGTTTAAATTTGTTTCTAATAAAATAGTTTTAATGGATAAACTTTTAAACTGACAATTTTAATAGCATACTGCAAAAAGTTCCGTTTAAATCCCTGATATTCAAAGTATTTCTGTAACAGCACATCTTTTTCAACTAAATGCGCTGTTTAACCACCTCCACATTTTATGGCCAGTTTTTCACGCGATAAGAATAATATATATATACTGAGTACCTACCTATTTATAACAGCCAAATCCTTTGGCAACCGAAAAATCCTTGGCTGTTCATTCCCAGGCTGAGGTTCTGGAGTAACAGATCCTACTTCAACAAATCCAAAGCCCATATCCTTCAAGCCAAAAATTGCTTTTCCATCTTTATCGAACCCTGCAGCAATCCCTACAGGATTAGGAAACTCTTTACCAAAAAGATTGACTTTCTAAAAAAAATACCTATTATAGAACTAGAAATATGTGATCTAGTGTGCTTCCGAAATTTGTGTACTTGATGCATACTTACCAAGATATCCGGATCTTTAAATACGCTTTTAGGCATATATCGATATTTGCTTGCATGTATTGCCAAAGTATGGGCAGTTTCGGGATTTAAGAGTCGAACGACAGGCATTACATAGTTTCTATAAAACTTTTCATCCCCTTTGTATATATTAATGGCCGTAAATGCTCCATAACCAGATACTGTGAGATATATCAATGATTTTAGTTTTCTCTGAAAATATAATTTATCCCATTATTGAGGTGGTGACATAATTGTTCATTTACATACCGAAGGATTCATTCTTGATTTTTCTCCCAGAATATGTACAAAAATAGGGTTACCTTAATTTATAAACACACTTCGTTTAAGTGGGACATATCACCTACGGATCATAGATAAAATACAAACTACGGATCTACGTCTACGTCTTCTCTACTGTAGTAAGACGTAGTGGAACACAACAGCGCCCTCCCTGGCGTCTGTTATAATTTGAGCTGTGACATTACATGTCGTAATATAATATCCGTGGAAATATGCCAACATCCAGACTCAAATACTTTTAAGCAATAATAAAATGTTGTCCTGTAGTTAACCCTTTCCACTACAATTGATGGGTCACACTGGTTCGAGCCCGACTAGTTTAAATGTTAATTATTTTTTTATTCCATTTTGTATTATAACGAGTGCTTCACCGATTAAATTGAAATTGGCATTATAAAATGAAACATTTCTTAGACAAGTTTATTTGCAAAACACTGCGCAGATTCTATATAGTGTGAAACAATTATATACAAAGTGCAATAAATCGGCGAAAAATATTATAATGTTTAGTCTAGCGCATTTCTTAATAATTTTGTCTAATTAAGCAAATAATTATAATCGTGTGTACCAACAGTAGAATATTTATCTCAGTGATTGCAATTTCTTAGAACGGGGAGATGATTTCCTTGCGATACATTTTTTTTTATATTAGTTGCAATTACAAAGAATGGGGGGAGGGGGTGATTCCTTCCTATACAATTTTTATCCCGATTGCAATTTCGAAGAACGGAGGGAGTGATTCCTTACAATGCAATTTTCTATATGCATTATCACTCAACATTCTTAAAATCCGTCAAAGTATAATCTTTGCGATTCACATATAACGTTAATTAAAATTTAAAAAAGAATAAAAAATCGGAAGTTTCTTCAAAATCGACATCCCTGACAAGTTATTCCTGGCAAATTCCTGGCATTAGGTCAATCCTGGCAAGTTTACTGGCAGGACTCTTTATTCCTGGCAAATGCCAGTAATTAGTGGCAAAACGGCAACACTGGACTAACATTTCAAGGTACGTGATACTACGGGAGGCAACGCACAATATAGATCAAGGTACGGTGGGTTGCATAATATAAACATGCGTATTATATGTCTATAGACGCATAATACGCATGTTTATATTATGCAACCCACCGTACCTTGATCTATATTGTGCGTTGCCTCCCGTATCACATACCTTGAAATACCAGTGTAAGTTTTGTGTTTCTACTTTGCTCTTGCTCTTAGCTAGAGCCAGTGAACTCAGTATAGAGTTCACTGGCTAGAGCACAGTAGAAAGAAGACGCTAGGGCTAGAGGCAGTCCACCATATTGTGAGTTCAACAACGGTCGAAACTCTACATATAAGTACTCTGCCGTCAGCGAATAAATACTAATCTAGAATCTAGCTAGGCATTGATCTATAGGTGGTCTATTTTCAGGGAGTCGAATGAATACAAGTTGTTTCTCTTATCACGTATGGACGTATCTATATCACTGAACTCTACATAATAATACAGTTCAGTGATCTATATGCATACTTTTATATAGATACGCCCATATATAGATACACCAATACGTGATTAAAGGGACGAAGTCAAGACCTCAAAATAGTTAAACACCAGTTTCAAAATTTGCAATTCTTTATAAACAACAATTATCATACAATATTTACTTATACATGTCATTGATAGTTAAGTGGGAAACTAGCTGCAGTTGCTAAACCACAATTATTATTTGCATTACGAGCAATTTTAAAATAACCTTCGAGTCCCCAATCTGCCCCCCAGGAGTTCTTTACTAACCAGTAGTCACTGTCATTCTCAGAACCATAACCAACAACTAAAACTCCATGGTCCAAATCATCAGCGGCATTCTTACAGACTCCACTGTGAAATATACCACCAGAGTAAAAGTAAAAACCTTCGTCGCTGGTGTCGATGGCTACGGCGATTGGACCAACGAGGGCAACTGCTGCTTTTACGTCGTTCTCATAACCTTAAACAGAAAACACATATATATATATAGCTATAGGATATACCTAGTTTAGGTAGTTGCTTTTATATTACATATAAATTCGTAAAGGGCATAAAAACAAATTCTTTAAGAGTATAATAGTATATAAAACAACGTTTATTGTTGGTTAAACAATCATTTGGAATTGGCGCAAACTAATTAAATAATTGTAAGTAATATTCCTGTTTTTAAAAATGAATTATTATTTGTTTGCTTATAATTGTATTGAAACATTCGTTATAGGATTTTGCAAACAGCAGAAAAATTAACTATCTATAAAAGAAAAACTTTGTGTAGAAATATTAATGAAATCTTTGCATTCTTTCAGGTTATCGAAAGAATGCAAAGATTTCATTAATATTTCTACACAAAGTTTTTCTTTTATAGATAGTTAATTTTTCTGCTGTTTGCAAAATCCTATAACGAATGTTTTAATATTCCTGCTACCGATATTCTATACAGTACTAAGAAATCAGTAGAGCAACTAAGAGTATGTGCCCCCCCCCACAGATTTCTGAATGCACCCTGCTATTTTGCACCTGTCTTGATCCTTCATATTTACACTACTGCTAAAAAATGTTATTCGTACGTGTTTTTTATTTGAAACGTTATTAAATATTATACTTATAAAGTAATGTTCTTGTTGTAAAAATGAAATTTCAAGATAATGCCATTAAAAAAACATATTATTGATTAAAACAGACATTGAAGTCGTACTCGCTGGGGTTAAAATGACGCCCCTGGCTTTGGTGTGCTGCCCCGCAAAACGGCGCAGGCGGGGACGTTATTTACGCCACTGTTAGAAATCTTAAGTTTCATTGAAGGTGGAGATCTGTCGTATGTGATGAAAATAACAGAACAAGCACAAATGAATTAGCTCATTTTATTATGCAGGGAGGGCGTCTCCACACTTGTGTCATCCAAATATCTTATAAAAGATATCGAAAATTTTCAAATACAGTGTGAAAGGGGTATAGTTTGAAAATATTTTAAAATATACAGGTGATCCGTCTATTTTATATAGGGATTCTAGAAATTTTGAATTTACTATTTCTCATTTTTTAAATGAAACGCCCTGTATACTATATCACTAAAGGATAGCCCTTAGGAAGCGCTTTCCACTCATATAAGTTATGAGTCTGTCTACCCTGGGTGCCGAGATATTTAACACAATTTAAGATTTATTAAAAAAAGACGATCAATATTCAATTGCCCATCAATCAGCAATAACTGTTTTGATAAATCGGCATATACCTACAACCTGTCAGGAAAACTCAAAGTTGAATGCGATGTGTGTGTGTTTATTATACATATACTGTATATTGAATATAGTACTAGCACTAATAGATATAACAGTATAAATTTATAGTTACAAATACAGATTAATTTTATTTTAAGTAGTTATTATTTGTCTTATAGTTATACCCCTATGATACCTAATAGTATTGCTTTCTTACCGTTCCTAATGTTTCCATATCCCCAGGTTGAAGTTACGTTGTTTGCGACTTCATAACGACACTGGAGCGTAGCCGTTTCATATGGGTAACTTTCTTCCGAAGCGATGCCATCGTTGTCATGAATGTATACGAAAGATGAGAGAATATCGCCACCAGCACACCCATAGTTCCCATACTCTTGCGAACAATCCAACAAATTTTGTTCGCTCAAGGATACAAGCTTTCCTGTTTTCACAAAATATTGACCTTCCAGGGCACCAGTCTAAAAAGCATTAGAAATGATACTAGATTCTGCATTATTCGCTCTCATTAATTTTTAATAATATTTAAATTGTTGTACACCGTATCTGTGTAATTGCATACAATGTGATAGCAGCATAATATTGTTAGTTACATAGGAAGATATGCAGTATGCTTATTCAGTTTAATTGGTAATTTCAAATAAAGCTGTATTCTTTTCATTCTATCATTTACATTAGGGCATTGCATGTCATGAAACAATTAAAATTTCAGTTTACGACGCAAATAGACATTGAATAGAAATTGAAAGTTGTTAGATACTTTTGGTAAATGAAATTAGGTTTAGCTTGTATTCATTTAAGTTACATTGAGAATACACAATAGAAATTCTAAATAAAAGTTTTTGAAAAAGAGATGATTATTACTAGTAGGTAGTCGATGTAAAATAATCCAGAGAAGCCTAAAAATTATAGTCGAAAAAAATATTGTTTAACAAAATTAGAGGTTATATCCCATACGATCATACCAAATGAAATACTGATTATACCAGCTATACACATATTTAGAATGTAATTTTATGTATGACAAATTTCGCTACTTTCATCTATAGTTTTAACTTACGACAGTGAATGCCCAAGAAGATCCACATTCCCCTTGATCTTTCACTGGAGTAACAGCTCCTTCTTCTATCCAGTTCTTTTGCTCTGGTATTATCGGATCATCATAATCTCTTAGAGTAAAGCCGATAACCCCAAGAGGTGGTATCTCGTCCTGGCCCTTGGCACTTTTCTTGGTACTTTTCTTGTAACCATTTAGAGTATTTCTGATTTCATCATGAGTCATATCGGCATACTTATTAATCTTCTGCGAGAATTTTACTAAACCTTGAGCATAAAGATTATTGTGTTCAGCAATTTTTTGGAAATTTTGAGCGAAAATCGCTTTCCGGACAGTTTCTTGGTAAAGGCTGCGGTACTGTCTTCCATGGCTGATCTGTGAATAAGAACAATTATTATATTGATTTGCTGAAAAATATGCCTAGGTACATATCCTGAAATAATGAACTTTTTCGACGGAATTTCATGAAAATCAGGCACAAACTTTTTCGCAATATTTCCATTTACCATTTAAATAATACCCGTCAGATGTCAGATGATTTTATAAAATAGATTTGCTTTTGCTTACTTTTTCGTCTGAATTATTTATATAAATCTTTTACGCATTTAAACTCAGTTATTTCAAAAATATCAATTGTTTGTAAATGAAAGCCCATGCATCGTTGTTTTCATTTGGCATGTATTTCAACATATGATATATACTTTCTTACAGGAGTTCACACCAAAATATATTTGTAAAATTCTGGAAAAACTTTTAGTTTACACCTACATAAGATAATCTAGTAATCATGATTTTTCTTAACTACGAAGTTTCGACTGATATATTGGGTGACCTTCCCACATAAGTATTTTGCCTACATTTCAGTAACAAAACATTAAGACTAATAAATAATCAGTTTTTAAACTATAAATTTTTATGTTCAATTGGAAAGCATTGAAAAGAACACTCTGGGAGTTTTGATAACATGTTGTAAACGAATTTTCTTTCAATAGAAACGACCTGCAGATATAATTTTCATTTTATCATATTGGCATACGCATCGGCTCAAATTTTGCACAATACATTAGATTGGATTACAGTAGCAGAAAACACGCCGTACTGTGAAGGTTGCACTCGTCCCTAATTGTATTTGTCCTTGGTATCTAAGATGGGGAAAAAAAAACAGACATCCTATGATGAACGTAAAGAGTAAAATATAGGTAGAATATTACTGCTTCTTTTAATAGGTACATTCTATGATTCTGAATAAGTACCTACCTAGATTGGAGAACAAAAATCTCTTCTTCTTTTTTTTACGTCAGAAAGAATGTTGAAAAACAGCGTTTTTGCCACAACTTTTTTTGAAAAGACAGGAAAAAATGTTTTAGAAAAAGCTGTAGACAGTACCAAATGTTATCTATGGATCTGTTTAAATCTGATGTTATTATTCTAAAATTTGACTTAAAATTAAAAAAGAAGAATTTGAAAATATTATTTTTCTTCAATTTAACCTCAACAGGATGAAAATCGGAAAAGTCGGTATAACTTTTGGAATCGGACACCAATGTAGATGTTCTTGGGTTTAGACTGTGGGTTTGCATTTCTATTTTCAAAATCTGTAGAGGAAATACTATATAATGTTTTTTAAAGACCTTTTTCACTTTGAAAATTTTCCAAACTTTTATTAAAGTAGATGTAAAATTCATAATCTTTTTAAAATTTAGTTTATATATAATAATATATTATAAACACTATTTTCCCCCTTTTAGTCCATTTTAGTCCTCATAAATGACAAAATTTATTTGTCATCTTGAGGCTATTATAATACCTGTTTTTTTGGTTGTAAGAAACTATGCAGAATAGATTTATATTTTATCTGGGTATAATACAAAAGGAAATCTGGGAGTAGGTATAAGATATCTAATATCAGATTTTGCTATAACATTTTAATCGGTTTCGACTCTTTTTTTACAGGTTTTATCAAAATTTGTACAGTATTACTTTACTCATCTTCATTTGTTGTTAAACGGACATATCTGATAGTTCCTGTTTTTAGAAGTTAGGAAATTGACACAAAGTAATGTTTGTATTTACCAAATTATATTGCAACAATTTCGTCTTTTATATGTTACGAACAAATGGTACGTCGGCATATACTTATACCTACTAAAAAAAAACGATTTAATTTCAAAAATTTTGCCCTTATTTCTTGAAATATCAATAACAAATTGCAGAAATAACATTACTTTTCACAATTTTTGTAGAAAAGGAAGGAAAGGAACATAACATAACAAACACATTGTGCTTTTTAAAAACTATACTTCCAAAGCTGAAGTGATATTGCGTTAAAGTAAATATTACTAATGTCACAAAATATAGTTAAAGAGTTTCTAAATGTATTAATAATATTTTAAAAAAGTTTAGTTTACCTTGAAGTTATTCCATGCTATATCAACATCTTCAGAAGACGAAGCAACTGATGTGGATACGATCACAGCGATCAGGGCAACTACCAAAAACTTCATTTTCTAAAAGTAAAATTAAAATCATTCAGCGTATTTTTAAAATATTAACCGTATACTTATAAGTAACTGTGATAAATTTAAAAAAATAAAATATCAAAATTTGCTCTTAGAAGTAGGATTCGGTTAAGCGTCAATAGCTTCCTGTTTTCTACTTTAAACAAAATTGAAAAATTAAGTTTGGTGTAATCTTATTTTCTATTTTTTTTATAATTTCGGAAAATTTACTGTTGATATTGTACTTATGTTTTTAAGAAAGCGTTGTTATCTCTCAATTTTATTTCTAGCAGATTGTTGTACAACAAAATATTTTAATATATTTACTGTACAATCACCGATTTATATAACATTTTTATTTTCTATAAATGTCTTTGCTAAATTGTAAATGCAAAATTAATAAGTATGTACTTACCGTTGACTTCACAGAATACAACTGACTATGACTTCAGTTACACCTGCTTTTATATGCCTGTTTCTGTTTCGTGAGAGAGAGATAACTTTATCTCAAGATTTGTAGTTTGATTTACAAATAATTCATCTTATTATATTTTTCTGCTGAAATTGGATAAGAGTCTGTTTTCTTTGGATTTTGGTTTAGTCGGAAATCAATATTTTATTAGAACCTTAGTATTTTAGTAGGTATTTAAAATTATAATTCCCGATACATGTCTCTCATATATTCGTCTTTAAGTGCTGCTGAGACACCTAATTTAGGAAAAAGAGCCGGAAAAGGCCCGTATAAAGAAATGCCAACCAGGGTTTTTCAGCAGAAATATGTACCTCTCAGTATGTATGACTATAGTACCTAACATCTAACATCTGAAAATTAGTGCTTGGATAAATTTATCTTCAGGTTTCACGAAAATACATCCGTGGAAGAAGTTGTAGATATTAAAAATTTTTATAAAATAAGCCCAACAGCATAAAAGTCAGTTAATTAGTTATTTAACAAAATGCAAAATCCTGCTGTTTCTTAATTAATTATTAACTTTAAAAATAACACAGCCACACAAAAAAATGGTTTCTGGCCTGGGAATCTGACTATGCTCACTATATGTTTTGGGGTCGCTGAATCCGAATCCGAAGTCTATTTATCTTCATCACATCAGGATTTTACCATAACCTCAAAAAACCCATAATTTAGACGATTTCGACAACTCTTCACATGAATCTCTGTAACTTTTTCTAGACACAAATTACCCCCTCCCTTTTCTACTAGATCGATTGAAAATTAAATTTCCAATTCGATGATGTGGGGCACGATATTCTTCCGGCGCCATTTAAGTAAGATATCGGTCGCCACAATGAGAGGTACGGGGATTTCGATTCCCGAGCGATACGTCCCAGCTTCGAGGGCCATTTCTACGAAACGAATGTTAGCAAAAATCTGAAAAAAATCAGGGGTACGTAGAAAGATGTAAGAAATCGTTTGTGGTAAATTTGAGGTCCATGGGTGCTTTGGTTTTCGAGATATGGCCGCTCGGATTCACCGGAAGGTGAGTCTTTTTTGAAAATGTGTACTTGTCCAAATTTTGCAATTTTGCATTTCTATATTTAAAAGGCATTTTTTTTTAAATTAATTTTCAATACTTAGGGATGTCGCAGCGTAACATGGTTGGGCTTATATTCTTTCCAAGAGTTGTACTTTTAATAACAGCAGCATCAGCACTGACATCAACAATAGCAATACAAATAATAAAAATTGGGCAAAGACACACGGGCAGAAGAAAGGAAAGTTAAATGAGGTCCGTTTTATGGATTGAGATGCTTCTTTCTGCAAAACTAATGCGATCTATTTCGTCGAGCTGCCCCCGATTGGCTATAACTTTTTGCACGTCCACAGGAATAATAATAAATTTGCGAGTGCGCACGTTTGTGAAAGTCCAAATTTAGTTTTCCTTGCACACGCTGGCATTCAATTTTGCAAGTAGGCAGTTTTTTGTACTCAATTTTGCGATGTCTACGTTGCAAAAATTTATTTGCAACGGGGGATTGAACGAATTGCAAAATAATTTTTGCAATGCATTCAATAATTGTATAATTACAAGTACACATTTCAAAGAAAAAAACTAATTTTACATAGTAAAACCCATAATCTATAAAAGTTTGTTACGTCTACATTAATTATTACTAAACTTAAAAATTAAATAAGAAACAGAGTCTTTTAGCAGTATTTTGCATATTGTTAAAAACTAATTATCCGATTTTAATGGGGTGGGCTCACTTTGTAGATATTTTTAATACCTACAACTTCTTCCAAGGACGCATTTTCGCGATTCCTAAAGATAAATTTATACAGCCAAAAAGTTGTTTTTTGTACTTTTACTTGTTAGCTAAACACAGACGCACTAATTTTTAGCTGTTGGATTTCAGGTATAATGGTTACACATATTGAGGGGTACATATTTCTGCTGAAAAAACCAGGTTGGCATTTTTTTTTCTAAAACTCCCTTACGCCTAGACTATAAGGGTATAATTTTTCTAACATCATCAATAGAATCCTTCACAGCATACAGTTTGTCAGTCTTTAATAGTTATACACCTTATTATCGCTCCATAAACTGCATCTTTTCAGGTATTTATTTACCGATTAATGCCCAAGCGTCCACTTATGGACACTCGAAAGAAATGCTATGTCCTAATGGTCAAAATGGAATGAAAACCTCACCTACTATGTCAAATTGGCTTCTCATTTAGATTATGCTATTAGTTTTTCGTTTCAACCCCTTCAAGAGGGTGGAAAATGGGTGTAAAATAATGCAATTAAAAAAGTTATAAAAGAGAAATGCCAAGCTATTTTAACTGTGAAAATCTAAGTTGCTACAAGGGGTCGAATAAGGGTAAAGTAGAAAACTATTCAAACTTAATTTTAAGGGTTAACTTTTCATATTTTGGGTATGATAGGTTTTCCACCCCTCCAAAGTGTTGTAATAAAGGCTATAATGGCGAGAAATTATGTAATTTCAATATAAGCGACATTCATTTCCCAGACTTGTCACCATGGTGTTTTTGGATATGTTGAGTTTGAATTACAGCCTTTTCACTCCTACAAAATATTAAATTTAAAAAAATAAATTAAGTGCTTACCGAATACTTTTTAAAGATATCATGCAAAATAGTTCATCGATATATTCAATAAATAAGCGACTCATTCATTTGAAATTATATAATGTAACTACCCTAGAATCCTCATTTCATCCTTTATGGGTGAAAAGGCTGTAGTACCTAAAAATTCGAACTCGGCGTACGCGAAAACCCTACGTTTGTTGGTTTATACCTCAAAATTTATGGTATGTACAATGTCCCCTTTTATCCTTATTCCACCTCTTGTATTAACTCTCCCAAGGGTTAAATGTAACAAAAGCGGATTTGGAGTACCTACGTTCAATCTAAGTAATTGATTAGAAGCGAAGATATTTTATTGGATTTTCACAGCTAAAGTCGCTTGGAATCTTTTCCTTCACAAGTATTTCAAATTGCATTATTTTACACCCTCTTTTCACATCTTCGAGTGTTGCAGCAAGAACTGATAGCATAATCTGAAAGAGCAGTCAATTTTACCTATGTGAGGTTTTAAACCTATTTTGACCATTGGAACACAGTTATTTTTCGAGTATCCGTAAATGGATGCTTGGACGTTAATGGGTTAAGCAGTGTCTAAACCCGACGTACTACGACTGTTGCTCAAAATCAACCCATCAGCCCATGTACCAATTTCAACTTTTGACTTTTTAGTTATGTTGTTGATTATATGCGTTATTTCTGATTTTATTCATTCACAGGCATACAAAATAGAGAAAAGGCGTGTACTTTTCAGCAGACTATAACACCCCCCTGTATTTTGAGCATCTGAATCTGATCCCGCTGTCAAAATTGCTCCACCACATCCAAATTTTTCCCTAACCTCAAAAAATTGCTTAAAATCAGCGAAAATACTGACTAGGGGGGGGATAAGGAAACATCTTGACGTGATGGAGTAATTCTGACGACGACATCGAATTCAGAGAAGAAATTTTTCAGAGATGAAAATCAGTTCTAACTCTAATTCAGTAGTTAGCAAGAATTTTGATATATGTTCTTAAATGTGATGTAAGATTTGTATTTGGAGTCAAATTTTCTTGTTTCATATTTTATTTGTTCTTGTTCTTGTTTGTTGAATTTTAAAACTTACAAATTTAAATAATTTTTAGGCCCAACTTACGTTGATTAGATTGATTTTCTTTCGTATCATTTTACGCTAACGTATCCATTTTGGTTCTACACAGTATCCACTTTAAATTACTGCGTATCCACTTGGATACATAACATATATGTTAAAAAATGCCCTGGGCCTGTGTTATTAAATAATACACTGTGTACAGAAAATATAGGATATTGTAAAAAGTACACGGGAACAATAAGTCCCTTCAATTTTTTTCCATGTTGTACGTTCTGCATAGTTTTTAGATGTTTAGAGTAAAGAAGTTATGCCCGCTTTTTATCGCATTATTGTTTTTTCCAATTTTCAAAAAGACGCAAAAAATTTTATTTCTTTAATTATGGTGGAGGCGCGGGTATTACCGCATTACCTATTATAGGCGAAAGAAATAACAAATAACAAAATCGAAGTTGACGCAGGACAGTTTGTAAGGGCCTTATTGGCATCGAGTTAAGATAAATGACGCCTTGCTTCTATAACTGTTCAAAAACTCCACAGAATACAGTCTAAACACACTTGAACAAAATCAACTACAAAATGAGAATTCATTGCATTTTCCGAAAATTATAAGAAGCAAGAATACGATAAAAAATCCGCATAGCTTCTTCACTCTGAACATCCCAAAACTATGCAAAACAACACGGAAAGAAATTGAAGGGTCTTGTTCCCTGTACTTTTTACAATATCCCATATTTGCTGTGCACCGTCTATTATACTATGCTCAAAAGTACGACTTTTTTAAAATTTATGTGCCTGAGTATTTTCAATAGTATGCCATCGACACAAAAGAAAAGCGCTACAGCGAAGGTAATTTCATAATTTATTTAAATAAAGAATAAATTAAAATTAAAACTAGTAAATTAAATTCTATCAGATGTAATTTTCTTCACTAACCCACCATCGATCTGAATACATTTTTCAATGCGCCTTCGATTATTTACGGCAACTTTTCTTAATTCGATTGCGCTGATTTTACTGCAGATTTCGGCTATTCTGTCACAAAGTTCATAACGATTCTGTTGTCTCGTTTTGTAAATTTAACTCTTTATTTTTTCCCTAACATAAAAATCCCCGCAAAAACCTAAAGGAGTAGTATTTGGCGACTTTCGAAACCAAAAGGGCAGTTGCTCCGTCTATTCATTGGTTTGGAAAATGTACATCTATCTAACCATTGCCAAACAATCCTATAATTATGAATCGATGCTCCATCTAATTGTGAATACATTTCCTACCTCACTTCTAATGCGAGATTTTCAATTAATTCCAATAAATCATTATCAAAACAAATTTGCCAATTGGGCTGCGTTTAAAGTTGTATGGAAAAAGAATCACTCTTCAAGGATTGTACACTACACTACACGTTGACCTTTTGGAAATACTGACTTCTCCATTTCATTACCCAATGAGAATTTTCTGCAGCCCAATATATGCCATTTTGAGAACATACCGTCCCATTTATGGTGAATGTGGCCCAGTTGGTAAGCATAATTTTGTATAAAACAAGCTACACTTTATACTTACTCTTCGCCGATTTACTGAACTTTGTATATAATTGCTACACATTCTATAGGATACTCTTCCCAGATTTTTTTGTCAATAATATTAGTTTTAAAATTTCAATGCAATTGGACTTTTCACTTACAATAATCGGACGGAAGGACGGACGGCACACAGACGGACAGACAGACAGACAGACAGACAGACATATTCATAGTTTTGTATTTGTGAAGAATATAATAATTCGGCAACTTTTGTTGGGCACAATAACAATAATCAGAATATTTATTTTCATCATCCATCAAAGTAAGTAAGAAGGGCCTTATTTTATGACTACTAAAAGATGTTTTCACCCGGTCTTTGGAAGAATTTCATTGTAATAACAAATTTCTTAGACTGGCTCGTAGATTTTCACGGATTTCAGCCAAAATATTTTCACCTCAGGAGTACAGTCAACTTGTGCGTGATGGCTTTCAGAATTTAGATCTTCTTACCTTATATAACCAGCATAACCAGTAGTGTTAAACACTCTGTTTGATACCTAGCGTTACCTGGTTTTTGGTGAAGAGCTAAAGCTCGACTCCTAATCATTCGAGACCTTGATCTATAGTCAAGAAGATTGGCACGTACCGATGCATGTTCAACAGAGAGCTGAAGCAGATGGCCTGTATTAAATTCTTCGCCAGCCTCTCTATTAGTTCGAATATTGTACCCAAATCGTTTTATTACCTCAATTTTTTCTTTACCATGTTCACCAGAAATTTAACGTTTTACTGCTAAAATTGGTACTGTATAAAGCGGTCTTCAAGTTATAGTTTACTAGTTGATAATTGATTCCGTTAAATAGATCTAAAGATCATAGGTGTTTCTGAGAATACTTTTAGGGAGTATGCATAAAGCGAATACTCGAAAAAGTACAATGGAGATTAAAATCTTAACTACTAAAAATATAATATATATATTAATTTCTATATAATCAATATTTAGATTCGCAATAGATACTGGTGCAGTTAAAAGTAGCCTACATGTTATTACATTTTCTCAGAAATATATAAAAAGATTAGTTGTTTCTAAATTTTCCGGCAGATCAGCAATCATTAAGACTTTCCTTTTAGATAAAAATATCTCAAATAAATGCGCATATAAATATCGGTTAAATTAAAATTATACTGAATAGGTGGATTTTGGAAAACTCCTCAACCGCTAGCATTTTGAGAGTTTGTCTTTAAAAGTAAAATAAACTGTAGTAAACTCTTCGCTGATTCAGGCTTGTAGTCGGATTTCAGGGGATGCTCATAGAAAATCAGGGGGTGCCAATTCCTTCATTAATTAGAAAAATATGTAAAAAGGGTCTCTTTTACATATAAAGTCCCACAAAATAATCTCACATAGTTAATGTTGGAATTTCTCCAGGGGGCTGCTTAAATGTTCCCAGGGGGTTCAATTTCTCGAATCCCAGATTCGTTTGTGCGGAACTGGGGGGTTTTTCTCAGACTTTTAGTTCTTTCTAGACATCGGCAATCTAAGCAGACCCCGAGATCCCTTGTCGACCTATGACCCCTTAATAACCTTCTTATTTACCGATAAATTGTATTCAAATGCAACTGGGTTTATCTTCTAGAAAACACCAATTTACTCTTTAAATTTTAATATAATCGGACTTCTCTTTTTTGAGTTACTGTGCTTACAAAGACGCGATGGCGAACAGACGAACAGACAGATAGAGAACAATATGAAATGTTTGTGTCATTTACAGCTCTAAAAATGAATTAATCAAATGCAATTTACTCTTCGCATCCAATGTGTCAATATTTGCGAAGAGTATAACAATATACTCTTCGTCGATTTACTGCGCTTTTTATAAAATTGTTGCACATTCTATAGGATACCCTTCGCAGTTTTTTATAAATAATATTAGTTTTAGTTATTTTTAGTTTAATAACAAAACATACAAATAATATGTAATTGTTTTTCGTTATTTAAAAAAATTTATAACTTTTTTATTTATGGATCGATTTTTCAAAAACAATAGGGCTCTTCCTCTAGCTAACAGTAACTTATTGTCCAAATTTCAATACAATTGGACTTTTTGTCCTTAAGTTTAACATTATTTTAACAGAACAGACGAAAAACAAAAATAAATGATACTACTGCAAAGTGGTAAGTAACAGTTAAAGATGGTTTACGCAAGTAGTACGTATTCGAATTCAAATCAGCTCCCCTTTTAATCGCGTGCCGACTTAAGTTGTTTATGAGTGTTTTGTGCATGTGTTTTGTTATATTCGTGATGACCGACATCAGTCAAGATAAGATAGCGTTCTTTTTTTAAATATTTGGATTTATAATCTTGATTAGATCTAAATTTTGAATTAGTATTTATTTTTTCCTTTACTTAAAATATGTCAAAGAATTTAAAAAAGGCAGGTATATGCAGGAGTTAAAATGGTGCTTGTTGAGTAATTTACTGTTTCATCATTAACTTGAAAATAAAACTAAGTGCTCAGAAGTGCCCTTAGCAGTTTTTATTTTGTTTTTAGTCCTTGTACTGTCAGTCACCCGTTTGGAACTTTTCAATGAATTGTTCAAATTGAAAGATATGATTAGAAATGATTACTGCAATGGGAGTTGGAAAAGTATCTCCTCAGTAAGGGAAATGTAAATGAGCAGAATATTTGAAAGATATTAATCAAATTTATAAAAAATGCTGATATGTTGGAAATCATGTTACAGGGATAGAACTCGGTTTCAATCCAATAACAGAGTGTAGTTGGAATCAAGCATAGAGTTCTCTGAAGAAAAAGTGAAATGCAAAATCCAGGGCTACCAAGATCCGGAAAGCTACAAAATAA